>JARHVA010001264.1:1530000-1832500 GCA_037957365.1 Torreya grandis
TCCAATGGTTTTATGGTCCAACATGAACTTGATTTAGACTTGAAATGATTCTTGATAATCTTTAAATGGTATATAAACCTAGAAATAGAAATAAGGGAAAATAGGGATTCAGAATATTGAGACTCTACATTATGTCCTTGATTGTTAATCGAGGAATAGGTAAATTTAATGGTTTATTTGAATCATGAAAATTTATAAATAAACTAAAACATCTATATTTGTATAACAAATCATTGATTATTGTGTGAGCAATATGTTCATGTGTATATTATATTAAAGGTGAATAAATATATGAAATATATCTTTATGAGAACTTATGTACTTGTATACATATATAGAAAATATTTGTAAATTGGGATACATTCCTATAATTAAAGTGTAATGACTATTTGAATAAGTCATATAATCCTAAGTGATATGACACTATCATTATATGCACAACCTTATAAAAGAACAATAAGTTGTATAAATGAAAGGTTGTGTATCATGACTTGTTTATGAGGTGTTTTAATCTTTGAAATTATAGTGACTGGTTGTTTTGTATATGGTAATGTGTACATTAAAATAATGGAATAGGATAGGTTGTTGGTAATAGAATTTACTACACTTATTTTAATTATAGAAAGTAGAAAACATGAAGTCTAAGTATATATTGTACCTATTTGGTATTAAAACTATACTTGTTATGCTTAATATTTATATGGTAAATAATATAGTAGAGATTCATTCATCTATTTGATAGACTAAATATATGTATTATGATTATTCCTATACTTAGCATGATTTATAATTACTAGTAAGAATTAATCTATATGAATCTATTTGTAAATTTTATAGCAACCAAATATTGCATTGTTGGTACTAACTAAGCAATTAGACAGACTTTACTAGCTTACTTAGCATCACTAATGCCAAATGAAAGTAATCTAATCAAGTGGTGTGTATAAATTTTATTGATCTTATAGATCAATAACTATTAGAATACTTTGGCAAAAGTAATGTTTAGTTAAACATTATATTTTCATATGTATTACTTATATGTTTTTTTTTATATCATGTTGGAACATATTTTATTTATGGTACACATCAGGTATTATAAATCTTATATCACATGGGTACTAGCTTGTCTCTTTAGATTCTCACACCATTATTATTTACCCATCTATGAAGAGAGGGCTATTCCCTAATTAGGGGATTGTGCAAGGTTTCGATGGTCTATGGTTGGTGTCTAAAATCACTTATATGATGCACTCCTTACCCATAGTAGTACTTATTGGAGGCCACACTTGAGATTATCAGAGATACTAGAGTTCATGAGAATCATGCTCCATAGAGCTTTATATCTAATATTGTATTTATTATTGAGACATTATGCTAGTTGGAAATGTAATTAATTATTCATTGTACATTGATATCAATGGCTATATTATTATACTATCCACATCTAGATTTTATGTAATTACTTTCTAATTGCAGTTATGGTTTGTTTCATGTGATGCTAGTGATCAATAAGTAATGAATTTTTCATGTATACTTTATGTTTAAAATACTTAGTATGTATACTAAGAACACTAATTAGATTCTCATGGTGTAATATAATACAAGAATATATTGAATATAATTTAAAATGAATAAGAAAAATTATTATGTTATTCTAGTAAATCCTAGTGGGGATGTTACATTTATTATTCACCTATTGTAGGTAATTACTTATTGTAACTAATGTGATTTCAGAGCCTATTGAACAATTTAATAAGGTATCAAAGATATCAAATATTCACCTCATTTTCATATAATATTGAAGGTTAAATTTGTATAATTATATATTTTTTTGCATAATCAACCTTTTATTTAGTTTTTAGATCTATAGTTTATTTATATTCTTTTGCATTTTAGGTTTTAAGCCTATATTTAGTGGCTTATTTCGACTACAAAATATTATGATCTCAATTCATTCATATAGGATCTTGGTTTATTATAAATTAATGAACATAGTGGGTTACAAATGTTTGAATCAATTTATATTTCATATAGATCTTATAGGTTATAATTATGTTCAAACAATTGTAAAATTTAGAGGACCTATAATTTTGGGCAAAGCAGTAAACAATAATACTTGATTCATAATGGGAAGGGTACTTCCCCAAAATCAAACAATCAAACAATAATTTATATGACTATTAATTTCCATGTACGTCATGGTATATAATATGTTCCTATTATTTTTTCCCCAATGGGAAGCATCTTGTCCATTCAATTATGCAGTGCATGATTAAACAATTAACCTCACGGAGTTAATTTCTATGTACTTCAATGATAGGATATTTTTGTTTCAGGATGGTGTCATTATTTGTAGTCAACCCCTTTAGGCCTATTCATTATTTATGATTATGGATTCATATATCAGAGAGCCTAAAAATCATATACACCTTATCTTATTATTTTCAAAAATAAGTTTGGTTACATTTTCTAGATTTTCACTATTATAGTATTCTCAATTTAGATTTAGTTGTAGTATTCCTTATCTAAATTTAATTTCATAAAATAAAATAAAAGGGAAAACAAATTGTATTTTTTGGTGGTAAAAATGGTTTCTCAAAAAAATTACATGATCTATGTGGGAAGGTTGAAGATCAATTTAGTGTGAATTAAAGAAATTCTAAATCACTCAATATGCTCTAAAGTTGCATTATCCACCATAATAAAACCACTCAAAATAATTTAATAATAAATATATGAAAAAATTAAAATTAAAAAACATATATTCATCCAATTATCATAAATATATATTCTGATTAAGACCACTTTCCTATTTTTTTTAGTATAATAGTAACTCTCATCAATAATATGCCTTGCTTACTAGCCCTCAATGTTCTTATATATATAATAGAGGAGGATATGGTAAGGGTTAGGGTTTTTTGGATTAGTTAAAAATGAATAAGATAAAAAATATTATTCATATAATTAAATTAATTATTTTCTTAATTTAAAATATTCTTGAATTAGTACCTATCCATGAATTCTAAATAATATAATTACTTTTTTAAACCATATAATGGTGTATGAGTAATTAAATACATTAAAAATTCCCCTTATTATGTGCTTAGATGAATATAAATATGTATTAATCACTAAATTATCCCCATTTGATGACACCTCCCTTCACCACCAAAAGTTTCATATGGTGAACAAATTAGGTCTCATGTAAGGGATTTGTGAATATGTCTACAAGATGGTCATCTATTTAGAAAAAAAAACTACATCAAATGCCTTTTCTTATATCATTGTATGAAAATAATTAATTTTAATATCAATGTTATTTTACATTTTTCTCCATTTGGTTGTGATAAAATGGATAACAATTTGATTATGGAACTAAAGTGAAGTGGGTTTGGTTTGTGGAAATCCAAACTCTAAAAGTAGTAATAGAATCTAAAATGATTCAGTACCAACAATGGAAGTTACACTATAATAATCTTCCATAGTAGACAAATAAATAATGGCATTATTTTTTTAAGACCATGTCAAGGAACTTGCCCCAAGATGATAGGTATATCTTGTGGTTGAATTTCAATCATCTGGATGTCTTACCCTATCATTTATTATGTAGCTAAAATTATTATGTTCCCACCATAAGTGTAACAATAAATTGAAGCTTTTGTAATTGAATTTTAATCATACCAAAAAATATGACTTCCCTCTTCACGTTATTGACATATAGGTAGAGAAAAACCATTTAATGAGCAGTGGTTAGAGTCTTCTCAACCCACCTTTCATCCCCTCTAGAAGGTCTAATTTCATCATTGAAAGTAGAATTAGGGTATCAATTGAAGGACAAAGGTTTTTTATAACTACACGCATAATCAAACCTTAGGATCACACAAAGATCTAAAATAAATTTAGGCACACCTACCTTTATCATAATAAAGAGGAAAAAAATACAAATACAAAACCATCACAATTAGAACATAAGTATTGATGGTATTTAATAAATCTTGACATTACTATCCAAGTACACACAATGATCAAAATGGACCATATAATATCTTTATATATTTTATATCCTCTATGTTTAGTCTCTATTTTACATGATATTATGAACTTATAAGTATTATATAGTTTGTTGTAATATAAATATATATATATATATATATATATATATATATATATATATATATATATATATATATATATATATATATATATATATATATATATATATATAATTTTGTGCATTTAAATTTTTAATTTATGGTATATTAATCAATATACATAGTTCTATGTTATTATGGTTATCATTAATCTTAAGTATGTAAAAATATATTGGTGGACCTAAATATTTTATCTAACATAACCAAACCCTAGGTTTCCCTTAGGGTTTTTACCTCCATTCTACGGTTTTATATTTCTGCATATAAACCTGATTTTTAATCTATAATTTGAATTTATATAATTTACAATTGCTATAATGGATGTACACAATTTATATTTATTTACTCAAGTTTATATTTTAATTAGTAAATGTTTTTTACTTTGATATTCAAAATAGTTAACAAACATGTAAGTCCATGGATAAAATATTTGTACAATAATAAGGATAACAAAAATAATGAAAAATCCCAATCATTTCTAATTTAAAACTTTTTTAATACCTAATATAAGTTTATTTCTATCACCACTAGGATCCAAAGATCATGCATGGCTCCTTTTGTTCATTTTAAATTTGTTTTTAGTTACCATAGTACCCCCATTATTCACCCAAGTATTACATTAAACTATCTAGTCCATTTTATGACTACTATAAGAGATAGTGTGCCCAACACAACATGTAATAACATAGGTAGTTAACATGTTCATCTTCAAACCCCTCCATATCCCATGAAACAAGTAAATCATTCAAAAGGGTATGGCATTATATATCAACTCAACATGTCATGACCCTATTTGACCTATTTTTATTTCATTTATTGATATAGCTAGTTGTGAACTATTGGAGACATATTTGTTTGATCTATTTTGGTGTTACAATTATAAGATATATGCTTATACATTATATTATTATTGCTGAAATAGTTATTGATATTTTTTTCATTATAGCATTGGATATTTATGATTAATAAGTACTAATCTACTATTTAGTTCATATTTATTTTTTAACTGATGTTATTGCATTTATTACATTTGGATGTCCATATACTATTGATGGTCTATTCATTGATTATAGGGATAGGTACTTGAGATTGGTTGCGTTCAGACTTGAGAAGTAGAGAAATGTGGAGAAATAACATGGATGAACCAAAATATTAAATTTTATTATTAGATTGAGCTTGATGGTACTATTGATTGAGTCATTTTGTTTACTTAATCAAAGTTCAGAGTGATTATCATTTTAAGTTTGAATTCATTATTTATTGATTACATTTAATTTTTTTTTATACAATCACTAATTTACTAAATGTTTTCAAATTTTCTACTTGTTGGCTTTTTTGAGTTGTGATAGTCTTACAATAGTTATTAGCTATTTTATACCATCATTTTTAGTCATTTTTATTCTTATTTTTTTGTTAAACTTAATAACTTGTCAAATTTAAAATTATATTTTCTCTACATTCATAGTCAAATCCATTATGTGTTTAAGTCATTAGTCTCTTGCACAGTTGTCTTAGTCTTATTTATTGATATGAACTATATCAACTACTAATATGGTTGAAGACATTCAAAATGTGTTTTATCTAGTTTATGTCTTAATGAGGGACTTCATTTGGTTTACTGTGTTGTGGAATTCATTTCATGTTATAACCAAGATATGACTTAGATTTGGGTTTAGGTAATGTTGGGGACATAACCACCTTTATACTTATCATTAATGTTGTTTTTTTGTTTCTATTCAAGCATAAGGCCATTGTATTAGATCATTAGACAAATTCATTTGGTCGAGATGCTTCCAAAATAATTTTAGGTTTTCATTTGGTCCTTTTTTTTGGCTTGTTAGAGAATCCTTATGGTTTTAGGAGACTCTTTGATATCTTGGGAATGGTGGCCAATGTAGATGAACATGCAGTTAGTGCATGAGTTTTTCTTAGGCTTAAACTTTAGTTAAGTCATGAAACTTTTCTTCCACATGGGAGTTTAGTAAACTTTTTAGGGGTTAATTTTGGCTATTTGGTTCAACTAGTTTTGTTGGAAGAGGGTGGATTTTTGGTTCATGTTTTTGTGCAAAGCATCTTGGAAGTCTATGAAAGGAATAAATCCTTCTTATGTGGTTGATTTTAGGACTCCAAGTGGCCATTAGACACCTCAACCATGGATTTTATGGATATAATTTATGATTATATGTTTAATTATCTCTATTATTATGGTTGGTTAAAGATATATATCGTGCATATACATTTTGATATATATACATTGTTATTACTGAGGTTTCTTATCATTTTTTTATGTCAAGTTTTGGGGTTATGGTTGTGAATTACATGACTATTTTAATTTATAAATTCATTTTGTATACTTAAAACCATAGTCACCACATTCAAATTCATGTTCAAATTCACTGAGGAAAAAATTCAAAAAAAAAAATTGAGATAAAATTTGTGATTAAATTTGACTGATAAAAATATGCTTATTTTTAAAAATATACCAACCCACCTTTAAAAAAATATCACATTTCATATAAATAAACATGTCAAAATAAATTTGAAGTTTCCCCCAAGTATATCATTAAAGTTATTAATGTTTTGTTCAAAATGATTTAATGATAATCTGCTTTCTTAAATTCCACATTGACTCAAAACAAAAGCATACAAGGAATATACGACTCAATTTTTTCATGGCATTTTAAAATAGAAAAAAATTTGTCCAAAATTTTAGATTACAAAATTTATCTTAAATTTATTGAAATAAATAAACTATGAAAAGTATGTTGGATAATGAATACTGAATTTAATCACGAATTTGATTGAATTTGAACAAATTTAATCATGAATTTACTCCCAAATTTAATGATTAATTTGAATGAATTTAAAATATATTATTTTTGTTTAGTGAATTTTGAACTTATATGATTAAATTCATAAAATATGGTTTCTATGCTTAAAACCCTACCAGGGTTATTTGAGGTTTTGGGAAATGATGTTTTGTATTATTAAAACTTGCTATGTGTGATGAACCTATGGCCATGATATGGGGGAAATGACATTTTTTAACCTCCAAGAGTTTGAATTAAATAGTAGGTTTTTTGGAAAAATAAAATTTTATTGTTATTTTGCTTACATGACTATGTTTAACATATTTCTATTTCATAATTTAGTCATTATGAGTTGATTCAGGTTTATGAAATTATGTTTGGATTATTTTTATGATTATGGTAATGATGTCAAAATTAATTCAAATTATTAAAGGTTGAATTACATTTCAAAATTATGATCAATTGATTATTTTATTATTATTATGTTTATATCATTACACTTGTTTTTAAATCTTTTTGTATTCTTGGTAAAGTCTAATTCAGTAAAACTTTAGCCCATAGCTTTACATCATGTGTTAAGTAGTCATTTTGGTTGGCCTTAGATATTGTCTTCTTTTTATGAGTTTTTATTTTTAGCTCATTAATATCTATTAAAATAGAATTTGAGGATGAATGCATGATAAATACATGACAACTATTTATGGGCCATATTATATTCTTCAAATAAAGTATGACTCATAAATTGTAAATCTCAATACAATTAGTTGTAGTCATAATCATCTAACAAGTTAATGGATCTTGGTGATATGGAGTGGAGAGATGTGGGTTATTTATTTTTATTGTTAAATCATTTTTTCATGTCAAGTTTAGTACGTTTCATTATCCTTTCTCCATCATTTCTATGCTACCTTGATTTGTATCCAACTGATGGTTGGGGATGTCTAGGGCCACTTATGATTAGGATCATTGGGATTGGTGAGGTAGGTTTAGATTCATTAGTTTTCATGCAAAATATTGTGGGTATATTTATTATTTATCTTGGAGTTGCGATAGTTGGTTGTAGATGAGTTAAATTTTTTATTTAATTAATTTTATTCATCATAGTTGTAATTTGATATTGATTAATGTTATGTCTATCTTTTATATTCACATAAAACATGCAATATTAATTTATGGTTATGATTAAAATTGATCATTAGAGTATAAATTTATCCTTTATGTTTTTATTTGTATGTGAATTCCATGAGTTAATTAAGGAATTTTATAGTATGAACACAATTATATGATTTTAATATATAGTTTTAGTTAGTCTCTTATTATTGAAATAAGAAGATTTATAATGAAACTTCTAAAGTTAAAAATTAGAAAGATGTGGCATTCTAATTTTAATTTTTCATTTTTCATTTGGTTATATTATACTTGAATATGTATTCATATCTTTACAATTGATTATTATTGGGTTCATGGTATTGAACTAACTAATTAATTGAGCTTGTAAATAGTTATATGTGGAACATAGTTGTAAAAGTCAATTGTGATTTTATATGAGTCTTTTAAGTCTAATTAATTTATGAGAATTGGATAGTAGTGTTGGTATGTTTATGATTTCATTTCAAGAGTAAAATATAAATTCAATTTTACCTTGAATACTTCTTATGCGATTAACATTACGCTTATAGAAATTAGGTGATGTTATTTTTCAAGGACATTAATTTGTGTTGAGAATTCTAATAAATTATTATGATGTGACTTGTAAACTTATGTCTAAGGAATTCTAAACTTAAATTAATCCATTTAAAACTTCATTAAATATATGGTTTAATTAATTAGATTTTGTTTGAAACTTATAAGGAAGATCTTAGGAAATAACTCATATAGATTAATAAGATTAAATACTTGTGATTATAGCATGGTGTATTAAAGAGATTATAACCATCATAAGACTTATACATGAGTTTGTAATTGTTGTCATAATCTATGATAAGGATTAAAATAGAAAAATTACGTAGTAATTATAGTTGTATAAATCTCATAAATTTTATTAGGAGAAAAACATTCCACTTAGAAATTAATAAAGTATTGTTGAAGTGCAATGGACTGTTTTGGGACAACTTCTTATAATCTCTTGGAATTGAATTAAAAATAATATTATATAAATCTTATGCATATGTTAAAATTAACTTGGAAAATAAAATAAGTCATTGAATGTTTTTAAAAGTAAATTGTTATTCCTAACTAAGGGATAGTGTGATAGAAGATCAATTGCTCCATGTTTGCAATTGATAATTGGAATATTTAATAAGTTAATTTATACCCTTATAATGAAAAGGAAGTTAATGGAGTTATACTAATACAATTGTAATTGATAATTATAAATTGAAAAATAAGAATAAGTAAATGTCAATATAAAGTTAAGAAATAAAGATATGCATATGCTAAAGTCATGAACCTACGATACAAAGTTCTAATTATTTATGAATGAGAATAAAATAAAAACCTATTATAAGTGCACTTAGTCCATGTAGCTATTAATTGGTATTGAGTCCCTTTGAAATCATCTGACACTTCTAATGGTAATGATTGGAAATATAAGGATAACCTTGAGCCAATGTGTTAAATAAAGTAAGACCATTTTTTGTAATGTGTTTATCACCATGATTTGTATATTTGTGGGATGTTCCAAAATAGAACATAAGCATGTTTTTGTAAACATATATCAAATATTAAACATAAAACATAATTAGGTCATGCCCAACCTCACGCTTCTATTTGATTTTGAATTCAAAAGGTGTTCTAAAGTTTGCATTGAATTTGTAAATAATCATTTTCCCTTTATCTTTGCATGTTGATTGTGAATTGATAGATATTGAATAAGCAAGCCTAGTATGATTATTATTTGGTTGAATTTTTATACATTTACCACTATTTATTTAAATTTCATGAATTACCCAATGAAGTATTATTTTTTATATAGCATATATAGGTACTTGGGTAAGGGCAGAAGTCAATGATGGCTCCACTAAGAAGGCCACAATGAAGTATGTGGATAAAAGTGAGTGGGTATAAACACACTGATCCACTTCTATCTCAATAATAAGTGGTTAAAATGTTCCTAATGATTTTTTTTGATGATTTATATACTTGGTATAGTTCCTTTATTAGATTTAACATAATTGTGGATCTCATTACGTGTTTCCATGCTAAACTCTAGTTGAAAAATTATACCATAGTGTTTATTTTAGTATTTAAAAAATTAAATCCTTATTGTGACACAAAAATATCTATGGTAATAGTTATATCATTGAATTATTAAATTAATCAACTATTTATGAGGACATATTCTATGAGGAATTATGTGGGACCACTTTTCCTATCAATATAAAATTAACATACATCGCTTATATGATGGGTAAATTTAAGGAGATATACAAATTAATTTCCTTTAACAAGGAATATTTATATCCACAACACATAATAGAGTAAAATATCTTATTATTATATCAATTTTGAGTTCATAACAAAACAATCAAACATATGTTGATAGATCATGGTTCAATAATAAATATATACAATATAAATTGCTTACAACATTTTGTACCTAAAAATATGGATGTTATTAAAAAATTATATATAATAATAAAATTATTTTATAGAATTCCACACCATGTACTTGGGTCAATCTCATTGGATGTGAAATTAGGACTCAAATTAGTCCTTAGTTTTATTTCAAGTTATGGTTAATCATCTACATTATAAGTTAATTTTGGGGTGATATTTGATACATTCCATGGAGGTAGTTCCCTCTACATTTTAATAATTTGTGAAATTCATGCATGATAACTATTAATATACATTTTTTATATATGATAATTACTTTATATATTAAAAAGTGACACAATCTACTAATTAGAGTTAATAACATTTTGAGAGTACCAAAATCAAAACCCATCATATTTTATAATACTAATACATGTAAGGTGGGTAAATCGAGTCAATTAGATGAAAATTAACTAATTATCAACATTAATGAAGACATAAGTAAAGAACCAAAAATTACTATAGATAAAAAATACAATTCTAGATCCCCCTCTTTTGGTTAATTCAAAAGATCCTAATTGCATAGTCAAATATTTGTATGATAATGATGATTATAAAAATATGTACAATAAAAAAAATTATTGTTTAAAAATAAAAATTTCAATCATGTTCATCCAAAAGAGTACTTATCACATTATATGTTTAAACCTATTGGCCTTGGAGAGTACTGAGATAATTAATATATATAGAGAGCATTCATCATTATAAATTCCATTTTCAAAATCAATTCAATATTTAAAAATGAAAAACCTTAGTTCAATATAATCAACATTATCAGAGTGAAAAACATTTTGAATTTTTATTCACAACAACAACAAGGGAACATTAATTAATTATATCTAAGGACAAATCACTTTACGATAATATTGCACATGTTAAAAATCTTGATCATGCTAATGTTACTTACACATTTGATTCTCCATTAAGTATATTTGTGCTTCAATATTTTTCATCTAAATTATGGGTTAAAAAATAAAATAGATTTGTAATAATTGTTTAAAATATTTTCACAAGTTTAATCAGAATCCAAGTGAAATTTTAAGAGATATTATTTAAAACAAGTTAATCATGTTTCCTCTTATGTATCCTATAAACAAATAAATATATATTATTTTTATTATCATATAATGCATGAATTCTATATAGATAATTTTGGGACATTAAAAAAATAGATTTAAAAATAAGGCATGATTAACATAATAAAATCGGAAACCAACAAATAATATTTGATACATTTTTTCATGATGGAAATTTGTAGTGATTGATCATTGAAACATACTTGAATAATCCATTTAGTTCAATAATAATAATTTATACGTGGCTTATTCATATTTTATTAAATTATTATGTCCTATATTTATTCTATTTTAACACACACATATACATATCGTCTTGCATTGATAATGGTTCTAGTCATCACTTATGTTTTTATTTAGCACTTGCCTTTTACTTGTTTATCCTGATTTAAGAAACTTTTAAACATATCCTTAAATTATTATAGTGTACATCTATTATGGAATATCAATTTTCCATTCCTACATATTATATATTTATACATCCCATGGCTTAAATTGAGATTACATGATTACATGCATTCATATCTATATATTACAAGAGCATATATTATTTTTTTCCTAGTGTAGGATGGCCATACTTATCTCCACATACACTTTTAATCTATGTTTTTTAAATTCACATATACAATGGGGGAATGTTTCTTGATTTTAATTTATTTAAATTTCCATGCTATTACAATGAGCACACATCATGTCTTGAAAATTGTTTTAAATTGTTTGGATCCCTCCCATTCTTATATTTCATAGGAATTATTATTTGGTATTGTTTAATTGTATAAAAGTACATCCAAGTTTATTTTTTTTCAAAAATACTATGAAAATAAAAAATCAAAACTTGATCATGACATGATTTTTAGTTTATGTAGATTGTATATGTTATTTATTATATATATTTTAGATGACATACCCTTTAGTACTCATATGAATTTGACAATACACATGAGTGATCTTTACGACATATATATACACATGATACATGGATACATAGATGTTGGACCTTCCTATAACTAGAGGCCATGCCAATGCTAGGGGTATATATGTCTATATTTGAAATTATTATAAGTTATGTCCTATGAAAATTCCAATCTACCATGCTGATCTATAATTATTTCTTACACAAGCCTTGATATTTATCATACTTTATATTATGTTTAGGTATATGTCACTTTATTATGTTCTGACATTTATATACTTGGATGTTTTATACTATATTATATAATTTATGTTTATTTAAAGCCATATCATGTAATAATAGGATGATTATTTATAGTCTATTATTTTTTGACCCCTTGGCCTTGATTTTTCAACATTTATTTCCTCATGTTTACAAATACTTTTCTTAATGTGTGTGATATTTATTTACCCTTCTATGAGGACCATTCGGATTATGTGTGACATCATGTGTTATTGTGTGCATTATGTCCATGACTTTTATTGTTAAGAATATTTTTATTGATAAGTTTATGGATGTAATTATCTATATCACTCACCTCTCCCTTATGTGTGGTGTCATGATCCATGTCATGCACCTTTTACACATAATCTACTGAATACATTTATCAATGTCATTCCTAATTACTACATACACATTGACATGAAATTTATGTGTTTCATGATATATGCCTTAGGCATGATTTGGTGACATTTTCATTACTATGATGAAATATTATCCATATTTTGACATGATTACACAAACTTACATCTTTGCACATATCATAATAAATCTAACCCTTTAGGACGCAAGTGTATATGAAGTAGGTCAACTTTTCTTGTTTTGATCTTACAGGTGTCTATATAATTAGCTTTTATCAATCGTAAAAATTTCCCATATTTAATTGTCCTATCATGGTCATTTTAGTGAGTTTTTAGTTTTCTTGAAAAAAATAATGGATTTAAAAATATCAATTCATTATTAAGAGTTTGAAGGTTTTAGGCATGTTGTAAAAGTACTGATACTTATGTAATGGGTATTTATAGATTTAATAAACATATTATATGTATTTACAATCCTCAAACTAGTTTAAACATGTCTTAAATACATTCAAGGTAATTTCAACATAGGTAGATGGATAAATTAAACATTTTTAGATCATTTTTAACGTTGTTAAAAGATATTTGTTACATAAAAACAAGAATAGACTAATAAAATAAACTATTTAATAAGTGATAATATTCAAACAAGTAGAATATGATCCCAATAAATAAACTAAGATAAGGAAAAATGATAATTTTATAGTTTGTGTGTAGTAGTTTATGATGGTTAGTAGGGGTTTTCTTGTGTAGTATGTGATAGCATGTGTATTAGTTTTGGAGTCATATGAATAAAAGAGGCTCTATAATGCTTTGTTTTAAAATTTAAAAAAATTAAACATGTAATTTTATTTGTTTTACTATCTTGAATCCTCATAATAACTTTAGCATGGTGTTTATTAAAGATACTTGCCTGAATAGATAGACTGAAAGTGATAGTAAAGAAATAATCAATATTTTTATTCATTTTGGAATTATTGAAGACTCTAAAGTAATTGATATACCATGTTCAAAATTTTATATGTTATTTTAATAAAATAAATCATAAAATGGTCTTATAAATTGAGTATAACCATTAAAAGAAGGTTATAGTTCTATAAAGGCAACACATAATTTGACAATTAAGGTAGGGTTTTGTTTTACTAATCCTTACAGCTTGGTCAAGAAAATATAATAGTTAATTAGATTATTGGAGTGTGTGATAACCTCACTTAACTTTGAAATATCTAAAAACCCTCAAAGAAATTGAGTTTTCCATTTTTGAGTGTTCTTGGCCTATAACAATCTACTAAACCCTAAACTAGGGTTTTAAGGAGTAAAAGTCCCAATAACTTAAAATATAGCTAAGTTACAATAAATTTTTTAAAAATGGTAGAATAAGATGAAATATAATTTTTAAAAGTGATTTCATGTGTTGTTTTATACTACATAAGTAATTATGATTAAATATTAGTATACAAACCTATAAAAAGAGCCTCAACACCCTATTTTATTGTCTTTTTTCACGAACATACATTTATTAAATGATAAAGCATATGTTTTTAGTTATAAAATATTAAAATTAATAAAATAACCCTTCTAAAAGTGTAAATAGTCTAGGTCTTGAGAGAGTATATTAATTTTCAAGGTGAGAGACCTAATTAAAAGGTCTAGAAGTTTGAATTTTGATGTTACATGAAAGAATACACCTAAGAAACACTAAAAGAGTTATACCTGAGCAATTTATTATCTTAATAATACAAAAAATGCATTTAAAGTCATAAAGATCCTATTTTTGAGAAAATATTGATTTGAGAAAGGTGATATATTTAGTATAAAGTGTAAATATTATGTATGTGTTCTATTTCTTGTTGAAGATTATTAAATAAAGAAAGGTGGAATGTTATATATTAACTCTAAAAACACTAAAATGAGTTCAATAATTACTTTAAAATATCAATTAGTAGAGTTTTGACTCAAAAAGCATTTTAAGGTTGTAAATTTACGTCAAGGACAAAGATAGTCTTTTTGAAAGAAAAATCTAGTGAATACCCCTTGTTAATCTAATAAATCATATTGGTATTAGAGGTCATAAGATACATAAAGGGATAAGGAAAAAATTGGTTGTCATAGGTGACCTAAAAGAATAAAATATCTTAGTGAAGATAGTGAGGACAAGATATGAAATAGAAGCGTATGAGGATGGCAATTAGAGGAAGAGGTAAAGGAGGTTAGATAAGGTAGATAAATACATAAATATTATGGAGAGAGATGAGGAATTTTAAAGTTAATTTGTAAAAAATGAATCTTGATGAGATAAGGTTTATTAATATAGGATATGTTATTTATAGAGAAGAAAAGGAACCATAATAAGATGTGATAGAACAAGAAATAGTAGAGGAAAGACACATAAGAGAAATTATGGTGATTAGCTCCAACCCTAAATTAGACATTCCTATGTATGAGGTTAGTTTGAATTCTAAGGATTTATTTGATTAGATCAATACAATGTATAATTAATTCAAGGATGAAGAAGTGGATGGTGATAAAAAGGTCAAGTTTATTATTACCAGATTAAAATGACATGCTTTAATTTGGTGGGATGGAGTGCAAGATGAAAAAGAAGGAAATTCAAATAAAATATTACTATTTTGGACATAATAGTGAAAAAATTGAAGTCCAAATTCATGACAAGGGACTATTAAACACAATTTTTCAAAAGATTTCTAGAACTTGAGGCAAAAAAAATAGATGTGAAAGATTATAAATAAGAATTCTACAAAATTAAAATTAAGGCATGTCACATAGAGGAGGATGTGTAAATGGTTACAATATATGTAAATGGTCTCAATTTCAACATTCAGTGTGAGATAAAAATTCTATCTCCAAGGTTAGTGGAGGAAGCATATCAATTGGCACTCAAATCATATGAGAAGCTAGCTAGAAAACAAAATTAACATTTAAGAGGTAGAAATAATAATTTCAAAGGGACCAATTTCATAAGTACATGACAACAAGTAATAAAAATTACTTATACATAAATGAGGATGAAAGAAATAACTTACATGATCATTACCAAGTTACAAGAAGACCATATTCAAGAAGCAAAAGATAAGGCTTTCAATAAAGTGTTTTAGGTGCAACCAGTATGTAGGTCATATATATTATGAATGCCTAGAGTATCTATAATAAAACCATAGTAATTGATTTTTTTAAGTTGAAGAAGAAGAGAGTGCATAATCATGTGATGAACCTGAAGAGTGTCTTTATTGATGAACCTAAAGAGTGTCTTTATTGATGTCTTTATTGATGAACCTGAAGAGTATCTTTATTGAGAAATATGGTAAAATATAAATTTTGAGAGCATTAAGGGATGAAGGTACAATAGTAGTATAAAATAATAATATGTTATTAATTATTAAAAAGGAGTTATTTTATAAGGTAAATAAATAGAGATAGATTATATGGATTCAAAAAAAACATTGAAATTTATAGATAAAGAGACATTGGTAGTCTATTGTGACAAGGAAAAACATGAAAATAAAAGGCAATAAGTTATCTTCAAGGACAACAAGTCAATAAGGTTCTTATGTGAGGAAACTCAAACTAAATTTAAAGATAATATAGATAAACAATATTTTGAGAAATATATAGAAGGAGTACTTATGAAGGAATAAATATAAGTTTATAGAATGGAGAGAAAAATGAAATGATCTAAATGCAATCTCATAAATTCTAGGATAAAAACATGATAGTATAATATACATATGTGGAAGGAAAAAAAGAAGAAAATAATAAAAAAATAAAAAAAACCTTCATAATGGAATGAAATCCTTACTCATTATTTTAATTCTTATTGACTACTCTCTTCACAACTACCATATTCATGGCTAATAATGGACCTCAAATGCATAATGAAGAAGTTGATTGATTTAATATGTTTACAACATGTGGATGTTTATAAAAATAAGATAGAGAAAGACTAAAGATGAAAAGTGTAGATATAACTAAAGGTGGTACTCTAGAATCAAATATAGTTCAATTACAAGGAAAATAAAATAGCAGATAAAGAGGAGAACTTGTGATTAGATATTTAAAGCAAGAACTTTAAGAAACTTTGGTAAATGTTTGTGGAAATAAAGTTGTGACTTATACAACTTAGCCCTTTGATGAAATTTTATAGAAAAATACTATTAAAGAGGATCCCAAATTTCATTTGGATAGGTGTAAAAATAAGGAAAATGTAGGCCTATACTAGTCACTATCATTCCTAAATAAACCATGGTATCTAGGAGGGTATGAGTAAACAAGAAAAGAGGAATGCCAAATATGAGAAATGACATATCAATGAATAATGTTTTAACTTTTTAAGATATAATAATGTGTAAATCCTACTTTTTTTAAAAAAATTGAGTAGACTAAACTAGGTTAATAATATTTAATAAATATAACCACTAATTTGTTACATAATTGACTAGCTTTGACCTTTATAAAAATAATAATAAATAGTGAAAGTAAGAACTTATCTAGAGAGCAACTGAGATAGATGATTTGGAGGTTGTTTATTGAGGTAGAAGATATTATAGGTGTTAAAAATATGATCCTAATGTCATAACCCCTCCTAGATAATAGTTCCTTAATTAAATAGTAGCACCATTATTGAAAATATTGTGGTAGAGTCCTTATATTGGTAGTAGTGTCCTATATGCAAGACTATCCCAAGCTTCTAAGTTTACCTATGTATAGATCTATGAGGTTTATTCCTACATGAATGAGTTATGAATCCCTATATATTTCATGTTTTGACTAAATTTGTGATCAAACCCTAGTCCTTCATATTGATAAGACATCTAGTTGATACAAGATAAAAAGTGTGTTTGTTAGTGGGGTAGGATGGAAATCCTCAACACCCTATTATGATGAGAGTTTCTTACATACTAATACTCCAAGGAGGGATCAATACTAATGTAATTATTTACACCTATGTTTTAGTTCTAGTTAGATAGTATTATAGTGGATCTGAGTGTTTTGAATGTGCTTGAGATTAGAAATTTGTGCAATCCGAGCTTATGAATATTGGAGATGGTAGTATGTAGAATTAAGATGAAATAGGGATTGATAACATTAATAGTGGTTATAGGGATAAAATTCATGTATTTATATGATTCTATTGTTTGTTTAGATGCTAAAAGAGGTCTAGGTTGACCCTAGGAGGTTATAGATTTGAAAAAATATATATTTGTGAAAAGGATAGGGAAAATAAATTAGCACGATTATTGGGAGACTAACACCATTTCGTGTTAGAGTCCTTATTATGGTGATAGTTTCTTAGTGGTATAAAACTAGGAATGAATTGATATGATCAAAAAATTAGGGTCTGAGATTGATTTAAAGATGACTAAGGACACCTTTAGCTTGCACAAAGGTTTGATAAGTGTGATAAAATGATCTAGGTCTAAGTTAGGGGTTGGTAGTATCAAGTAGTGCTCTTAGAACTAAAATACTAGTTTTATGTGAATAAATTTTCCTCCCCTCCCCCCCTCATTATTATATAAATTTACCAAAGTGAAATTACTATGATTAAGGAAAAGAAACATACTTGGACTTACCTAAGAGGTTAAGCCCCTGAAGATGGGTCTAAGTGTGTGAACCATGTTATAATGAGTGTCTTATAAGTGAAACAAGCATATATAATTCCTTAATTAAGAGATCAAAATAAAAATACTAAAATGAGTCATGAATTAAAACAATGTAAATAAATAGGAGAGAGGAAAGAAATGAATTCACCTCACTCGGTATGTAAACCAATGCATAAACTTGGTGATAACCTAGGTGTGTGAATGTATATAATGATAAATTGACTAATATATTTGATTGATCTAATGAATATATAAATCCTCATAAGTGGGTGGCTCAATAACTCAATTTAGTTTTGAATCCATCATTACCCACCCCTACTCAGTGAATCATGACCTTTAAATAGCTTAGATTAGATAGATGATGTGTCCAACCCTCTCATGTAGATGGCTCAAAAATCAAGTAGGATATGAATCCATAATTTCAAACCCATCTGTATTAGATTAATCTAAAACTAAAATTGTAGAATATAAATGTAAATGTCTAACTAGGTATGTCAGCTCTGCAACCACTTAGGGATATAAGGTAGCTCCGAGCCACTCAAAAATGCCAACCACTATAGATGGAGTAAGTATGAAACTAGTATGCAACCTATAATATGATTTTATATATATATATATATATATATATAATGACATGAAATTTGTCATTGCATATTATTATTCAGTGTGTAAGTGAGTATATGGAAATAATGTGCTACACACATGCTCCCAAATCTAATATCTAAGCATATGGATTCTAGACTAAGTTATAGTAATTTATATTTAGGTATATAAAATGAATATGAGAATGGTTATGCCATGCATAACTCCCACAATCTGAGCAAAATAGTATGAATCTAAGCTGAACTAGTATGAATCTAAGTAGAATTGATAAATCTATAACTAAATCTATGCAAACATGTACTATACATACTATACTTTTATAATCGATCTAGGGTTTTCTAAAACTAAGGATATTTCATAGTAACACCATGTCTTGGATATTAGATCCATTATTATAAATGTGGCACTAATGTCCCAATTTAGGTGCTAGTGTCTTTTTGGTTTGATTTATGTGCAGTTGTGCTAATCTTTGTCACTATTTTCCCATTGTGTTTACCTTAGTTTGATTTATATAATCTGATCTTGTGTATTCAAAAATGTATTATGATTGAAATATAGGGTCCTAATATCTATGACAAACCCTTATGAATTCACCCTCTTTTGAGGGAATTTATTAAACCTATGAAATAACTGTCCTCAAAATAAATAAAAAACTCTACAATATGTGTGTTAATCAGAGTATATATGATAACTAAATAATAATGCAATATAATGTGAATAAATAACATCAAAATGTAAGTTAATCTAACAATTAGTTTTTATTGTAATATTTATGTCATGTATATCATTTATAAGTGTGTCAATGTAGATATAATAATGTATGTAACAACAAGTCTAAGTAAAACTAAGTAACTAATGAGGGGGATGGGACATGATGTCCATCATGGAACCCAAGTAAGAAGAGGAGATGCATGAGGTCACTCATGGAATCTAAAACTATAGTTTTTAATAAGCAAGATACAAGTGCATTGGCCATGATGCATATAATAAAATCATACATAAAACATACATGAGGAACACAAAGTAGGCCAAGGGTCCACAATATAAGGAACATGGGCACATGCCACTAAATCTAAGAAAGTAAGACATATAATCACATGTTAAAATGTCCACATACATAAACAACAAGAAATTTGTCTTAGAGACACAAAGAAGGACATGTTTAAATGTATACATACACAATCAATAAGGCATACAAAAGGACATGGGCATATGTCTAAATCATAAATACTGTGATAAGATGTGGTGTAGAGCCAAAGTGTAATGGCATAGTCAATGACATCAAATAGAATAAGTATAGAGACATAATCAAGTCTGAACTAAGAAATCTAGAAATGAAAATATGCATGAATATGTAATACAAATCTATGTAAGAACTAGTATGTACATATACTAAGTCTAAAATAGTAATAGTCGGTAAAAATTTTAAATAAGTGAAACATGATCAATATCAAGATATAACAATTCTAAAGTTGTGATGAAGAGTATATAAAGATATAACTGGTAATCAAAACTGTGTATATGGTACCCCTAAATGGATAAATGTGTTAAGTGAAGACCCCATGTATCAGTGTTTATGCCCCTATTGGGTAGATAATATCAAATTTCGATCGATGTAGTAGACTTGAGTCCTATATAAATATATAAGTACTCAAATAAAACAAGTAAATCATGTACATATGATAAAACTTACTATACTAAGATATATATCATATGTAATGTCTAGAAAATATAAAAAGTGTAAACATAACAATGCATATAATTTGTAATTTTGTGTTTTCTAAGTAAATATTTGAATGTTTTTGTGTTTGTGATAGATTATATTATTTTTTTAATTTTTGGATTTAAGTTATGACAAGCAACATGAAAATGAAACTATATACAAGGATCCATAGAGAAGTAAAGTGTGTACAAAAAGGGAGGAACAATACTAACCAATGAACATCATGGGAGACTCACTATCAATGTGTCCTATTTTAAATAAAGGAAATATGATTGTGTGTTATATGAAAAGGAAACTATGGTCCTAGAACCTATTACACTAAGTGATCTATATCTAGCCCTTCCTATGTAGTGGTGTTAGGAATTTGTCATATTGACTATTGTGTCTTGTGAACTATAAGTGACATAATGACCCATATTGTAAAATATGTTGTAGGTGGCATAGGTGCCCTATGGTGAGAACCTTGATAAATCAATAATATTGATCTCAAAAGAAAGTGAGTATAGGTATGCCCTATAGAATCTATTACATATATCTAACATAGTGGTTTCTCTAATAATGGTCTCTATGGGAGTGTGTGTGTGTGTATAAATAATGTATGAGCATACCTATCTTGAACTAGTGGATTTATTGAATGCTTGGTGTAATAATAATAACTTTTGTTAGAGCGATATTTAATAACTATGTTGTTACTATTAACTATGTTAGAACTGGTAACTATGGCGTAACTAGTTGTGGGATAGGTAGAGGATACTCATATGGAATACCCTCATATCTAACCACCTAATTTAAATCTATATATTTTATGAATGGTGTATGAGATGGATAATATTTATTCTATCCATGGCTTACTTAGTAAAATGTCAAATATGACCACACTAGGTACTAAGAATCTAGTGGCCACATGTGTTGGTCCACCTATAGTGGAAGTATGATCTCCCTAACAGAGCTCTAAACATGTCCAATAAAACCACTAATAATTTGGTTTGTAAGAGATATATCCTACTATTAATGACCCAAATATTTTATAAGTCTGATAGTGCATATGCTAATACTTAGGCCATTGTCAACCATAACACTCTTGATAGGATGATGATATATGTAGGCTCATACAAAGAGTGCATATAAATTTGTATCATCATTAACAAACTCCTAATCTAAGATCATGATGAGTGGTTTAGATGGAACTATAGTGTGGCACACACTAATTATATTGTGTA
This sequence comes from Torreya grandis, assembly GCA_037957365.1. NCBI lineage: Eukaryota > Viridiplantae > Streptophyta > Pinopsida > Cupressales > Taxaceae > Torreya > Torreya grandis. Next base: position 1,552,329 of record JARHVA010001264.1, read on the forward strand.
TTGGGTGTTCTTCCTCTGTATTAGTTCTTATCACTCAACTTTTCACTCTTGGAGAGGTAGTTCAACCTAATCTAATTGAGTGAAACCTAGACTTGTGGGTTGTCTATAATGGGTTTAAACCTATATATTAAACATTTAGCTCCCTTGATATGTCTATTTAAGCTCATATCATTTAATATAAAATTATTGAGATGAAAAGGGACAAAAAAACCATGAAATAAACATATCCTAATGAGGTGATAAACCAAGTTAAACTCCACAAGACTATCATTAACTTACACTATGAAATGTGATTCACAAAATTGATCTCAACATCCAACATTTCACTAACATAAGTATTTCAACATGAAGGTAAGATGTAGTTAACTTACCAAGATGGATGAAAAAGAGGTTTGATTGTAGACACTAGTACTCTTCCTTACACTCAAATACATATAAAAACACTAACTACACTCCATGTGACATGTTAAAGATAATTATACTTGCACAAAACATGAAAGAGTAAGGTGAACACAAGGATAGATTAATATAACTTGTCACTCAATTAAACTACATCACACACTTATAAAATTAGTTAAGAACTAAAAACTATCTTGAAATATTTTATTCAAAGGAAAAAATAATACACAAACTAACAGGGCTTCACCATACTAGATGTGGATTGTTTTCAAATCCAAAAGTATATGCTTATATAAATAATAGTGGAGAGAGAGAGAGAGAGAGAGAGAGAGAGAGAGAGAGAGAGAGAGAGAGAGAGAGAGAGAGAGAGAGAGAGAGAGAGAGAGAGAGAGAGAGAGAGTAGTAGAATAATATTGAAAATTACTCATGTGAGTTAAAAAATAAAGGGGTTATGGAACAATCATGAACATACCTCCAAATCCATGTGTCTCACTCCTAAAGATAATCTAACCCTCCATGTAGTGTAAGAGCTAGAACTTGGCTTGACACCTTAAGTAGCTTCTTGAAAACTACCCTTATTTACATGAAAGGAGTGACAAATGGTATTATCAATAATTAAAGACATAAATTTATTCACAAAAACTCATTAGACACCTATCATGCCTTAATAAACTCCTATGATCTAACATTCAATCATTTCTATGCATAGGTGTCTTGAAACTCTTCATTTCCTATGCCTAGTTTGGTCCAAGTGGCTCAAAACTCAATTTCATATTATTAAATTAACTCTTTATCCATGGATTATCTTAAAATATTTTATTATACCTAAAAAAAACCATATTGGTTTCTGTAAAAACTCCCAAGATTCTATTTTTATCTTCAAGCCCTCACAAGGCCTATTTTTCTTATAGCCATAAAAACCTATAAACATCATTATGTAGGAGAATTTATTGAGGGTAAATAAAAAATAATGAAATATTATATGATCCTTTATGTCCTTATATATTCATTTCAAATTTCATGTTCTGACTTTGAGTGGAAGTCCATTTTTATACCTTTATCTCTCTTCAATTAGCCATCCTTGCCTAGAACCTTATTTTCTTGTTCCAACCCTCTCCCACACATGTGAAATAACCAAAAACCATGAGAATAACTTTCCATAGTATATAAAAAACCTCCATGTTAATATTTATGTCATGATACCCTACAGAAGTACAACCATGAAATGACCTTGCCATCTAGTCTCATTTTAGGCTTGTTTGAGACTACCTTAGAAAATGAGCCTTATTTGACCACCTATAGAGTCTCTTTTTCATATTTTTTGTCTTGGATAGTTAGGAAAAATTATAATCACCTCATAAAATAATTTTTAAGTTCTTCCTTTCTCATAACGCCTACAAAACACCATAAAACATGCAAAATAGGGCATTTATTGTAGTCTATATAATTCCAAGTAAAAATAAAGTACATGTGAATAAAATCCTTAGATTTTTTGACAACATGAAATAGTTTTTATGATCAAAATATTTAATTAAATGTGTTTTAGAGGTCCATTTGTTCTGACTAGTCACTATCAAGGTTTTATAAGGGTTTTAAGCATGTTTCATTCTTAAGTATTGTTCATAAATAATATGTCATATTTATCTCTCCTAATTCAACAAAATTGTTTTTATGGTACCCTTAAATAACCTCCAATCACCATTAGGTCCCATTAAAATCCTCATGCCAGTTATGAGTGTGATAAGGTACTCCTAGGGTGGAAAATGTGTATTTTATGTACCCTAACAAAAATTCTAGGCCAAAATGGCCATTTCATAGTTTAACTCTATAAACCAATACATATATCACCTATGAAAACACATTAATAAGGATTTATAATCTATCATAGTTCTCCATTCAAATCCTTTTGATATTAACCTCAACATTCAAATGTGGATGCCTCGAGGAGTGTATTATGCCTATAGACCTAATGACTATATTTTCTATATTCTAACCGTGAAAGGAATGATCCAATCACTCAAACACTTTATTTATACATTTAACTCACTCAATTAATCCATTAAGTCACTCATGTTATTCCACCTAATTGATTTGTTTAATTTATGTCACTTTACGTAGTCCCTTTTCAAGACGTTAGGGTGTAGTTGTAGGCTTACATTGGCATTTAGGGACCCTTGTAGGTGGTGATCCTCCTATGAGAGAATATGTTTCTTATTTAATCATGATAATTGAGGTGATCATGTATATACATATCAAAATAGAGATAACCTTATATGTATGTCCTTCAACACATCTCTTTCTTGGTGTACAAGACTAACTTTAGGTAGCGACTATAAGGTTTTTAAAACATCTTTAGGACATTTTATTGTGCAAGATTAAATGAAATAAACAGAATATTTTAAGGTGATAAATACCAATTCACCATTCAATCTCTTTCAACCGATCAGTCTCCATGAAGGGCTTACATGATACCCATTAGGTCTATCATATAAAAAAGTCTCTTAAGCCCATTTAGGCCTTCTTGGATTTCATAATGAGATATCATTGTGAAGTTACATTTAACTATTCATGAGAATTTATATTAAATTTTAATTTTTTGAAAAATTCATTACATACCTAACAAACCTATCACACCTTATGCTAATGAAGATGATTCATTACCTAGATTGAGTGGGCCTATAGGTTGTCTTGACTATGAATACAATGATTAGACGTAGGCTATCTTCATCTCTTTTTATCTCAAAAGGCAAATAAAAATCATAGTTTTTATTTTTGAACTCCACTCAAATATTACATAAACTTCAAACCTTTAAACTCCATTCCCCTTCAATCCTTACCCATTAGGACTAGTTTTAGGTGCTATTCTATTGAGATTTGTGAACATCTAACTATCAACTTGAACTATCTTAAAGTCTTAGTGATATTGAAGATATTATAATTGTTAGTAGTTCAACACATTATTCTCATCCCTCTCAATCTATAGATAACTTAATTCTTTGAATTGTCTTTATTATTTGAATAATCTACCTATGAGAGTGTCTTAGCCAGCTTATCTCAATTAGACCCTTCTTTAACTTATAAGTGACCTAGCTAATTTTAAATGTTTATAATCTATCTTCATTTTTTTAATGATGTTAAGTCTCATGTTTGGGACTACCTTATTTTAGAGCAACTAACTTCTCAGTCCATAATGAGTACCTACAAGCCTAGGGCCTATAGTTCTCCTTTCTTTCATAGGTTCCTTAGTGAGAAAATGTATTCCCTAGCCCCTTCTTGCATTCCATCAACTCTTGTGTTTTAATATAACACTTTTACATAGATCATAGGTCCTCTGACCATGCATCATATCATCTTCACTTGTCCTTATAGTTTGTATATACTTGTAGGTATAATCAACCCATCTATAGGGTCTATGTGTAATCTTAGATCATCTAGTCAATTTGAACAACTTGATGATGGTAGTGCGGTAGTCAAGGATATATGAATGTATAAAGAGATGTATCAAGTGTTCTTCATGACTATGAGCATCTTAAATCTAATTCTTCAGTTTGTACATACCTATATATTGAAGAAAACACTTGTGACTCTCATTAGATGGTGTAATGGACTATTATATTCATCTTTATATAATTATAGTAGTGAAATATTGTCTAATAATCTTACACTATGATATATTACTGATATTTGATCCAATTATAATAATCAAACATATAGTGTATTACGTAAAATAGACCATGTCCCCAAAGAGCATCACACTTGAAGAATATGGACAATAATTACATATTAGAGAAATAACACATGAATTTAAGGTATCTTCTATGATTGTTGAATTATTTTTAACCTTTGAAGATGACAAATATCTTAAACAAAATAAAATTTGTAGCACAATTGACTTAACAACCTTTTACATCAAGGCACTTTTACTCCAAGTGGATACACTTCATGGATATTAGTTACATGATGAAAAAACAATGAAAATTAGATCTATGACCTATAAAATCATTCTTAAAAATCATTCTTATCCATCTAATTCTGAAGTGGAGAAATAGATGCAAGAATAAACCTTGTTCAGATGGATAAGCCACAATGACCTGCTATCACTCTTAGCAGGTTTTCATATGGAATATTATATAAATATTCAAAATAATTACATTAATTTAAATATTAATAGGACCCCTAAAAAATTCAAATTTTTTAAATCCTAAGTCTCTCTCCTGTGGTTATACCATTGATCTTGAATTTGCATTTCTGAGCTTGTGAAGGCAACGATGGAGAAGAGAGATTGCTTAAAGTGTCAATTTGACCTATTTTTTTTATAAATATTTAAAGTTATATGAGGAATTTAAAGGGACACTTATGAACCATTAAGGTCATATAAGTGCCTAAAAGTACTTATAAAGCGTCCTTTTACCTAGTTTAGGCATTAAAATACAAATGTTGTCAGTCTATGACCATCCCTAAAATTATCTATCCCAATTATAAAATAGTTTATGTTGGTAATCTTATTTAAATTTTTTTTTCTTATAATGGTATACACAACTCTTCAAAATATGCCAAAAGATTACCACAATGCCATTTTTGCATATAAGAGCCAAATAAAAGATTAGTGCATGATATTATGATATTACTGAAACCCCAATAACACTTTATAATTACCTTGAACCATGCCAAAAATTTTACCATGTTTGAAAATGTCAAGACCTTGAGATTTACCCTAGGACTAGACAAGTGAACATAAGACCAAACTTTGCATAATTCTAGACAAGAACAAATATGACCATATCAAACTCTTTAGGACCATTTAAGACTATGAAATTTTTTAAATAACCCTATGAAGTTTTAACCTATAGGGAATGATCAATTTTTACTTGAGGTCAAAATTTGGTCAACAATCTTGGTAAATCATAGGGTTAACATGCCTGTAATGCTAATGGACCAGTAGCCTTGTCCTTTCATTGGGAAATAGAGTCACTCTTATGATACAATATTAAATTGACATGTCTTCTAAAGACTTCAAACTCACACCAAACACACAACAATATAAAAACACACATTATGCCAAAATAATTTAGGGAAAACACATAAAAGGCTTAAAAACACACCTAACCTACTATATATAAACCTCAAAACATGTTTGAGGTGATAAAACACTCCCTCTTACTTCAACTAGGGTAAAAAGAAATCTTTCTTGAGTCACAAATGATCCATGAAAACAAGTCACCATATGATGGATGTTTTTCGAAGAAAATTTTCATGTGAAGGTGATCAAAGGACTTAAAACTCATAAGACCTATGATAGATGTAAGTACGCCAATTTGAACTCCTTTGAATTGTCCTTATAGCTCTCTTTTTGGTCTCCTTGAAATTTTAGCTTTCTTGATCTCCTTCATTATCATTTTTTCTTGTCAATCTACTTATCAGAAATTATGAAACCTTTCTCAACTTCACCTTCATCTAAACCATGATGTTCTTAGTGTCTAAGGCCATCATAATTATTTTCTTATAGGTCAATCATGTCTACAATTGGATCAATATTAGAATACTAGCTATACGTATCTTTAACCACACAAACTTATACCTTGGCTTGATTTCATTCCTCCAATACTATAGCCTATTTGATAACAACTTGACAATATTCTTCATGGTCATTAGGTCCATCAATTCCATTACTATAAATCTCATGTTATTTAGGAAGGAGAGTTAGGATACTTGTTTAAAATATTAAACTATGGATGGAACTAATGACATGGATCATCACACTCTATAAGACTATTATACTCATGAACTTTTTCATTTTGGGTAGGCTAAATTGTACCATCTTTATTAGTATGATCTATTACACTTTGAAACTCATCATCATCCATATGAAGATAGTAGTTACCCATTGCAACTTGTGTGATGGAGCCATCAAGAATTACCTTAGAATACTCATCACACTCATAATGAATGAAGAAAGCATATGGATCATACTGATAGGTCACAACACCATATTCATCTAATAAGAGATTAGAAATACCTTCAATTTTGGATGAGGTTCCATCATATATGGCATGCTCCTCTTGTTCATTGATAGTGCAATTCATATTAGAACTAGGTTCCACATATGGTTTAATGTGGAACTTAGCCAATGTCTGTGTTCTTATAGTAAATTTATCTCCATAACTCATTCTAAAATCCATTAAAGACCAATCAGAAAAAACATACCCTTCTATCTTCATAGTGAAGTCTCTTGATAGGCAAATGGTAAAGTGTACAGGTAGATCCACCACCACTATGAAAACTTAGGAAGCCATGAGAGAAAAATTTCAAAACTTTGATAAGTCATATTTACTTGGTTGGTGTTCCATCAAGATGCAATAATCCATTGCTATAATGTTCATATCTAAAGCCCAACTTGTCTGCAACTAGTTTAGGCATAATTAAAGTACTTGCCCCACCATCCACAATGTAACTATGGACCATCTTATCTCCCATAATGAGGGTAAGATAGAAATTTGGGGGATTTTAAATCTTGGTATAAGGTTCAAAAATATGATTAGGTGCATTTTTGAGGGATACATTGATATGCTTTGATGGTTGGGGATACATATGGCGTTGGGATAACTACTCTTGGAGTAACTCCTTTTGACCAAGAAGATGGATTAATTTACAAAGGGACATGCTTGTTTTTTTTTTATTAAAAGAGTAAATAATATTAAAAGGGAAGACACTAACTATTTATTACATCCTTGGAGGCAATGAAAGCTTGACCACCTTTCCTAAGTTCTAATTTTGAAGAGGTGCAAGACTTGTAGATGCTACCACATTTGCATCCATACCTTTTTTCATTAAAATGGGGTTATTTATAATTATATCCACATATTTATCATCTCCTAAATCTCTCCTCTTTGACCTTGTGTTAGATGAAACTGAGGTTATCTAATTTACAACAAAATTGTCCTCTATTAACAGTTCATAAAGCATGCTCTTTGATTACTACACTCTCCACTGGGTTTCGCCTGCATAGAGCTATCATATTATAATGAAAATTAAGGAGTATTTTTTGAGTTATGTTCTTATTTTTGGTATTTAATCATGGTAATTTTCATTGATGTCAAATTTAACTCATTGATGTTATATTCAAGTCATTTAATGTCAAGGTTAGAATTAAGGCCATGCATGATAAGACAATATGTGACAAAAAAGTCTCATGACAAGAGAAAATTTAAAGGCAACCTTTTGAATATCTATTTAGAGATAATTTTAAGGAAACCTATTAATTATTCTAAGATTGATGTCATGTCAAATTCAATATCAGGGTATAATGTAAGCTATTATTGTGTACTAGGTGTCTTGAGAAGCCTAGTATATCCCTAAGAAAAGGTGTATGCATGAAACATAGTGAAGTTTGATGATGTGTGTCAGTAAAATAATGAGAGAGCATAAAAATATGTGTAAATATGATCAATAGGATAAGAAGCCTTCAAATGAGTTTCAAGGTCAAGTTTTGAGTCTTAGGCCATACATGAAGACCTAGTGAGAAGGAATAGGCATAGTAGCATATTATGTTGAGTCATGAAAATTGTGTGAAGAAGGTTAGTAGTAAATGAGCATGGTATGAGTTATTTTTACATGTGGATGAGGTATTTATAAAAATTACAAGAGGTTTTAAAGTATGATCATGGTCTAGTTATGACTAGAAATTTAAATCATAATATGCAAAGAGACCTATTATGGCCTAATATGGGGTCACATTCATTTATAAAGGTGATGGAGATATTTAGAGAATTTATATAGGTGTGAAATATTGTGTTAAGTGTTTTCACAAAATTCAAGGTCACAACCTGAAGGAGAAACCATGAAAATTGGTCTTGATATTTTTTATTTGCATAAAATGGGGTGTTACAAAATCATGAAGGATTTTATTATGCTTGTTAAGATGTGAAACCTTTGCATGAGATATTTATTAGTTCATGGAAGTTTTTAAATGTCCCTATCTTGAAATTTTTGGCATTATTTTTGGAGTTAAGGGGTAATCATTTATGAATGATTGCTAGGAAGGGAAACCCATCAAAACACTACTCAAACCCTCATAATGACCTAATAGGAAAGATATTGTTATTTATGGTTAAAAATGGTTTTTTTTACCTATTTTAGTGTTTTAAAAATATAAATTATTATTCCAATTTCTCTAGGTGGTTTTGGTTTGTCACAAGAGTGAGTAGAAGCTATAGGAATCCCCTAATTTCTCAAAATTCTGATGTAATAGGTAGTGTTGAGCAATTCAAAGCATGAAAATAGATGGAGGATGATGTCTTAGACTTTTAATTTTTTATAATGAAATTTTATGATCAGGTTTTAGACCTAAAATATTCTAAAATATTCATGGAAGTTGGCCTATTACTTAAAAGGCCTAATGAGTGAGACAATGAGAAAACTAAGCAGTAGTGAAAAAGAGATTAGGGGTTGGTTGTAAAGCATTAGGGATGGATCCAAATTCATGGGATAATTTTTAGAGATATATACCTCATATACACTTTTTTTATAAGTTTGGTGATGCACACAAACATGCTAAAATTTATCCTCAAAGTGATGTGTCTAGCACAGTGAAGTTTGTGTAGGGTGAAGATGTGAGATTGGTCTGTAAGACTAATAATGATATTGAATATTGTAATATATCTATTCTAAGATGTTAAAATTATGATTAAGGATCATAAAAAATAATTTTAATATCATAAAATTCTTCTCATAGGTGTTCTAAGACTTTATCTTCTTGATTGTGTTTTTGATGCTACAAATACTTTTTTGTGTATGAATGAGAATATTGTTCTTATGTTTTTTTGAATAAAATTGATAAATAAAATAAACATGAATTTTTTATTTATGTATAATAGGATAATTATAAATTATTTTTATACATGATTAACTTATAAGAAGGTGTGAAAATTCAAATGTTTTTGATTGGGTTCTTAAGCCCTATGTACAATTTTGAGTGAGCATATGAAGTTGATAAGCTAGAGGTATTTTTCCCTATTTAATTAATTATAATGAACAGAATATTTAAAATGAGGTCATGTATATTATATAAATTTAATTTTTTAGTATGTTTATGTGGCAAAGTTGAGTGTCGATTTAGGTTTTCAAGATAAACTTTCTAGCAGTTAGAAGGTCTAATGGTGAGTAGACGTAATTATGTGGTTCAAGGAGTGAAATGAGATCAATGGTATTGGGGAAATAATGTGAGATTATGGTGGTTATAATTCAATTGTGTAAAAAATAATTAATCTATTTTTATAGATTCAAGGTATTCCAAGGAGGCATAAGTTGAACATGTGCTTAGAGAAGGCCTAATTACATTAAGTCTCTATTAGGCCTAATAGTGGTTTTGGCACTTAAGGGTAATGACCCACCTATGTAATGGTTTTTTCACTTATTAAATGTTTTTTTTGATATATTAAAAGGGTTATTTAAGTATGGTTATGTTCTTATCTAACCAATATGGGTAAGATCAAGAGTCAAGTATAAAGAGAAGGTCTAATAGGCCTAATTTGACTAGTTAGAATATTGAGGACTTGAAAGAATGATATAAAGTCTTAGAAACTAGATAAAGGTATTGATGATAATAATATAATAATTTTTATTATTTTATTAATATATAAAAATATTTATATAGGTGATAAGTAATGTCATTTGGCCTAATTCTACCAAAGAAAGGGCTAGTTGAGTGAGAAGGCTTAATAGGCTATTTGAGAAAGATATAATAATGAGAAGAGAAAAATAAAGAGGTCATATTTATTTAAGTGAGAAAAAAATGTTATAAGGTGATCAAATTTTTAAGGTAGATGAGTTGGTTCTGAATTACCTAGGGAGTTGGATCCTCCTTGCAAGTTGGTGCTTGCTAAAGGACTAATTGAGTTGGTGCTTGATTAGTGAAGGGTTTATGGCTCAATAAAATTTTCATTAATTGATTATATGAATATATTACAAGATATTAATTCATTTTTTTAATCCCCCAATAGGGTTTCTCACATATTTTTTGTGTTCTCATGTTGTTTGCTTTCATAGATGCTTGTGTATGCATTAACTAATGTATGTATGTGAATGAATGCTTCATGGATGTTAAGTGAAATTGAAATAATGTTTTAAGGAAATTTATTCACCCTAACCCCCTATAAATAAATATAATTATAACATTTTTTATCAAATTAGGTCCTTTAAAAAAGGTCTAATAAGCTAAAGCAGATTCCAAGCAAGTGAAGATAATTAGTCAAGCACAAGGTGGTTTTTATACAAGCAAGGATCCATTATTTAATAAATCTAATTATCCTTTTATAGTGTTAATATGAGAACATATATTATGTCTCAAGTTCATGATGTTTGTAAATTATTTTTGGGTGGATATACTACACCCCTATTTCTCCTACAAATGTAGTAGGTAAGAAGGCTAGTGATAATAACTCAAAAGTAATGAATGGTATTACGTGTGCCCTATCTAAGGAAAAACTTGTGAAGGTGATGCACTATATGTCTACCAATGAAATGTGGGAAAAATTGAATACTATTCATGAAGGATACTCCAAGTTCAAACTAGCCAAGTTCCAAACCCATAGAAGATAATTTGAAATCCTAAAAATGAATGAAGACGAGACCATTATAGTCTACTTATTGAGGGTTGATGAAGTGGTCAACATTATACAAGGTCTAAGTGAAGAATTAAAATATTATACTATTATCCAAAATGTTTTATGATTTATAAATCTTAGATTTGATTCTAAGGTATTTGATGTTGAAGAGATAAAATATCTAGACAGCTAGAGATGGATGGACTTCATGGTACCCTAATAGTCTATGAGACGAGGATAAGTGATCAAAGACATGTAAAGAAGGAATATGCATTCAAGGTAGAAAATAATAAAAAGGAGAAGAAGACACATGGTAATTAATTCAAATATAATGATGAGTCTAATTTTGATGATGATAAGTTGATAGCTATGTTTGTAATAAATTTGAAGACAAGCTCAAGTAAATACAAGGGAAAACTACCCTTTAAATGATTCAATTATGGATATATTGGACACTTTGATAACAAGTCACATCATAAACATAAGGCAAGGGATGATGAATATCATTATGATCATAAAAGGTCTTATAGGTTTGATAAGATCAAGAAAAGATTTATAAGGTATGATGATAAGAAGAAGATTTTTTAGAACAAAAGAAGTTTATACACCAAGGAAGATTATAGCTCATATGATGAGAGTGAGAGAATTAATTTTGAGAGTGAACATGAAGGTGATGTCCCTAATGTTAATGAATTTATATTCAAAGATTAAGAAGTATTTATTTCAAATTAAGAAGAGTCCATATGGATTAGAGGTGTTTTTTGTGATTCAAATGAAGAAGATGATGAGTTAGATTTTGAGGTTGAGTTAATGAATACTCTAGAAGAATTGAATATGGTAAAGAATAAGAATAGGGTGATTATGTCTCTTATCAAATACTATGAGGAAAAAATTAACTTTTTTGAAGCTAGACTATGCATCAACTCTAAATAACAAGAAGAAATAATCAAATAAGTATAAACTCAACTTGAGATTGTAACTACTAGTCTAAAGACCAAAGAAGAAGAATGTGTGAGATATGTAACTAAATTGGAGTCCTTGATAGATAATTTGGATATGACATCAAGTAAGGTTAAGTCCTTTGTGAGGTTTGAAAAGAGTTCTAATGATCTAGACATATTTTAAGTAGTCAAATGAATGCTAATGATAAATAGGTATTGGTTTCAATAGAGTTAAAGAGAAGAACACTAATATGATTAAGAAGGTCTATAATCAATCAAATAATTATGGTGATGTTATAATGAAGGGTAATACTATCAAGTAACCTAATTATGTAAGCTATGATAACCCCTTCAATGGCTATTGTTATTCATGTAACTAACATTTACATAGGGCAATGTATTGTAGAAGGCCCTCTAATAATTACTATGAATGGAGCTATGAAGAGAGTCATCAGTCAATAGGTATGGGTCATGGTGTGTTTCCATTAAGATGAATAGTGTGTTTCAATTGTCATAAGGTTGGTCATATTGTAGAGTATTATAACCATGGATTCTCAAGACAAAAACAAGAAAGTTGAAAACCCTATAGTAAAATAAAGAAGAAAAGATAAGTGGAAACCCAAAGTAGATGAGGTTGATGACTAGTTTTCAAGTCTAAGTAGACTATTTTCCATGGTATAGCATAGTAAAAATGCAAAGGAGTGCCAAAAATTCTATTTATCATCTTAGATTGTTGATGAAGGAGATACAACCAATAGAACAAGATAGAATGTTATTCAAATCAAGATTGAGGAGGTCAATCCAAAAGGACTATTCAATACTAAGAAGATCATGAAGGAAGCTTAGTCTAGTGAGGACATGGATATCTATGAATCTATCAAGTTTATGTTGTTCTATTTCTCAAGAGAAGAGGTGACTCCAATAGGGTACATGGAGGCACTCAACTAGTATGTAAAAAATATGAAGGATACTCAATCATAGGGGTAGTTTTGTGATCTTTGGTGACTCTCAGATTCAAGGTTTAGTGAAGATTATAATATAGGTGTGATCACAAGAGATAGGGCACACATTTTTGTATGATGACTTGATTAAACCATGTCATAGTCTTGATAATGTCTAAATTTCTCATGGAACCAAGGGTAGACAATCATGATTCAATAGTAAGTATGTGAGCCTAATATGTGTTAAGTTTTATTTAAGAGAGAAGGTGTGTTTTTATAGGTCCAAGTATAATATCTCTATCAAGGAAGATGACCATTTATCATTAATTTCAAAGTGGGCAAAAGTTCCAATTTTGGAGAAAGGTTAGTTTAAATAAGGTTTAGCTTGGGGAGTTGGTCATAATTAGTTTTTTTTAAATGTTTGCCATCAATGATAGTGGGTGAGGTTATTTAGGTATTTTCATTTTTTTTTTCAAGAATGGTTATTTTCATTGATGTCAAATTCAATTCATTTAATGTCAAGGTCAGGATTGAGTCCATGCATGATAAGATGATATCTGACAAAGAAGTCTCATGATAGGAAAAAAATTGAAGGAAACATTTTGTCCCTATATTGATAGGTAATTTGAAGTCAAATTGGTAAATATTCTAAGGTTTATGGCATCTCAAATTCAATATCATGGTATAATGTAAGCTATTATTGTATATTAGGTGTTTTGAAAATCCTAGTCTAGCCTTGAGAAAAGGTGTATGCATGAAGCATAGTGATGTTTGGTAATGTATGTTAGGACATTCATGAGATAGTATAAAAACATTTGTAACACATGATAAATAGGCAAATAATCCTTTTGATTAGTTTCAAGGTCAAGTTTTGAGGCTTAGTCCTTACATGAAGATTTAATGAGAAGGCATAGGCATGATAGCATGTTGTGTCGAGTCATATGAGACTAATGTGAAGAAGTTTTTAAGTATGTGATCATGGTATGATTTAATTTTTCATGTTTATGAGGTATTTATAATATTACATGAGGTTTAAAGGGATGATCATTGTCTAATTATAACTAGTAGTACAAGGCCTAGTGTGCAAAGAGACCTAGTGTGGCCTAATGAGGGGTCAAGTTAATTTACCAAGGAGAAATATATCTTGGAATAATTTAAAAAGGTATGAAAGTTTGTGTTAAGTGTTTTGAAAAAATATAATTTCATAACCTGAAGGAGAAAGTATGAAAATTGGTGTTGAGATTATTTGTGTGCATAGAATGGGGTGTTACAAACTCAAGAAGGATTTTATTATACTCATTGGCATGTGAAAACTTTGAATGAGATATTTAGTATTTAAAAATATTTTGGTAATGTCCCTATATTTAATTTATTTGCATTATTTTTTTATTATAGGGGCAATCCTTTATGAATTATTGCTAACATGAGAAACCTATCAAAACCCTCATAAAACCCTCATAATGACCCAATAGAAAAGATGTTGTTAGTTATGGCTCAAAATGGTTTTTTTTACATATTTATATGTTTGGAACATGTAAATTAGTCTTCCAAATTTATCCAAGTGGTTTTGGTTTGTCATAAGAGTGAGTAAAAACTATAAGAAACCCCTAATTTCTAAAAATTTTGATGTAGCAGGTAGGGTTGAAAACTTTAAAGAATTAAAATGGGTGGAGGATTATGTGTGAGAATTTTATTTTATTACCATGGAATTTTTTTATCAGTTTATATACCTAAAATTTTATGAACCGGTCATGGAAGTTAGCCTATCGTTAAAAAGGCCTAATGAGCAAAATAGTAAGAAAACTAGGTAGTAGTGAGAAAGAGATTAGGGATTGGATGAAGCGGATTTAGGATAGATCCAATTTCATGGGATAATTTTTAAATACCTATAACTCATATCACCTTTGTTTATAAGTTTTGATCATGCACACAAACATGTTAAAATTTGTTCTCAAAGTGATATGTCTAACATAGTAAAGTCTATGTAGGGTAGAGATGTGAGATTGGTCTTAAGACCAATATTGATATTTAATATTGTATTATACATACATACATACAAATATATAAATATAACATATTATATATATATATATATATATATATATATATATATATATATGTTATATTTATTATGAAGTCTCATGATAACTAAATTTAACATCACAAAATTTTTACAATAGGTGTTTAAGACTTGATCTTCTTGACTATGTTTTTGATACCACAACTAGTTTTCTATATATGAGTGAGAATGCCATTCATATGTTTTTTGCATAGAATTAATTAATCCAATACACAATAATTTGTTATTTAGGTCTAATATGTTCATTTTAAGATATTTTTATTCATGATAAACTCTTATTAAGGTGTTAAATTTTGAAGGATTTTAAATGGGTTCTTAAGGCTTCTGTACAATTCTCAGTGAGCATATGAAGTTGACCAGTTAGCGGTATTTTTCCCTATTTTATGAATCATAATGAAAATTAAGATAAACATAAGATTATGGATATTATATAAATTTAATATTTTATTGTTTTGATGTGGAAAATTTGGGTGTATGTATCATATTTTTAAGATAGACTTTTTTACAGGTAGAAGGCCTAATGGTGAGTAGACCTAATTGTGTGGTTCAAGGAGTGAAATGTGTTAAATTATAGTGGAAAAATTAGGTGAGATTATCATGGGTCTAATTTGAATCATTTATTAATTGTTTTATCCATTTTTTGAGGCTCAAAGTGTTCAAAAGATGCATAAGTTAAAAGTGTGCTTAGAGAAGACCTAATTACATTAGGTCTCTATTAGGCCTAATAGTTGTTTTGGACCTTAAGGGTAATGATATACATATGTAATGGTTATTTAACTTAATAAATTATTTTTATGATATATTATAAGTTTTATCTGAGTATAGTGAGGTTCTTTTCTGACCAAAACTGGTAAGAGCAAGAGTCAAGTATAAAGAGAAGGTCTAATAGGCCTAATTTGACTAGTTGGGATATTAAGGACTTAACCAAATGATATAGAGTTTTAAAAACTAGATATATGGATTTGGGATAATCAAGTAGGAATGGTGATTAATTTATGAATATTTAAAAATATTTTTATAGGTGATAAATAAGGTCATTTGACCTAATTCTTTCAAAGAAAGGCATAGTTGAGCGTGAAGGCCTAATAGTCTATTTGAGAAAGATAAAAGAGTGAGAAGAGAAAAAAAAGAGGTAATATTAATTTGAGTGATAAAAAGGTATTATAAGGTGATCATAGGTTCAAGGTAGTTGAGTTGGTGCTGAGTTACATAGCAGGTTAGATTCTCCTTGAAATCTAGTACTTATTAAAGGACTAGTTGAGTTGGTGCTTAACTAGTGAGGGGTTTGTGCTCCTTGTGGAGTTAGTGCCTCACTAAATTTTTTATTAATTTATTATAGGAATATAGTATACTATCTTAATTAGTGTTTTTTATCCTATCAATATGGTTTACCACATACATTTTGTGTTCTCATATTGTTTGTTATTTAGGTCTCATATGTTCATTTTAAGATATCTTTATTCATGATAAACTCTTATTAAGGTGTTAAATGTTGAAGGATTTTAAATGGGTTCTTAAGGCTTCTGTATATTTCTTAGTGAGCATATGAAGTTTACCAAATAGCGATATTTTCCCCTATTTTATGAATTATAATGAAAATTAAGATAAACATAAGATTATGGATATTATATAAATTTAATACACAATAATTTGTTATTTAGGTCTCATATGTTCATTTTAAGATATTTTTATTCATGATAAAATATTATTAAGGTGTTAAATGTTGAGGTATTTTAAATGGGTTATTAAGGCTTCTGTACAATTCTCAGTGAGCATATGAAGTTGACCAGTTAGTGGTATTTTTCCCTATTTTATGAATTATAATGAAAATTAAGATAAACATAAGATTATGGATATTATATAAATTTAATATTTTATTGTTTTGATGTGGAAAATTTGAGTGTATGTATCATATTTTTAAGATAGACTTTTTGACAGGTAGAAGGCCTAATGGTGAGTAGACCTAATTGTGTGGTTCAATGAGTGAAATGTGATAAATTATAGTGGGAAAATTAGGTGAGATTATCATGGGTCTAATTTGAATCATTTATTAATTGTTTTATCCATTTTTTGAGGCTCAAAGTGTTCAAAAGATGCATAAGTTAAAAGTTTGCTTAGAGAAGACCTAATTACATTAGGTCTCTATTAGGCCTAATAGTTGTTTTGGACCTTAAGGGTAATGCTATACATATGTAATGGTTATTTAACTTAATAAATTGTTTATATGATATATTATAAGTTTTATCTGAGTATAGTGAGGTTCTTTTCTGACCAAAATTGGTAAGAGCAAGTGTCAAGTATAAAGAGAAGGTATAATAGGCCTAATTTGACTAGTTGGGATATTAAGGACTTAACCGAATGATATAGAGTTTTAAAAACTAGATATATGGATTTGGGATCATCAAGGAGGAATGGTGATTAATTTATGAATATTTAAAAATATTTTTATAGGTGATAAATAAGGTCATTTGACCTAATTCTTCCAAAGAAAGGCCTAGTTGAGTGTGAAGGCCTAATAGTCTATTTGAGAAAGATAAAAGAGTGAGAAGAGAAAAAAAAGAGGTAATATTAATTTGAGTGATAAAAAGGTATTATAAGGTGATCATAGGTTCAAGGTAGTTGAGTTGGTGCTGAGTTATGTAGGGGGTTAGATTCTCCTTGAAATCTGGTACTTATTAAAGGACTAGTTGAGTTGGTGCTTAACTAGTGAGGGGTTTGTGCTCCTTGTGGGGTTGGTGCCTCACTAAAAAATTTATTAATTTATTATAGGAATATAGTATACTATCTTAATTAGTGTTTTTTATCCTATCGATATGGTTTACCACATACATTTTGTGTTCTCATATTGTTTGTTATTTAGGTCTCATATGTTCATTTTAAGATATTTTTATTCATGATAAACTCATTTATTCATGATAAACTCTTATTAAGGTGTTAAATGTTGAAGGATTTTAATTGGGTTCTTAAGGCTTCTGTAAAATTCTCAGTGAGCATATGAAGTTGACCAGTTAGCGGTATTTTTCCCTATTTTATGAATTATAATGAAAATTAAGATAAACATAAGATTATGGATATTATATAAATTTAATATTTTATTTTTTTGATGTGGAAAATTTGAGTGTATGTATCATATTTTTAAGATAGACTTTTTGACAGGTAGAAGGCCTAATGGTGAGTAGACCTAATTGTGTGGTTCAAGGAGTGAAATGTGATAAATTAGGTGAGATTATCATGGGTCTAATTTGAATCATTTATTAATTGTTTTATCCATTTTTTGAGGCTCAAAGTGTTCAAAAGATGCATAAGTTAAAAGTGTGCTTAGAGAAGACCTAATTACATTAGGTCTCTATTAGGCCTAATAGTTGTTTTAGACCTTAAGGGTAATGATATACATATGTAATGTTCATTTTAAGAGTTGGTGCTTAACTAGTGAGGGGTTTGTGCTCCTTGTGGGGTTGGTGCCTCACTAAAAATTTTATTAATTTATTATAGGAATATAGTATACTATCTTAACTAGTGTTTTTTATCCTATCAATATGGTTTACCACATACATTTTGTGTTCTCATATTGTTTGTTATTTAGGTCTCATATGTTCATTTTAAGATATTTATTATAGGAATATAGTATACTAACTTAATTAGTGTTTTTATCCTATCAATATGGTTTACCACATACATTTTGTGTTCTCATATTGTTTGTTATTTAGGTCTCATATGTTCATTTTAAGATATTTTTATTCATGATAAAATCTTATTAAGTTGTTAAATGTTGAAGGATTTTAAATGGGTTCTGAACACTTCTGTACAATTCTTAGTGAGCATATGAAGTTGACTAGTTAGCGGTATTTTTCCCTATTTTATGAATTATAATGAAAATTAAGATAAACATAAGATTATGGATATTATATAAATTTAATACACAATAATTCATTGTTTAGGTCTCATATGTTCATTTTAAGATATTTTTATTCATGATAAACTCTTCTTAAGGTGTTAAATGTTGAAGGATTTTAAATGGGTTCTTAAGGCTTCTGTACAATTCTCAATGAGCATATGAAGTTGACCAGTTAGCGGTATTTGTCCCTATTTTATGAATTATAATGAAAATTAAGATAAACATAAGATTATGGATATTATATAAATTTAATATTTTATTGTTTTGATGTGAAAAATTTGAGAGTATGTATCATATTTTTAAGATAGACTTTTTGACAGGTAGAAGGCCTAATGGTGAGTAGACCTAATTATGTGGTTCAAGGAGTGAAATGTGATAAATTATAGTGGGAAAATTAGGTGAGATTATCATGGGTCTAATTTGAATCATTTATTAATTGTTTTATCCATTTTTTGAGACTCAAAGTGTTCAAAAGATGCATAAGTTAAAAGTGTGCTTAGAGAAGACCTAATTACATTAGGTCTCTATTAGGCCTAATAGTTGTTTTAGACCTTAAGGGTAATGATATACATATGTAATGGTTATTTAACTTAATAAATTGTTTTTATGATATATTATAAGTTTTATCTGAGTATAGTGAGGTTCTTTTCTGACCAAAACTGATAAGAGCAAGAATCAAGTATAAAGAGAAGGTCTAATAGGCCTAATTTGACTAGTTGGGATATTAAGGACTTAACCGAATGATATAGAGTTTTAAAAACTAGATATATGGATTTGGGATCATCAAGGAGGAATGGTGATTAATTTATGAATATTTAAAAATATTTTTATAGGTGATAAATAAGGTCATTTGACCTAATTCTTCCAAAGAAAGGCCTAGTTGAGCGTGAAGGCCTAATAGTCTATTTGAGAAAGATAAAAGAGTGAGAAGAGAAAAAAAAGAGGTAATATTAATTTGAGTGATAAAAAGGTATTATAAGGTGATCATAGGTTCAATGTAGTTGAGTTGGTGCTGAGTTACATAGGGGGTTACATTCTCCTTGAAATCTGGTACTTATTAAAGGACTAGTTGAGTTGGTGCTTAACTAGTGAGGGGTTTGTACTCCTTGTGGGGTTGGTGCCTCACTAAAATTTTTATTAATTTATTATATGAATATAGTATACTATCTTAATTAGTGTTTTTTATCCTATCGATATGGTTTACCACATACATTTTGTGTTCTCATATTGTTTGATTTCATAGATTCTTGTGTATGTTTTAACTAATGTATGCATGAAAATGAATGCTTCATAAATGTTAAGTGAAATTGAAATTAACTTTTAAGTCAACTAATTCACCCTACATATAAATATTTTTACTTAACACATTTCCTATTAGATCAGGTCCTTTGAAGAATGTCTAATAAACTAAAGGAAATTCTAGGCAAGTGAAGATGGCTAGTCAAGCACAAGGTGGTTTTTCTACAAGAAAGTCTCTATTGTTTAATGGATCCATTTATGCCTTTTAGAGTGTCAAAATGAGAATATATCTGATGTCTCAAGGTCATGATGTTTGTAAATAATTCTTGGATGGATATACTATACCCACTATTCCTCTTACATATGCAACATGCAAGAAGGCTAGTGACAATAACTCAAAAATAATGAATGGTATTATGTGTGGCCTATCAAAGGTAGAAATTGTGAAGCTGATGCACTATATGTCTGGTAATTAAATGTGGTATGAGTTGAATAATATTAATAAATGAGACTTCAAGGTCAAATTTGGCAAGTTTTAAACACATAGAAAATACTTTTAAAGCCTTCAAATGAATGAAGATGAGACCACTGCATCCTATTTATTGAGGTTTGATGAAGTGATCAACATCATAAGATGTGTAGGTGAAGAGTTAAAATAGTATAATATTGTTTAAAAGGTTTTGAGATATCTAAATCCCAAATTTGATTATAAGGTATCTGATGTTAAAGATATGCAAGATCTAGACAAGCTAAAGATGGATGGACTTCATGGCACCCTAATAGCCTATGAGATGAGGAAAAGTGAAGGAAGACTTGTAAAGAAGGAAGATACATTTGAGGTAGAAAATAATCAAAAGGAGAAGAATACACAAGTTATTAAAGTCAAATTTAATGATGAATCTAATTTTGATGATGATGAGTTGATAGATATGTTTTCAATAAAATTGTTGATAAGCTCATGTAAATATAATGGTAAACTACCCTTTAAATTATTCAATTATGGAGAGATTGGACACTTTGATAACAATTTACCTCATAATAAAAAGGAAATGGATGATTAATATAATTATGAAGGTCATGATGATGATAAAATTTCTTATAGGTATGAGAAGAGTAAGAAAAGTTTTAAAAGGTATGATGATAATAATAAGTTTTTCAAGAACAAAAGAATTTTCTACACCAAGAAAGATTGCATCTCATTTGATGAGAGTGAGAAAAGTTATTCTAAGAGTGACCATGAAAGTTATGTCCTTGATTTAAATGAAATTATCTTCATGGATGAGGAAGAAAGCTATTAAAATCAAGCAAAGTCCATATGGATTGGAGGTGTTTTTGGTGATTCAGATGAAAAAGATGATGAGGTATACTTTAATGTTGAGTTGATGAATACTCTAGAAGAAATAAAGATGGTAAAGAATAAGAATATGGTTATGAGTTTTATTATCATAAAATATGAGTAAAAAATCAACTTATTTGAATCTAGACTAAGAAACAACTATAAAGAAGAAGAGGAAATAGTCAAACAGGTAGAGACTCAACTTGATATTGTGACCTCTTGTATAAAGACCAAAGAAGAAGAATGTGTAAGATATATAAATAAAGTTGAGTCCTTGAGAGATGAGTTGGATCAAACATAAATTAAGGTTAAGTCCTTTATGAGGTTTGAAAAGAGTATCAATGATCTAGACAACATTTTGAGTAGTCAAAAAAATGCTAATGACAAAATAGGCCTTGGTTTAGTTAGAGACCAAGAGAAAAACACTAATGTGATCAAGAAGGTCTATAATGAATTTTTTGGTATAATGAAAGATAATACTATCAAAAAACCTAATTATATAAGGTAAGCTAACCCATTCAATGGATATTGTTATTCATGTAACTAGTTTGGACATAGATCAAGGCATTATAGAAGGCCCTCCAAGAAATAACATGTATGAAACTATGAGGAGAGTCATCAATAAAGAAGTATGGGTCATAGTGTGTCTCCATCAAGAGGAATAGTGTGTTTCAACTGTCATAATTTTGGTCATATTACAAGTTACCCTAAGCATGGTTTTTAAGACAAAACAATAAAGTTGAGAACCCTAGAGTATAAGAAAGAAAAAAAGACAGTAACTGGAAACCCAAGGTAGCTAAGGTTGATGACCAGTCTATAAGTCCAAGCAGATTATTTAACATGGTATACCATATTTAAAATGAAAAGGAGTGCCAAGAATTCTCTCTATCAGGTTAAATTTTTATGGAGACAAGACCAATAAAACAAGCCATAATGTTGTTCAAATGAACATTGAATAGGTCAAGAAAAAATGACTATTCAATCCTAAGAGGATAATGAAGTAAATTTAGTCTAGTAAAGACATTGAGATATTGGAATCTCCTGAGTTTATGTTTTTCTAGTTCCCTAGAGTATAGGTGACTTCATTAGGCTTCATGGATGCATTCAACTAGTAAGTAAGAACTATGAAGGATACTCAATCATAGGGGGAGTTTTTTTATCTTTGGTGAATTTTAGATTCAAGGTTTAGTCAAGAGTCTACAACATGTGTGATCACAAGAGATGAGTCAAAAAAAATTTTATGATGACTTGATCAAACCAAGTCATAATCTTGATAATATATAAATTTCTCATAGAAACAAGGGGAGACAATCATGATTCAAGAGTAAGTATGTGATCCTAATCAATGTTAAGTTTGTTTAAAGAGAGAATGTGTTTTTTTCTAGGTCCAAGCATTAGATAGTTTTCAAAGAAGATTATCCTTTACCATTAATTACAAATGGGGAGAAAGTTTCAATTTGGGAGAAAGGTTAGTTCAAAGAAGATTTGACTTGGGGAGTTATGACTGATCAATTTTTTGTAAATGTTTTCCATCAATGATAAAGGGGGAGATTATTGAGGTGTGTTCCTATTTTTGGTGTTTAGGCATGGTTTTTCCATTGATGTCAAAGTCAAGTAATTTATGTCAAAGTCAAGTCATTTAATGTCAAGGTCAAAATTGAGGCCATGCTTAATAAGATTATATGTGACAAAGAAGTCTCATGACAAGAGAAAATTTAAAAGAAACCTTTTGTCTCTCTATCAAGAGATAATTTGAAGTTAACCTAGTAATTCATAAAATGTTGATGGCATGTCAAATTAAATATCATGGTATAAGGTAAGCTATTATTATGTACTAGGTGTCTTGAGAAGCCTAATCTATCCTTGATAAAAGGTTTATGCATGAAGAATTATAAATTTTGGTGATATGTGTCAATCCAAGCATGATAGATTATACAAAGCTTTTTAAATGTGAGAAAGAGGCAAATATGACTTCAAATGAGTTTCAAGGTCAATTTTTGAGGCTTATTCCTTATAGGAAGACCTATTGAGAAGGCATAGGTATAGTAGAATGTTGTGTAGAGTCATATGAGACTTGTGTGAATAAGGTAGTATTTGAGGATGGTATACATCCATTTGACATGTGGATGAGGTATTGTGAATAGAACATGAGGTTTCAGGTTATGATCATGGTCTAATCATGACTAGGAGTCCTAGGCCTAGTGTAAAATGAGACCTAGTATGGCCTAATGAGGGGTAAAGCTAATTTAACAATGTTATGGATCTCTTGAGAGAGTTGAAATAGGTTTGAGAGGTTGTGTTAAGTTTTTTTTGAAAAATTTAGGTCATATCCTGAAGGAGAAAGCATGAAAATTGGTGTTGAGATTCTCTATGTGCATAGAATGAGGTGTTACATACACGAGAAGGATTTTCTTATGCTCGTTGGCACATGAAAACTTTAAATGAGATCCTACTATATTCATGGATGTTGGTGAAGGTTCATATATTTAATTTCTTGTCATTATTTTTAGATTTGAGGGTCAACCCTTTATGAATGATTGCGAAGAAGGGAAACCTATCAAAACCCTCGTAAACTACTTGTAATGAATTGACAGGAAAGATAATGTTATTTATACCTCAAAATTATTTTTTTGACCTATTTATATGTTTGAAACATGTAAAGGACTCTTCTAGGATTCCCTATGTGGTTTTGGTTTGTCACAAGAGTGAGTAAAATCTATCAAAAACCCCTAATTTCTTAGAATTTTATTGTAGTAGGTAGGGTTGACCAATTCAAAACATGAAAATGGATAGAGGATGATGTGTAATAATTTTAATTTGTGACCATGAAAGTATTTATTAGGTTTTATACATAAAATTTTACAAACTGGTCATAGAAGTTGGCCTATCACTAAAAAGGCCTTATGAGCAAGATAGTGAGAAAAATAGGCAATAGTGAGAAAGATATTAGGCATCGGTTGTAGAAGATTAGGGATGGATCTAAATGAATGAGATTATTTTTTCTGACCTATGAATTATATACCTTATTTTATAAGTTTTGGTGATGAACATAAACATGGTAGAAGTTTTTCTCAAAGTGATCTTTCTAACACAATGAAGTTTGTGTAGGGTAGAGATGTGAGATTGGTCTTTAAGACCAATATTGATATTGAATATTGTAACTATATATATATATATATATATATATATATATATATATCTGTGTGTGTGTGTGTGTGTGTGTGTGTGTGTATATAGTTACAATATTCAATATCAATATTGGTCTTAAAGATCAATATTGGTCTTAAAGACCAATCTCACATCTATATATATATATATATATATATTCATGGATGTTGGTGAAGGTCCATATATTTAATTTCTTGGTATTATTTTTAGATTTGAGGGTCAATCCTTTATGAATGATTGCTAAGAAGGGAAACCTATCAAAACCCTCTTAAACTACTTGTAATGACTTGATAGGAAAGATAATGTTATTTATACATCAAAATTATTTTTTTGACCTATTTATATGTTTGAAACATTTAAAGGACTCTTCTAGGATTCTCTAGGTGGTTTTGGTTTGTCACAAGAGTGAGTAAAAGCTATCAAAAACCCCTAATTTCTTAGAATTTTATTGTAGTAGGTAGGGTTGACCAATTCAAAGCATGAAAATGGATAGAGGATGATGTGTAATACTTTTAATTTATGACCATGAAAGTATTTATCAGGTTTTATACATTAAATTTTCTAAACTGGTCATAGAAGTTGGCTTATCACTAAAAAGGCCTTATGAGCAAGATAGTGAGAAAAATAGGCAATAGTGAGAAAGATATTAGGGATTGGTTGTAGAAGATTAGGGATGGATCTAAATGAATGGGATTATTTTTTATGACATATGAATTATAAATAATAATAATATGTTTTAATGATGATAAATTATCATGATAAATCATTGTAATAACACAAAAGTGTTCCCACGGGTGTCTTAAGATTTGGTCTTCTTGACTATGTTTTTGATGTTATAGGCAGTTTTTGGTATATGAGTGAGAATGTTGTTCCCATGTTTTTTGCATAGAATTGAAGAATCAAATGCACATGAATTTGTTATTTAGGTATAATAGGCTCATCTAAAAAAAATTATATGCATTAAAAAATCCTATGAAGGTTGTTTCATGTAAATTTTTTCTTAAGTTCTAAAGAAAGAGAAAAGAAACTTGATAAGAATATGGCTGAAAAACTTGTTTAGTTGTGCAAGCATTGAATAAAAATATTATGAAGAGATATTATTTTTATTGGGATGAATACGTATAGATAATAAATTACTAAATCAAACTTGTTTTTTAGATAGATAGTTGGATAGATGTCCTAACGATAGCTAGATCTTCAAAGTGAGAAATTCCTTAAGGGTTATCAATCCACACATTTCAAAGAATCAAGTTGATAAAACTAGAAAGAAGTACTTGAATCAATTAAATAAGATTAATAAAAATGAACATAATAATTATTATTAAGATAATATACTAGAAATGATCAAAGTAGTGATAAACTAATTAATACTAGTGCTAAGGGGTTGGGGTATGTTTCAAAAAATTTAAAAAATCTATGTGAGTGGTCAAAAAATAGAAAACTAGATTTGGTTGGTTGTAGGTAGGTAAAATTATCTTGATATTTTTTTATACCATAAGTGACCATTGACAGTTGGGGTGATCATCAGTATTTGTGCTTAACCGTTAGTGGTTGGGGTTTTATCATCAATAGTTGACTATGTATTTTTAGGTTGATCAACAACTGAATGATGGGCTTCCATAGGTGAATTTTAGGAGTTGGGAAAAGGATAGGTTGATTTAAAAATGGAAAAAAATTATGTTAATCATAACAAATAATACTTTGTCTTACCAAAATTTTATTGGGTGAGTGGTTGACATAGTTAGCCTATGGGTGAAATCTAGCTTGATTCCAACAGAGTAACTATACCTGAAAGATTGGTTGAGAGGCAATGATAAGTCAAATACTAATAAGATGGATGATGTTTGATAATGTTAATGATGTTGATTGACCTATAAAATAAAACTCTTGGATACCTGAGATCTTGATAATTATTACATATGCATTTAACCTCCTAGGCCTCTCTCTCCTATCGACACAAGCAATAGTTGGAAGTGAAGGTGTAAGTGGGTCATTTAAATATAACTATTACATGTAAAGGCTCAAAACAAAAATTATACAAGGTTATATCTTAAAATGGTTTAGTGGAGTTTGCATTCTCTTGTCTAAAAGGTAGATCTTGATCGTTGATGGTCAAGGGTTCCCAAAGATAACTGTTGATGGTCACCCTAACTATTGATACTCATGGTCCATAAGAAGAGGGTCTTAAATGTCAAGGTTATTCAGTTAGGTGAAACCAAGTGCAGATTGGTTTTTAGGCTTAATAGGTGTGTGTTGGTCCCAATGAGGTCCTAGGGTAGGTTGAAGGGTATTTCAAAATTTGAAAATGTAGGTGTGTGGATTTTTGGTGTCTATATTTTAACCCTTTCTTGTGTATCTTGCATGAATGAGCTACAAAATAAAAATGGAGTATGAGTCTAGGGTCTAGTTTCCCTAAGAGTGGGAAGAGGTGTTCCCCATCAAACCAAATTTTGGTGAAATGAAACTAAATTGGGTATGGGTTTGATAAGTAGTAAATGGTGAGTCATGAGGTGGTGACATGAGGTCAAGAAATTGAGATACAAACTTGTACACAAAATGGAATAAAAGGTGTGATAGTCAAGATCACACATAGAACAAGTTGACATGGTTGGTAAAAATTAGGGTTGATGCTAAGAAAGACAAGTGATGAGTAAACCATGTGATTTCCTATAAGCGTGGTGGTTGGGAACACTTGTGAATGCAAGTCTCCTATGTAATTTTTGTGTTTCTAGTGGGTATCTAAGGTAGGAAGTGCTCCTAAGGAAAACACAAATGGGTCTAGTGTCATGAGTATCTAAGGTAGGAAGTGCTCTCGGTGAGACATAAGTAGGTTAGTATACATGAGTAGTGAAAAATATAAAAGGGTTAACATGGTAATCTTGTTGTTATGGTTAAAGAACCAGGTAATAAGTGTTGTTAAATTGTGCACTAGATGAGCCAAAATAAACCAACAGTGAGGTGATGAGGTGGTCAAGTTGGTGGTAGAAAGGCATATCAAAAGTAGGCAAGAACATGGTGTAGTTATGTTAGGATTTGGTAAGTTGAAGGTAAAAGGTGGAATTAAGGGTTTAAAGGGTATTCTAGCGATTGACAGTTAGGGTCCCTAAAAGATGAACATCGATGGTCACCCTGACCATTGATAGGTAGGGAAACCCTAAAAATATAAGGGGTAAAATTAAAAAACAAAAGTTATTTTTTCATTTTTACTATTTCACTATGTTTGAATGAGCTCTGGTGATTTCGATGCTTTCTGAGGAGGTAGGGCTAGGAGTGATGAGGCACTACCAACATGTGTCTAGGGATGCATAGATGATAGTAACACTCATCAAGAGATGGGATATTTCTACTAATACCTTCTTACTGTAGACCAAGGAGATGACTATTCTCCCAAAGGATGTACATAGGATCACTTGACTCCCACTACGATAGTGAGGTGATTTATCAAATAGAGTAGGTCAAATAAGATGAGTATGTTGAGTATCTATATGGAGATGATAACAACCATGTCCAATGGTATTTTGGAGGGTTTAGCTACACAAGGTATTATGAGAGAGCTCCAACAAAGAGGAGATTGATGATGATGCTAATGATTGTTTTGACATTCTTTTAGCTCCTAAATTTGAATAGGAAGAGGTTTCCTTACGTATTATTGGCTATTTTGGTGGAGTTATTGCTTGAGAGGATAGTGTTTAGATGGGTCCCAATTTTTTTAGTCCAAATTTATAGGGAGCTATGGGAATTTAGACACCATAGGAGGTATGGTATCAAATTGGGCATGGTTATGCATTTCTAGGCTTATGAGCACATCCAAGTTATGAGATTGATGGTATTACTATGGGTAGGCTACACACAACATGATCTCCCTATTAGTTTTATGAGATGGCAAGATGACTATGCTACGTTAAGGGTAGGATTTGGAGCACATGATGTTGATTGGTTAAGAGGTGCCCTAGGTGTGTTGGTATATGGGGACATCACTTAGAGACCATACCTATAGTTCTCTATTTGGCTAGGCTATAAGAGGTAAACCCTCATTATGCAAAGTTATAGGTGGATAGTGGGCCACCAAGAAGGTAAGGTTGAGTTGATTCTATTTAACCTAGTGTGGCATCAATTTAACCTGATATAGGGTGTACTAGGTCCACATCCCTTGTATAGGAAGTAGGAATCAAAGGTTTAGTTATCGGTGTCATAGCCTGCCTTGACAGTTTTAGATGGTGGTTTTGAGGAGCTTCCTATTAGGGACCCTATGGATGATGTAGGTTACATAGATGGTTATATAGCTTGATAACAACTAATATATGTAGTGGTAAATATTATTAGGTGATGGTGCTAGACCAATTTACTTAGGCCATGAGATTTGTTGAGTATAGAGCTAGTTTATCTAGTGGGCCATCAATAGCTACTCCAAGTCAGTGGGCTGGTACAGTGGGTTAAGCAGGGGTCCCAAGGGGACCACCAATAAGTAAAAGTGTATAAATATATGGGGACATTGGTAGTGATGTAGGCATGTTATTATGTTTAGATACATTATTGTCATGTACTATTTGGATACTAGCTTGAGCACTGATATAGCGAGATGTATATTTTTTTGAGAGAGTTAATACATTATTACATGTGTTATTTTTTAATGATTCAATGCATATGATGTAAGGTTTTTAATTTTATAAATGATAGATGACTATAGTTCATGTGGTTCTTATGTTTATTATAATGGTTATGGCTTATGGTTTCTAACTTGGGGTGTATGATGTTGCTATTCAAGTTAGTAGCTTAGGCATTTTATGCTAGAATGATAGTTATGATGTTGTGATTTTTTGCATGGATATGATAATATGTTTTATTAATGGATATATGTTATATGATAATGTAATGGATTTGTTTATAGTCATATGGATGGAATGGTAAATGGTATATGCTATGATGTCTTGCTCATTGATTTGATTGATGCTTATATTTGTGTAATGATATGCTTATAGGCTCATATGATGTGATGATTGTAAATGGATAGGTTGATGTTCATGGTCTGTTATGATATGCTTACATTGTCTTTGGTGCATAGAGAGATAGATGATGTTGCTTTTTGGCATAGTTGATAATGTTCATGCTTTTGATGTGATGTTTATTTTTCATGATTAGAGAGGTAGAATGTGAATATGGTTAAAGATGAAAATACATGAAGTTAGTAGGTAACAAACTAGATGTGTAAGAAAGAGATAAGAATCATGAGAGGTATATCCACATGAATTGATAAAAGATAAGGAAAGGAACATGATGCCTTTTCATTAGTTTAGACCAAATTAAAACCCAAATTTAGATTGGCTTAGTGAAGAGAATCCTTCCAAATACTTTACATTAGAATGCTTAAGTTGATAAATAGGTAACTTGATCACTATATGTCAAGTAAGCTCATAGTCCCATGTACATGATATGTAGAGGGAGAATGGGTGAAACTGGAACCGTTAGTGAGACTAGTATGACCTTTTTGTAGGTTTCCAAAGAGGTGGTAAAAACAAGTATGTGTTTATATATAAAGTGTATAATGATAGATTTGGGAAGTCTACCGAGGATAGATGATTGTATATTTCCAAGATTATTTCATTTATTAGAGCCAATTGTCACTTTTAAATTTTTTTTATTTTTGCTAGGGGGTTTTTGCTATTTTGATTTTGTTTTAGGGTCAGTGAATTTGATTGATACAGGAAGATTTCAAGAAATTTCTAGCTTTGAAAAATGCTTTACTCATCCATCCTTCAAGGGAGTTCTCTAATATTATGTGCATAGTTCAAATTATTTTGATAGTCATCCTTTAAAGGAACAATCCACCTTATGTTTGGAAATTTTAGATGATTTTTCAATAGATGTCCTTCAAAGGAGTAGTCTATAAATGCTAAGAATGAACCATAAGTTGTTTATGACTTTTGATATTATTTTTTCTTGACATAGACTTGCTTATAAATGCTTAAGGGAGTACCTCTATAAAGTCACAACTAGGTTGACATGAAGGTCTAGTCGATGAAAAAGGTGTATAGGTGAAAATGACCATAAGAACTGATCTCAAAGAGATGGGAAGTACTATGAAAATCATATAATGCATAGAGCCATGGTACCCATATTTCAATATTAGGATATAATTGTTGTTAGGATGTGGAGCTAAAATCTTCAACTGGTGCAAACAGGGAGGAGGTTGCTGAGTTCCAGGGAGACCAGCATCGGTAGAGTGTAGTGCACATGGAAACCGATGATGACAGGGTGGACAAGAAGAAAACCAACATCGGTAGGATGTCGGCCGATGTCGGTCACCTCTAGGTAGACAGGGACCAACGTCGATCGCTTGTGGTAGTTCCAGAACTGCTTGTTCCATGGACAGTTAGTTTGTTGAATCGAGTGTTTGCATGTAAAGGCTATTTTTGGTCTTGAGTTACGTGTCTAATTATTGTAATTAGGTTAGTCTAATTATTGTAATCATGAGATATATATATATGGACTCATGGGCTGTATTGTAAATGTGTAGCTAGTGAGTAAAAGAGCAATAAGCTCCTTCAGAGAGAAGAGAGCAATGGTGCATTCCTCCTCGTGCCACAATACCAAGGTGGGTATTGGTTTGGAGAATCAGAAGGGTTTTTCATATGTGTATGATCTTGGTCAGCATGTGTGCATGACTTTCTATAGGAGATCTACAATGGTGAGTAAGGTCTAGTTATTTGCATGTAACAGTAGAGAGTAGGAGATCTACTTAGATTACGGTTGTGTACTTGGTGTACTGGCAGCATGTTACTGACTGGTTGGAGAGGTGAACATCAATTTTATATTGGAGTTGATTATTGTGACCAAGAGAGAGAGAGAAGAAGGTCTTGAGGTGTGGTGAGCCTTTGAGGTGGAAGAAGAAGTGGCATCTTCTTTATTGTATATTCTTCTGAGTGATTATTAATACAATTGTGTATTGTCTCTCAATTCATGTGTTGTTTCATATTTCTAGTTACTTATTATTTTTGGTTAAATTTTGTGATTAGTTGCTTATACAGAGTAATAATATTTGTGCTCTTATTGAGGGAGCAAGATCCTGACACAGTGGGATCAGCGCATGTTTATTGTTCTAGGTCCCTGACAAGTGGTATCAGATCTTTTGGTTGGGTTGACTAACAGGTGGTTTCAGATCTGGTAGTTTTTTTTGATTATAGGTCACTCGTAGAGGTTTTAGATTGAGTGGGAGTATAGCAATGGTAGAAGATAGTAAGCTATGAATGGAAAAACTAAATAGCACAAATGGTCTGATTGATGGAAAGAAAGAGCAAGTAAAAAGAGATTGTTGGTTGGTAGAAGATCATTGCGTAGAAGCATATGTTGCACGTAATGTTGCACAGGATGTTCTGGATAAAGTAGAATCTTTGTTTACAGATTCTTTTACCTGTTTCCATGCAGCTCAAAATAGAGCATCTTTTCATGGGTATGTCTTTGGAGACTTTGGAGAGATTTATTTAGGGGTTGGAGAGCCTTGTCAGATGATTGATGAAGGGGAAGTGAAGCTGAAATTGTAGATGGATGACACACAGTGGTTGAAGGAAGTCATGCAGGTACCAGTCTTGGAGATGAGTCTAATTTCTTTAATAAATTTGGATGATGAGAGATGCACTGTAACTCTCCCAGTGGATACACTTGAATTAGATGGTGGTAAGAAAGTAAGTATCCTTTATCTATCTACTTATATTGTTGATTCACCTTCTATTGTAGAGATGTGGCTTCATAGGCTTAGTCACATATGTAGAAGGAGAATGCAGGTTTTGAAGTGGAAGTCAGATGTCTTTGACAAGCTAAAGAACTGGAAAGCCTTGGTGTTCATGGAGGAGATGATGGACAGAGATCAGATGAGGGAACTAAATTATTCTGAGCAGAGTAGGGTTGATTTGATCAAGATTTTGATCCATGGAGAGCTCATGGGTAAAAAGGTTATCACTCAGACAAACACATGTACCGGCATCGGTCAGACAGTAACTGACATCAACAGAATGAAGATCGACATTGGTCATAAAGAAATTGATGTTGGCAGAAAGGACACTGGCATCAGCCAGGGAAATGACGTTGACAATCAGGGTCAGTACAATGAGCTGACATCAGTTGGGAGCAAACTGGGAGATGGCTGAGATCAGTCACTGGTACAGATGGTGGGTAGATAGCAAGCAGTCAACAAGTCTCAAATGCTCATATCAAGGTCAAAAAGGGTAAGTGAACCTCATATTCATTGTTCACCTTCTTTATATTGCTTATTGATGGTCAAGAACCAGGAAGATGCGAAGAGGCAATGTAGGTAAAATCTAGATACAGTGGGAGCTTGGCATGGATGAGGAGTGTGAGTCCTTGGAGAAGAACCAAATAGCTATTTGTTGGTAGAGTTGTTAGCTAGAAGTAAGCACTGAGAGATGGAATGGATTCCCAAGTTAAAGAAGAGAGTGGATGGATACGTGAGATGGAAGGCCAAGGTATAGGTCTTAAGGAAGCTATAGGACAGTGGTACAGGTTTGACAGGTGGATGACTAAGCATGGCTTCAGTCAATGTTAGTGTAACTATTATGGTTTTGTCTTACCAGGTGGATGATGAGTCACGACATTATCCAGTTACTGTATGTGGGTAATTTTCTAGTAGGTTCTGTGCATACAGGGATTTGTTGAGCTAAGGGTAAGGTTAATTCAGAGGTGTGTCAAGAAGAATTTAAAGCAACAAAATTCTTTGGCATAAGAGACATGGAGATTTTATCTCTAGTGGGAGCTGATGTGAAGATGGTGTTGGTAAGGTTCATGATGTAGGATGTAGAATCAGAAAGCACACCAAGGGCTAGATATTTCAAGTAGAGCTTAGAACAAGTGTTCAAAATCACATGAGGTCTAGTGTAGACCTGATTTTTCCCAAGCAGTGGGAGTTGTCAAAAAGTATGGAGCCAATTCAAGGAAGAGCTATTGAAGGGCAGTTCAGTGGATTCTTACAGGGATCAGCAGTAGGTCGACATGATATGCAGGGTCAAGTTATTTTCTACATAGGTTTGTAGATGCGGATGCGGTAGGTTACTTGAATGACAAAGGCACAAAGGTTAGAGCATCACAGGTTGTGGTGGTTAGTCTTCAGGATTGATCTTGAAGAGGGATACAAGCCAGGGTATAAATTAGATAGTGTACAGATACAGGTACAATTGCAACTATTTATCTCCAAGTGGGAGATTATTAGGATGTGGAGCTAAAAGCTTCAACTGGTGCAAACAGGGAGGAGGTTCTTGAGTTCTAGGGAGACCGGCATTGGTAGAGTGCAGTGCACATGGAAATCGATGACAGCAGGGTGGATAGGAAGAAAACTGACATCGACAGGATGTCAGTCGACGTTGGTCACCTCCAAGCAGATAGGGACTGACGTTGATCGCCTGTGGCAGTTCCAGAACTGCTTGTTCCACAGATATTTAGTTCATTGAACCAAGTGTTTTCATGTAAAGGCTATTTTTGGTCTTGAGTTGCATGTCTAATTATTGTAATTAGGTTAGTCTAATTATTGTAAGCATGAGATCTATATATGGACTCATGGGCTATATTGTAAATGTGTAGCTAGTGAGTAAAAGAGCAATAAGCTCCTTCAGAGAGAAGAGAGCAATGGTGTGTTCCTCTTAGTGCCACATTACCAAGGTGGGTACTAGTTTGGAGAATCAGAAGGGTTCTTCGTATGTGTATGATCTTGGTCAACATGTGTGCATGACTTTCTATAGGAGATATACAATGGTGAGTAAGGTCTAGTTATTTATAGGTAGCAGCAGAGAGTAGGAGATCTACTTGGAGTATGGTTGTGTACTTGGTGTACTAGCAGTGTGTTACTGACTGGTTGGAGAGGTGAACATCAATTCTGTATTGGAGTTGATTGTTGTGACCAAGAGAGAGAGGGAAGAAGGTCTTAAGGTGTGGCGAGCCTTTGAGGTGGAAGAAGAAGTGGCATCTTCTTTATTGTATATTCTTCTGAGTGATTATTAATATAATTGTGTATTGTCTCTCAATTCCTGTGTTGTTTCATATTTCTAGTTACTTATTATTTCTGGTTAAATTTTGTGATTAGTTGCTTATACAA
Organism: Torreya grandis; assembly: GCA_037957365.1. Lineage (NCBI taxonomy): Eukaryota > Viridiplantae > Streptophyta > Pinopsida > Cupressales > Taxaceae > Torreya > Torreya grandis. The sequence continues at coordinate 1,587,025 of JARHVA010001264.1, forward strand.
AGTAATCATATTTGTGCTCTTATTGAGGGAGCAAGATCCTGACACAGTGGGATCAGAGCATGTTTATTGTTCTAGGTCCCTGACAATTGTGATAGATAAACACATGATTTAGTTTTAGGCAATTGCCTCTAAAAAAGAAAGAAGTGAATGTGGTGGCAGGGCATGAGCTTAAGTTAGAGAAATGATGATTATGATCCTTATTTCACAATAAAAGGGACATAGATGCAAAACATTGAGAGGCTCAGGCTTTGGTTTACCTTCTAGAGATGAAATATGATAATCTTCTAATCCATACTTATGGGTTATGATGTAGGTTCAAATCTAATTGAAAACAAATTTACCCCTTTTGATTTTCTCCATATTAGTTACATGTTGATTTTCCTTGAGAACAAGATATCCAATATTGAATACTCAAACTTTCAAGTGTTTTTTATAGGCACATTTGATTCATTATTGATAAACATAGTGATGGGCAAGGGAAGCCAAATGATACTCATCAAGTAGCTCAAGTTGAGCTAAACGATCCTAATGATAGTCATTTTCTAAAATAAGATCATGTAAAGATATACAAAGAGAAGGTATTTTGACTTCAAGAGGCAATACATCCTTGGATCTAAACATGAGATAAAAAGGTGTAGCACATGTAGGGGTTCATATGCTAGTATGATATGCCCATAAGGTGAATAGGATGTGCAAGTGCCAATCTTGACCTAAGGCATTAACCATTTCGGTAAGCATGTTGTTGAGGGTTTTGTTAGAGGCTTTGGCTTGTCCATTTGCTTATGTGTGATAAATTGATGAAAAGCTACATTTAATACCAAATACAATTCAAAATCCATGGACTTGTTTATTTTAAAAGGATTTTCCATTATTGGTGATGAGATTATGGGGAACACCAAAATGATAGATGATATGATAGGTAATAAATTTGATAATCTTTTCATATTTTTATTGAGATAAAAGGAATATCTTCCACCCATTTAGTAAAATATTCAGTCACAATAATGATAAAATGATTTTGTTGTGAAGATTAGGGGTTGATTGAATTGATAAGTTCTAAACCCCATTGTGAAAAGGGTCAAAATATCATAGAAACATGAAGACTATTTCTTGTGCATGATGTAAATTAACGTGTTTTTGACACTTGACACACTTTTTCACATAATCACAATAGTCATGGTTAAGGGTGCACCAATAATAGCCTAGGTGGATGATGTTCTTAGCCAAAACAAGTCCACTAATGTGGCCCCCTTATACACCCTCATATGTATACTTGATAGTGTGAGAGGCTTTTAGACCACAAATCTAGTGGAATAAGAGGCCATCAAAACCATGTTTGTAAATAATTCCTCCCATAATGGTGTAATGGGAGGTGCTCTTAACAAATACCTGATAGGCATTCCTAGAGAGGCTAGAGGGAACTATGCCAAGCTAAAGGTAGTCGAAGGTTTGTTAATCCCAAAGGATAGGAAATATATCTTTCACATTATAGATGGTTGGAGTGTCTGATTTGGTATAGGAAGGTTTAGTGAGGTGATGGATAATGATTGGTAGTTTGGAGTCTAAGGGTGCTAATGGAATTTGAGAGGCAAGAAAAGATATGGTATTAGCAAACTTGTTGGTAGATCATGGGGTGGTTCGAATATGGTAGTGTTCAAATGATGCTATGAGTTATGTAACTAGTTCTCTATATATTTACATGGTTTCATTCTTACATTGGTAAATGTTATTAACTTAGTTGACTACAAGTTGGGAGTCACCAAAGATATTGATTATTCTGACTCTTAAGGCTAAGGTAGTTTGGAGACCTATTACTAGGGATTCATACTCAACCACATTGTTGGTACATTCAAAGTCAAGTTAAATGACAAAGGAAGTGATTCACTAATAATGGGGATAATGATGATACCAACTCCCCCATCCCGATAACATTTAGAAGCATCAAAAAACATGGTTAGGTGATTGGTAAAATTTGTTTGAGATAGACTTGTGATTGACTCATTTATAAATTCAAGAGGGGGATTTTGGGTGTTTTTAGTGGTGAATTAGCCAATTAGTTAGAAATAACTTTCCCCTTGATTGATTTTTACTGAAGGAACTCTAGGTCAGACTTAGTGAAAATCATAAACCACTTAGCCATATGCTGGTTTTGGTATGGTTTAGAGTACATGTACTTGAGTGGGTTGGTATTAGTTATGAAAAAAATTGTGGCTAAGAAGGTAGTGGCAAAGTTTGGTGGCTATAAAGAATAGATATAAGAAAATTTTCTCAGTATGTGTGTACTGCATCTCATACTCGACAAGTGTGTGGCTAATTTAATAGACAACTTGTTCTCTATGTTGTTCATCTTGATGGGAATGCATTGCCCTTAGGGAATGGTTAGTGGTAGAGATATAAATGTAGAGATGTTGGTCATCCCTAGGAGGTGTAAGGATATGTGAAGATAGAAGGTAATATTCAAGTGTATTGAAGGCCTTTTGAAAATCAACATTTTTATTAAAAGAGATGTCCTTTTTCAAGAGGTGGTAGAAGGGTTGACACTGATCAGAGAGTTGGGAGATAAAATGGCAAATAGATTGGACCTTCCCATACAAACTATAGAGTTTCTTAAGATTGGTTGGAGGTATCATCTTAAGGATGGATTTGATATTGGTTGGGTCAACCTTTATTCCTCGAAGGGAAATGATAAAGCTTAAAACTTTGCCTGACAAGACCCTAAAAATGCATTTCTTGGGATTAGGGTGGACATGATAATAAATAAGTCACTCAAAGATAATCTAGAGTATGTCAAGTGGTCTTTGCAAAGTTTTGAATTTTTGAGAAGGTCATCCATATAGTCTTTGATGATTGTATGGATAAGATCATGGAAAATATAGGCTATGGCACCTTGGTAGGTTACACCAGCATTCTTAAGAGTGAAGGTCATGACTCTATAATAGAAAGTCTCCCATGGGTGATAAAGGTAGAAATAAATAAAATAACTCATTACAAGTATGGTTTAAATACCTATTTAGTTGTGCACACATTGAATCAGAAGATTGTGAAGAATTCCTCTTTGGCTTGGGAGGAAGACCTATATATAAGAAAGCACTAAAGCAAAATTGTTTTGTAGATAGATAATTGGGTGGATTGCCTAGAAATAGATAGATCTGAAAAGTGAGATATTACTTAGGGGTTGTCAATCCACACATTTCAAACAATCAAGTTGATAAAAATAAAAATAAGGTACTTGCATCAATTAAAGAAGATTACTAAAAATGAACACAAGAATGGTTATTAATAAAATAGAATATAAATGATCAAATTTGTGATAAACTAATTAATATTAATGATAAGGGGTTGAGGTGTTCTTCAAAAAATATGAAAGAGGTCTTTGAGTGGTCAGAAACATATAAAACTAAATTTGGTTGGGTGTAGGTAGGTCAAATTAGCTTGCTTGTTTTTTTTACCATAAGTGAACATCGATGGTTGGGGTGACCATCGGCGATTATGCTTGGATATTCGTGGTTAGGGTATGACCATCAATGGTTGACTGTGTTTCTATAGGTTGATCAAAAATTTGAATGACAAGATTCCATAGGTGAATTTTAGGAGTTGGGCAAAGGCTAAGTTGATTGTGAAATGGAATAAAAAGTACATGAATAGTAACAAACAAAAACTTGTCTTACCAAAAGTTGATTGGGTGAGTGGTTGGCATAGTTAGCCTCTGGGTGAAATCTAGCTTGATCCAAATAGAGTAATGGTACCTAAAAACTTGGTTGAGAGGTGATGAAAAGTCATCTCCCAATAAGATGGTTAATGCTTGATAACATTGATGATGTTGATTGACCTACAAAATAAAACTCCTATATGCCTAAGCTCTTGATAATTATTGTAGATGCATTTAACCTCTTAGGCCTTTCTCTTGTATAGGCACAAGCAAGACGTTAAAGTGAAGGTGTAAGTGGGTCATCTAAATAAAAATTTTGCATGCAAAAGATCACAACACAAATTAGATAAGGTTATACTTATAAATGGGTCAGTGGAGCTTGCATGCTCTTGGCTAAAAGGTGGATCCTGACTATCAATAGTCAGGGGTTCCTAAAGCTAACTCTCAATGGTCACCTTGAGTATCAATGGTTAGGGTCCACAAGAATAATGTCCCGAAGGTCAAGGTTATTTAGTTAGGTGAAACCAAGTGTAGTTTGGTTGGTTTAGGCCTGATAGGTGTATGTTGGTGCCAAAGAATGTCCTAGGGTAGGTCAAGGTGTATTTTGACATTCTAAAACATATGTTTGCATATTTTTGGTGTTTATATTTTGCTTATTTTTATTGTGTGGCTTATATGAATGATTTTTAAAATAAAAATAGATTATGGGACAAGGGTCTAGTTGCCATGACAATGAGAGGAGTTATTTCCCCTTAAATTTGGATTTGGTGAGGTGAAGCTAAAGTGGGTACAAGTTTGCTAAGTGGTAAATGGTGAATCATGAGGTGGTGATACAAGGTTGAGAAATTGAGATGAAAACTTGCACACATATAAAATAAAAGGTGTGATAGCCAATATCATGTATAGACTAGGTTTCCATAATTAGTAAAAATAAGGGTTGGTGCCAAGAAGGACAAGTTATGAAGGAACCATGTGACCACCTATAGGCATGGTAGCTAGGAACACTCGTAAAAGAAAGTCTCCTAAGGGATTTATGTGTTTTAGTGGGTATCTAATGTAAGAATTGCTCCTAGTGAGACTTAAGCAGGTTAGTATGCGTGAGGTGGTGTAAAATGCAAAATGGGTCAACATGGTAATGTTTTCATTGTAGTGAAAGGACCAAGTAATAAGTGTCACTAAATTAAGCACCAAAAGGGAAAAAATAGACCAATGATGAGGTGATGAGGTGGTCAAGTTGATGGGAGAAAGGCATCTCCAAAGTAGTCAAGAGCTTGGTGTAGTTATGTTAGGATTTGGTAGGTTACAGGTAAAAATTGGAATTGGGGATTTAAAGGATTTTCTGATGATCAATGGTCGAGGAAAACCCTAATAATTTAGGGGGTAAAAGGAAAAAACAAAAGTCATTTTATCATGTTTAATTTTTCACTGTGTGATCAAGATCTAGTGATTTTAACACTTTGTGGGGAAGGTATTTACTGAGGTTGGTGTTGCTCATTGTCCAGAGGCATGTGGATGATTGCATGGGTCTAAGATGTAGGGAACATGAGGATGTAGTTGAGCACCTAATCACAAGCTTAGACCATGGAAAAGGTTGTAGAATGAGGTAGGGGGTGCATTTAAATGAGTAGTGTAGTTTGATTTTATTGTTTTGAATTTTCTTGGATTGGGTAGGTGTGAATTTTTTTGTTTTTGGCCTAAATGGCCTAGGTAGGGGTTTTGGATATTTTGATCAAAATAGTGGGTATCAAGTGAAATTGATAAGGTGGTTAGGGAAAATAGGTAACATGTTAGTTGGGTAGGGTGTTTAGGTTAGTGTATTTTAATTTTGTTTACTCTTTTGGGCCATGGGAGTTTTGGGTGTTCCAACCATGGAATTACCATAGGTGACTATTGACGATCAATTCTAACCATTGATGGTCAACACCCTAACAACTAGGGGTCCCCAACCATTAGTGTTTATCATGATCTTTGGTGGTTAAGTAAGATAGGGTAGGTTTTTAAAAGCTTTTATGGCTTAGGTATGTTATTCAAGTTTAAATTTTAATATTTAGGGTTAAGATAAGTGGTTAGGATTGAAGTTTGGTCAAATAGGTTGGGTGCAAGGGGTAAATGGGTTATGGTTATGGGTACATTTAAAAGATAGGGTAGATTAGACCAATTAGGGTCTAAGCCAAGATTTTTGATTTAGTGTAGGCTCAAGAGTTGATTTAGATGCATGATCATGTGTTATGCCTCTTCCCTATACTTTTCAAGGGGATGATTATATATGATTGGGTGCATATGGAGGAGGTAGGGACAGGAGTGATGAGGCATTACCAACATGTGCCTAAGGATGCATCGATGATAGTAGTACTCATCAAGAGATAGGATCCTATTATTAATACCTTCTTCTTACCAATTGGAGATATGACTATTCTCCCAGAGGATGTACATAAGATCACTCAAGCCCCACTACATGGTAAGGCAATTTACCAGATAGAGTAGGAGGAGTGAGATGAGTATGTTTAGTATCTATATGGAGATAATAGAGACTAATTCTAATGACATTATAGAGGGTTTAGCTAAATAAAGTTATATGAGAGAGATCTAGAGGAGAAGAGATTGATGATGATGTTGATGATTACTATTACATGCTTTGGGCTCCCAGATTTGAGTAGTGGGAGTTTTCCTTATGTAGTTTTAGTTGTTTTGGTGGAGTTTTTATATGGGAGGATAGTGTTTGGTTGGGTCCCAATTTTGTTAACATTAATTTATAGATGGATGTGGGGATTTAGACACCATATGAGGTTTGTTATCAGTACGGACATAGTTTTGCATTGTTGGGATTATGAGCACATCTAGGTTCTAAAATAGAAATGGGTAGGGTACACATATTTGGAGTTCCCTATTAGTTTTATGAGATGGTGAGATGACTATGTTGCATCAAGGGTAGGAGGTGGTACAAATGATGATGATTATTTCATAGGTTCCCTAGGTGCATTGGTAGCTGGGGACATCACTTGGAGACCATACTTATAGTTCATTATCTATCCAAGATATAGGAGGTAGACCCTCGGTATGCAAAGTTACAAGTGGATAGTGGGCCATTCAAAGGGTGAGGTTGGGTTGATTCCATTCAACCAAGTGTGGCATTAGTTTGGCTTGATATAGGGTATAGTATCCACATTTTTGGTAGAGGAGGAAAGACTTAGAAGTTTAGTTTTTGATTCCATAGCCTACCCTAAAATTTATAGATGGTGGTTTTGAGGAGATTCTTATTAGGGACCCTATGAATGATGCAGGGTACATAGATGGCTATTTTTCTTGGTACTAGCCAAACTATATAATGGTATATGTGGGTGAAGATGATAGAGGGGTGGGGTTGATGGATACAAATCTAGCCATCCAAGATGGATAGGCAGGGGTAGCATTAGTTGCAGCCTAAGCTCAAAAACAATTATTGTAAGGATAGGTGGCTACACTATAAGGCTAAATCACCATATTACAAGGTCAAATTTCCACCATTATAGGTGAGAGAGACTAGGCACAAGCATCCCTAGGTATAATTATGTAGGAGAGGACTTCCTAAGATAGAGGCTTAGAGTAGGTGCAATAATAGGAGGGCCACTAAAGATAGTTCCATAGTAATGGTATCTAACCACCATACAAGAGCTCAAATACTATGAGGTGATCGTGCTAGACTAGTTTCCCTAGGCCATATGATTTGTAGAGTATAAAGCTAGCTTGGCTAGTGTGCCATTGATAGATACTCCAAGTTAGTGGGATAGTATAGTGGGTCAAATAGGGATCTCAAGGGGACCACCACTAGGTACAAGTGTAGGCATAGATGGGGCTAGTGGTAGTGGTGTAGGCCCATGATTATGCTTAGATGGATTATTATGATATACTATTTTGATACTAGCTTATGCACTAATGTAGTGAGATGTATATTTTTTAGAGAGTTGATACATTATTACATGTATTATTTTTTGATGATTTGATGTATATGATGTATGGTTTTAGATGTTATACATGATGGATTCTTATGATTCATGTGGTTCTCATGTTTATGATTATGGTTATGGCTTACGGTTCCTTACTTGTGGTGTATGATGTTCATGTTCCAGTTAGTAGCTTAGGCATGTTATGTTATAAAGATAGTTATGATTTTGTGATTTTGTGTATGGATATAATATGATGTGTTATTTATGGATGCATGTTACATGATAATGTAATGGCTTTGTTTATGGCCATATGGATGGAATGGTAAATGGTATATGCTATGATGTCTTGCTCATTTATTTGATTGATTCTTATATTGTTGTAATGATATGCTTATAGACTCATATTATGTGATAATTTTAAATGGATAGGTTGATGTTTATGGTATATTGTGATATGATTACATTGTGTTTATAACATAAAGAGATAGATGGTGTTACTTTTTTACATAGTTTATAAAGTTCATGCTTTTGATGTGATATTTGTTGTTCATGATCAGAGAGGTAGAATGTGACTATGGTTAAAGATAAAAATACTTGAAGTAGGTAGGTAACTAAATAGATGTGTCTGAAAGTGATAAGAATCACGAGAGGTATATCCACATAAACTGACAAAAAATAAGGAAAGGAACATGATGCCTTTTCATTGGTAAAGACTAACTTGAAACCCAAAATTAGATTGGCTTAGTGAAGAGAAGCCTTCCAAATGCTTTGCATTAGCATGCTTAGGATGATAAATAGGTATCTTGATCACATTATGTCAAGTAAGCTCATTATCCCATGCACATAATATGTGGAGGGAGAAAGGGTGAAATTGGAACTGTTAGTGAGACTAGTATGCCTTTCTATATGTTTCCAAAGAGGTGGTATCAAAAAGTCTGTGTGTGTGTGTGTGTGTGTGTGTGTGTGTGTGTGTGTGTGTGTGTATATATATATATATATATATATATATATATAAAGTATAGACTGATCAATTTGGGAAGTATATTGAGGAGAGCCAATCGTAGCTTTCCAAGATTATTGCATAAATGAGAGCTGATTGTTGATTTTAAAATTCTTCTATTTTTTATTGGGGGTTTTTCCTATTTTGCTTTTATTTTAGGGTTGGGGAAGTTGATTGATCTAGGAAGCTTCTAAGAAATTTCTAGCTTTGACAAATTATTTACTCATCTATCCTTAAAGGGAGTGGTCTAATTTTATGTTCATAGTTTAAATATTTTTTATAGTTATCCTTTGAGGGAGTAGTCCACCTTACATTTGGCAGATTTAGATGATTTTTCAACAACTGTCTTTCAAGGGAGTAGTTTTTGAATGCTCAGAATGACCCATATCTTGTTTATGACTTTTTATATTATTTTAATTTGACATAGACTTGATTATACATGCTCAAAGGAACACCTTTATGAAGGAAAAACTAGGTTGATATGAAAGTCTAGTTAGTGAAAAAAGGATATAGGTGACAATGACCATAGGAACCAATCTCAAAGAGATGGGAAGTCCTATGAGATTCATGTCATAGATAGAACCATGGTACCCATAGTTTAAGATTAGGCTATAATTGTGATAGATAATCACATGATTTAGTTTCATTTGGTTTCCCCTAAAAAAGAGGGAAGTGAATGTGGTGGTAGGGGATGAGCTTAAGTTAGATAAATGATAATTATGGTCCCTATTTAACAATAAAAGGGATGTAGATGTGAAGCATTAAGAGGCTCAAGTTTTGGTTTTCCTTTGAGATAGGACAAATGATAAGCCCCTGATCCATACTTATGGGTTATGATGTAGGGTCCAAGCCAATTGAAAGCAATTTTGCCACTTTTGATTTTGTCCATATTAGTTACATGTTGATTTTCCTTGAGAACAAATCTCTAATATTGAATTCTTGGACTTTAAGGTGTTTTTTATAGGCACATTCGATTTCTTCTTGATAGAGATGGAAAAGGGAAATGAAATCATGCTCATCAAATATCTCAAGTTGAGCTAAATGTTCCTGATGATAGTCATTTTTTAAAAATAGATCATGTAAAGAAATGCAAAAAGAAGGTATTTGGAATTCAAGATTCAATACATCCTTGGTTCTAAACACAAGAAAAAAGGTGTAGTGCATATAGGGGTTTAGATGGTAGTATGGTATACGCATAAAGTGAAAGGGATGTGCAAGTGTTAATCCTGACCTGAGGCATTAACCATTTTGGTAAGCATGTTATTAAGGGTTTTATTAGAGGCTTCAACTTGTTCATTTATTTATTAGTTATAAGTTGATGAAAAGATAAGTTTAATACCAAATATGTCACAAAGACCCTAGACTTTTTTATTTTTTAAGGATTTGTCATTATCGATGATGAGCTTATGGGGAACATCAAAATGGTAGATGATATGATGGGTGTGTTGTTCCCAAAACTAGTCACTTTTTTTTGTGGACAAACTATTGACCATTTTGGTCCTATAGGCTGAAAATGGTCTCCTTTTTCAAAAATGTTCTAAGCAGTTAAGTTATTCAATTGCACAAGGCTTTTCGGCTAAGGAAATCATAGGTTCAAAAGGTGGACTTTTGCAAGAAGAAATTACAAAACACTTGAAGGCATTTCCTAAAATTGATAATGATGGTTCAATGTCAAAGTTCAATGATATATGGTTCAATGGTGGGGTTCAATGATTTGAAATGAACACTACCAAACCATTGAACCATTGAACTATTGAACCATTGAACTCCACTTCAATGGTTTAAAGGTTCAAAATGGTTCACAAAGGTTTTAGTGGAAGGTTCCAATGAAAGGTTCAAATATTTGGTTCAAAGATACAAATTGAATTCATAAGAAGACCAAATGAATGCGACTCTTTGAAAAACATAAGTGTTGAGTCATTAAACCATTAAACCTTTGAACCATTGAACTGGTGAACTCTAACAAGATGGTTCAAGGTTAAAAATGGTTCAAGCAATTGGTGTCATCCCCATGGACATAAAATTTAGGATAATGGAATAACTGTTGATTTTCAAATAATGTAGATGTGAGGACAAACTCAATTATCCACTAATAAAGGAGCTGAAGAAGGTAGTAGAAGGTGAGAAGATAGGCCTGAGAGCTCAGATCACCAAGAAGAGAAAAAATATAGTAATGAAAGAGGGAATCAAATAGAGAATCTAGAAGCATTAGGGAAAGAGTTATTCTAGTGGGTGGAATAATCCACTAGGCGGATATCAGAGAGCACAAGCATTCAATGGCGTGGCCTATTTTTCTTCATTTGAGTGAAGATGAGTGGACAGTCATGTAAGTATCATAAAGAAGAGTGGCCTTGCCTTTTAGAGGATCAAACAACCCATGCTTTGGAGAAGACATTTGATATGAGTTGACCAGTAACCTGTTCCACCATGGCCCTTACATAAAACTTCCTCTTTCTAGTGCATTTAATGCAGCATGGGCCATTTCATGAAAACAAGTGCCAAAGTCTTTCTTTGGATGCTCTATATTATAATCTCTCATTTTTAATAAAAGAAGACCTCTGAGTTATCAGAAGCAAAAAACTCTACCCAAAATTGAAAGGCATTTTTGACACTTTGAGCTCAGATTGTTAATCAAATTTCACCAGTTAAATGAGAAAGCAAGTGACCTTTCAAACTTTATGTTGAATAGCTTGTGTTATATAGGAAATTGTTCTTATGTCTTTTTCCTTATATCATCTTATTTATCTGATCAAATAATTAGATAAAGTGAAGATAATCTAGGAGATGTTTCAAAGCTAATTATGGAGACTTTGTGCTACATAACTATCTTCAGTCTATGTTTTCGTGCCTTAAAACAAAAGATATTGGGAAAGAATTTGAACTAACTATATCTTCTATTGTCTTATTCTATTGTAGTTTATAGTGGAGACTTTGGGCTACACTTCATTCTATGGTGTCCTACGTACTTAATCAGTAAGAGGAGCAATGAAAGACTTTGTGCTTTCTTGGGTTTCTTGTTGATTCAGTTCCTACCCTGGAAGTTTGTCCTCTATTTTATGAACATCATTTCTAAAAAAAGAGAAATGGATGTTGTGATTCTACGCCTAAGTTAGTATTTAGTATAGGTTTATCTTATAATAGTTTATAGGGAGCCACCCCTTACTAAGAGGAGAGATTTATCTCATCATGTTGTGTCTGATATAACAATTTTGTCTTCAGTTAGTTGATGAAAAAATATTCACCCAAAAAGGTGATAAATTCAATAATCTTTTCAAATTTTATTGAGATGAGAGGAATAGCTTCCACCCATTTGGTAAAATATTTAGTCATGGTAATGATAGAATGATGTCATTGTGAAGAGTGGGGGTTGATTTCACTAATAAGGTCTAGACCCCATTGTGAAAAGGGCCAAAATTACATAGAAACATGAAGACTATTGCTAGGTGTGTGATGTAAATTAGTGTGTTGTTGACACTGAACACACTTTTTCACACAGTCAAAATAGTTTGGTTTCAATGTGGGCCTATAATAGCCCATGTGAAGGATGCACTTAGCCATAATGATTCCACTAAATTAGCCCCCATAGATACCCTCATGTGTCTCCTTGATAGCATGAGAGGCTTTTAGACCATGATGGTAGGAGAATAAGAGGCCATCAAAACCACATCTATAAATAATTCCTTCCATAATGGTGTAATGAGAGGTGTTTTAAATATATTCATGATGGGCATTCCTAGAGAGGCCAAAGGGAACTATGCCAAGGTGAAGGTAGTTGAAGCTTTGATGATACCAAAGGTTAGGCCGAATTTCTTCTATACTAAATATGGTTAGAGTGTCTGATTTGGTGTAAGAAGCTTTAGTAAGGTGATGGACAATGACTATTAGTTTGGAGTTTGAGGGTGGTGACCTTTAGATCTAAGAGGAAAGAGAAGCCATGGTATTATTAGTAGATTGTGGGGTGGTTTGACTATGATAGTGTTTAAATGATGTTAGGAGTTCTGTAACTAATTGTTTATATAATTACATGGTTTCATTCTTACACTGGTAAATCTCATTAACTTGGTTGAACACAAGCTGGGAGTCACCAAAGATATTGATTATTTTGACTCGTAAGGCTAAGGTAGTTTGGAGACCTATTACTATGGCTTCATAATCAGCCACATTATTAGTGCATTCAAAGTTGAGTTTGAATGACATAAGAATTGGTTCACTAATGATAGGGAAAAGACCTAATTCATTAATGGCTTCATTAATGGCTTCATTAGTGAACCAATTCACTAATGATAGGGAATTGGTTCACTAATGATACTAGCTCCCCACCTCATTGACATTTGGAACCATAAAAAAACAAAGCTATATGATTGGTAAAATTTACTTGAGATAGAATTTTGATTGATTCATCTAGAAATTCAAGAGGGGGATGTTGGGTGTATGTTATGGGTGTGTCAGCCAATTGGTCAAAAATGACTTGCTCCTTGATTGATTTCTATTGAAGGAACTCAAGGTCAAACTCATCTAAAATCATGATCCACTTACCCATACACTAGTTTTGGTATGGTTTAGAGTACATGTACTTGAGTGGGTCGGTATTAGTTATGACAAAAGTTTTATGGTAAGAAGGTAGTGGATAAGTTTGGTGGCCATGAAGACTAGAGCCAAGAAAAGTTTCTTAGTATGTGTGTACTGCATCTCATACTCAAATATTTATAGCTAATGTAATAGTCAACTTGCTCTTTGTGGTGTTCATCCCTATGGGCAAGCATTTCCCCAAGGGATTGCTCAGTGGTAGAGATATAAAGGTAGAAAGGTTGGTCATCCTTCAAAGGTGTAAGGATAGGTAGAGATAAAAAGTACTCTTTGAGTGCATCAAAGTATTTTTAATAATCAAAATTCCACTTAAAATAGATGTCCCTTTTCAAGAGGTGGTGGAAGGGTTGACACTAATTGGAGATTTGGGAGATAAGATGGCAAATGGATAAGAGCTTCCCTTATGAACTATGGAGTTGCTTAAGATTGGTTGGAAGTAGCATCTTGAGGATGGCTTTGATCTTGGCCTAGTGAACCTCGATTCCTTGAAGGAAAATGATGAAGCCTAGAAGTTTACCTAAAAAAAACCCAAAAATGTATTTCTTAGGATTGAGGTCGACATGATAATGGATAAGTCACTCAATGATAATCTTGAGAATGGTTAAGTGGTCTTTGTAAAGTTTTGAGTTTTTGAGAAGGTCATCCACATAGTCTTCAATGATTGTATGGATAAGATCATGGAAAATATAAGTCATGGTATCTTGGTAGGTTACACCAACATTCTTAAAACCAGAGGGCATGACTCTATAGTAGAAATTCCCCCATGTGGTGATAAAGGTAGTTTTGTTCTAGTCATCGTGGGTAATCAAAATATGATTACAACCTAAGAATCCATCTATGAGTGACAACATCTTGTGTCTTACTATGATATCAATAAATTAGTCAATACTAGGTAGAGGAAAGTCATCCTTTAGGTAGGTGAGGTTGAGTTCATGAAAGTCTACATATATACATAGTCTCCTAATGGATTTAATGATAGGGATGATGTTTGAAACCCACTAAATATAATCAATGGATTGAATGAAGTTGATAGAAATGAGGTATTGGAGCTCTTCTTTGATAAGGAGATCTATGTGAGGATGCATACAGTGAAGTTTCTATCTGACAGGCTTAGTGTCATGATTATTCAAAATATTTTGGGTGGTAATGGTTGGGTTAATACTAGGAATGTTAGCATATGACTAGGCAAACACAATACTATGGTCCTAGAGGAAGGTAGAGAAGTCCTATAATTCCTTAGGGGTGAGAGTTTGGCCTAGTTTGACATCATGGGGATTGTCCAAAGTACCTATGTCAATATCTATGGTTAGTTCATTCAACATGGTTACAATTTTTAGAGGCAAGGATTTATGGATGGAGGAATTAGTTGCACTAAGGTAGGTGATAATGGAATAATTATCCTAGTATTGGATAGTGTGAATGGTAGGAGAGTCTTCTCCTACTAGTTTAGGATGGAATAAAGGGATGGATATGGGTGCCCCTTCCTTGTGATAAGTTAGGGGGCCAAGGGTGATCATATTTATGAAAAAATTGTTAGGTGGGATGATGTCCTCATCCTCACCCGCAAGTGGAGGGGGTGCTAGTGAGGAAGGGGTTTCTTCTTCAATAATGGTAGGGGTAGTTTTTTTGGCTTTCTTATTATTGGGTAGAATAAAGCTAAGGTCATGCTTCTTGTGAGGCTTTTGGGTCTCAATCAAGGTCAATGTGTGTGGGCCATGCTCATATTATCCTAAACCAAATCCATTCTAAGTACACTTGTGAAGGTATAGTTTGGCAAAGTCTAGGTTGTCCAAACAAGAGAAAGTGGATGTGAATGGTTGAGGTGAAGAGGGAGTTATGGCAATGTTAAGTGGATTGTCAATTCCAATATAGATAAAGTGGATTTGATAGCTTGGAAGCCCCAAAGGGGTAATGGTTCTAATGTTGGGTTCATAACCTTATTGGTGGCTAAGCCTTCTATATTCTTGGGGAGTTTGAAAGGTGTCAAGGGTGAGGAGGTGGTATTATCAAAGGGTAAGGAATTAAAAAGTGGGTTCCAAAGGATTCGTGATGGGTATCAAGTCCATGGGGATAGATGAATAGGTATATGCTTTAGCAGAAGGGGAATTAATGGCTTTTGCTTCCATGTGTAGGGGCTTAGTGGTGTTTGTTTTTAGTTTTCTGGATGGAGGTAAGAGAATGTCACTAGGTCAAGAGGTCATATTACATGATAAAAAAGGGCTAAGGTCAGCTTGTATGGTAATAAATTAAACTTCATGTTCAAACTTGACATAATGATGGAGGGTGGAAGGTACATAACCCATGGCTCAAATCCAAGGTATCCCTAGTAAAACATTGTACTAGAATTCACCTTCGATCACATAAAAGCATATAAGATCCTAGATAAATATGGAGGATGATGGTTCTCAAGGTAGTGGTCATAGTTTTATTAAAGGATCCAAGGATGACTAAGGTTTTGGACATGACATTGTCTAGTATCTTCATTTACTCATAGGTATGGGAAGAGATGATATTAGTACTAGCTCCCCCATTGATCATAACCCATTTGATGTAGGTTTGGTTGATTTGGGCTATGATAAAAAGAGGGGGATTTTCATCCTTGATATGGTAAAAAATATTGCTAAGTCCTTGAAGGTAATGAAGGTAGTGAGTTGGAAAGTGCCTACGTAGGCTTTTATAGGTTGGGAATATCCTAGTCTAACGTTAATAGCTTGCATAGCCTTTATGATGGCATAATGATGGTGGGGTGAGGTAAAAATGAGCTCATAAAGGCTCATCTTAGATAGGGTCTAGTGAAGTTATTTAAGATTGACCCTCTTGATGGATTTAGAGGGTTTAACCTCTGAGGTACCTAAGATGGTAACTTTGGGCTTAGTTATAGATGTGGAGGTTTGAATATAGTTTGGTTTAGGGTGAGTATGTGGGTATGTCCATAGATAGGACAATTTGGCCTTCCCTTTAACCTTTTTTTGTGATCATGTGACCACATTAATGGTATGGATAGAGGGGCAAGGTGTGATGGGGGGTCAAGTAGATTCTCCATCACATTAAGGTGAGAGTGGGGGATTAGGAATGTTTTGGTGACTGGCTATTGGGTGTATTGGTGGAGGAATGGATAGAAGGTCATATACTAAAAGATCATCCTCATCATATAGCTGGTGGATAATGTCTTAGAGAAATTTTTAATTTTTTGTGTCATGCCTTGGTGTTATGTGATAAGGGCAGAGTTGATGGTCATCATACTAGGTTAGATTCAAACCAAAAGGATCCAAAGGTCTAACAAGAGGTCTATAATAACCTTTAAATAATGGTCATATAAGATTATGTTCGAGGTAATAAAGGTTTAGGGATCATAGTTTGGGTTGGTAAGATGGGCATGTTGGTGGTAATAGTTTTGGTGAGAGATGGTTTAGGTAAGGTGGTGTTTCTAGTTGGTGGTTTTGGTCTAAGTATGTTGGTAGTTGGGGTGGCCATGTTTTATGGTTTGACTATTGGTAATCTAGGATGGACTAGTGTATCAGATAATAAGTGGGCTGGTGTAGTCAATCGTAATGGGTGACATATGTTAAAAGGGGGTTGATTTTTAAGTAAAGTGAAAGAGTGAGGCCCTAATATAGAGGGAAAGGTAGAGGGAGATAGAGTCTTAGTCATACGACCCTTAAATGTTTTCATCCTCTTTGTTGGTATGGGTTAAGACCTAGGTATGGGTGTGGGTGAAGTTAATTCTACCTTCAAATATGGGTGAACCAAAATCCAAGTAGGTAAGGCACCAAGAGTTTTGATAGGTCCGGTTGGTGATGTGGTAGCTATTTTGGTTGACTAACAAGGTAAGGGGTTGGAAGAAGTTGGATTAGTTTAAGAGGTGGTGGATAAATGATGGATTATATGGTTAGAGGCATGATATAAGGTTCAATTTTATTTATGTCGGGAAGCCATAAATTATTCAATAAAGTGGTTTGATCTATGTCTAGTTTAGCCATACCAAAATTTTCAATGAGTTTGGAAAAAGGTTTGTATACTATTCTAGCCTTTAGGGTAGTAGGTACGAAGGAGACACCTATGGGTTAGAGAGGAGAGTTGATTTCCTAAATTGTTTCCTCAAGCAAGGGAGGTAAGTCTGGGTTAGGTGATCACTCCATTAGGGGTGTTTGTGAAAAATTTATTCCCCTAGGCATGATGTCCATAGTTATGGCTTCGTCTATAGTTAGGGGAGATGGTGGGCTAGGAATGGCTACTTGTTTGGGTTGGATATCCAAAGGGGTGCTTAATTATTCTAAAGCCTCTATGATTGAAGCTAAGGAAAAAGGAACCTCATCAATTTTGACCTCCAAAGGAAGGGAAAGTGACTCTACAACCTTGGTGGATGAAGTGGGGAAACATTAGGTAGGTTGGAATATATGTGTATTAATGACCATATTCACCATGTGGGTATCATGAAAATATTTAGCTTGTTTTTCCTTAGCTTTGACAGGGGCATGGTTAGGAAAAGGATTCCTAAAGATGTCAAGAGCTTTATTTTGAGGAGAATTAGGATTATCCAACATGAATTCCCCTTTGTTGATAAGACTCTGAACAACATTCTTGAAAGTATTAAGTTAGTGACATCATGTCCAATTACCCCATGAAAAGCATAGAGGTCATTCTCATTATATCAAGTAGGTGTTGGATGAGAAGAATAAAATTCTAGCAAGGTTTTATGGGTGTAAGTTGTATGAGGTTAGATTTAAGTAGCTTTTCTAGAACTAAAGTATAATATTATCTAAGTGGAGTGAATTTTTTTTGGTTATTTCAATTTGGGTTCCTTGTATTTTGGTTGGAGGTAATGCGATAATTTTATTGATTGACATTGGGTAGAGGGGGAATTTCAAGGATGATGACATTCATGGTTCCCTTGGTCATAGTTTTGGTATTAGTTTGGTTTCCTGGTTTGGAGGAAAAGGTTTTGTTGGTCTTGAAGGTAGAGTTCTTGTTTTGTAACTTCAATTTACCCTCATCTATGGCTTGGTTTTATATATTATGTTCTATGATTAAAGACTCATCAAAATTTATGAATCTTTGGACATGTAGTGTAGAAGATATATGTTTGGCACAAGATCGACAAAAAATTTCTATAAGTTTAGGTTCAGGCAAGGAAAATGAAAGCTAATTAATCAAGTTTCTCTAATGGGTGATAAAATTAGCAATAGATTCATCATTAAATTTACTGATAGAATAGAGGTCTGAGATAAAGACCTTCTTGGAGATGTTAATGGAAAAGTGATGTAAGAAGACTTGTGCTAGTTGGGTGAAATAAAAGATGGAATTCTTGATGATGGCACAATACTAGTCGAGTGTTGGGTCAGATAAAGACATGGGAAAGGTTTGAAAAAGAAGGGAATCATCATAAGAAATCATGTAGTATGCATGCTTGAAAACCTTAAGGTGTTGTTGGGGGTCCTCCTTGCTTTGAAATTTGGTAAATTTTAGAATATCCCATTAAGGAGGGTAAGGTTTGATGGGGACAAAAGGATGAATAGGTTCATTACAAATCTAATCATAGGATAAGATGTAATGAGCCCCTAAAATGGATGACTCAAGGTTGGTCATTTTGTCCATGAACATTTTCATTAGGTTGGTTTCAGGTGGTGCACCAAAAGGATTGTAAGAATGATATTATGGTTGAGGTTGGGCAAGATATTCATAATTGCTTAGTGGTTGAGAGGCTACCACATATTAGAATGTGGATGTTATAGATTGGGTAGGGTATGTGGATAATGGTGGTTGGGTAGTGGGTATATACCCTTATGGTTTAGAGATGTATCCTATATTGGGTGAAATGAGTAACTACTAAGGAGTCCCTATGGATTGGGCATGGGTGGTAGTTGGATTGGTAATAAGAGGGGAGGTAGTGACCTTTGTGCTAATGGGTGGTGAAGTAGAAGGGATAGATACCCCTAAGCTTGGTAAATGGGTATTGACTGATGAAAAGAGGTTTGATAGAGGGAATATTATTAGTGTTAGTGGTGAGTGCTCCAATAATTGGAGAATTATGGGTTAATGTTGGGTTCTTCCCAAGGTACAGGAGTCATTAGTAGGGCCATAATGTGTAAGGGTAGTAGCTGGTTGGATAGGTTGGTTTTTAAGTGTGGCATCAGAGGGGTTAGTACATGAATATGCTTGGGTGTTTGAAGGTTGTGTGGTGATCATGGTGATAGGGATACCTTTCATAATGTGGATGGAATTCCATAAGGAGGATCTTGAGGTAGAGTTGAAATTAGGAAATGGTGAGAGGAGGTGTTAAGATAGTGTTGAAGGTCAATTGGATTATTGTCTAAAAAAGTGGTAAAATCCATGTCTCCTTGAGGAAATACTTGAGGAAAATTAGGGCCTATAAATGGATGAGGTGAATATTCTACCTCAGAGATGTAGTCCATAGATGACAAGGTAGAATAGGTTGATTTAAGTGACAAGTTCTATTCTACTAGGTCTCTTTGTTGCTAACAAGTGTGAACCATATAATAAAAAGAAGAGAAAAAATTTAAAAACTCACCACTCAAACAAGAAGACAATAAAATTATCAAGGAAATCAAGACACACACTATGAAGTATGTTAAGCCTAGAGGTTATTTTTAATCTCACTTTTGGCTTATGCCTTAGTTTATGAGAATGTGTGATATAAATTAGCTTGTAAATTAGGTACTATAAAAGTAGTCTATGGTTGGTTTAAAGTTATTTAGGTACTCAAAATAATATATATTGGAATCAATATGTGGCTTGGTATTGGGGCCCACCCAATCACTTCATAGTCCCATAACGATAAGGGTGTTGGGTGCTTAGCCAATATATATTGATATCCAAAGTTTATACTCAACTAGAGAGTTGAGTTGGTTATCCGCTTGGTAATGACCTCTAAGTAAGATTGTAAAGAATGGGTAAGGTGACCACTAGGTGATGAAATCCTAGTCAGGTCTTGTCTCAAATTATTTTGATGTTTGATTGATGAAAGTGGTTTATCTAGTGTGTGAAATAAAAGTGATGCTATGATAAGATTGTTCTATTTTAATTCAAAGTGAACTAATGTTAAAACAAATCAATGGATGTAGTTGATTTTAAACCCAAAATAAATTTTAGTTTCAATTATGTATACAAATAGAGAGAAGATCATACAAATGTAAAGAAAATGTGAGTAAAGACTCTAGGTCCCATCAGGCATGCCATAATGTTTCATGTAAATTTTTTATTTTCTTTAGAAAGAGAGAAAAGAAACTCAATATGGGTATAACTATTTGGTTTTGCATGAATTGAATTAGAAGATTATGAAGAGCTCCTATTTTAAATAGGAGGAAGACCTATAGATAAGAAAACACTAAAGCAAAATTGTTTGTTAGATAGATAGTTGGGTGGATTGCCTAGTGATAGCTAGACCCTGAAAGTGAGAGCTTCTTTGGGGGTTACCAATCCACATAATTAAAAAAATTAAGTTAATAAAATAGGAAAGAAGATAATTCCATTAATTAAAGAATATTTATAAAATTTAACACAAGAATGCTTATTAAGAAAATAGACTATAAATGATCAAATTAGTGATAAACTAATTAATACTAGTGCCAAAAAGTTGGGGTATGCTTAAAAAAATATTAAAGAGATATGTAAGTGGTCATAAACACAAAAAAATAGATATGGTTAGGTGTAGGTATGTCCAATTAGCTTGTTCAATTTTTCTACCATAGGGGGTGACCATCGATGGTTATGCTTAACTTTCAATGTTTGGGGTCTGACCATCAGTGGTTGACTGTGTATTTCTAGGTTGATCAACAACTAAATGATGAGATTTCATAGGTGAATTTTTGGAGTTGGGAAAAGGCTAAGATAATTGTGAAATGGAATAAAAGTACATGAATAATAAAAAATAATCACTTATCTTACCAAAAGTTGATTGGGTGAGTGGTTGGTGTAGCTAGCCTATAGATGAAATTTGGCTTGATTCTAGTAGAGTAACGATGCCTAAAAGCTTGGTTGAGAGGTGATGACAAGTCAAATCCCAATAAGATATCTAATGTTTGATAATGTTGATGATGATAATTGACCTACAAAAGAAAAATCTTAGATCCCTGAGCTCTTGATAATTATTATAGATTTATATTAACCTCCCAGGCCTCTCTCTCTTATAGGCACAAGAAAGAGGTGAAAGTGAAAGTGTAAGTGGGTCATCTAAATGTAATTTGTGCATGTAAAGGCTCGTAACAAATATAAGACAAGGTTATATTTATAAATGGGTTAGTGGAGATTACATGCTCTTGGTTAAAAGGTGGATCCTGACCATCAATAGTCAGGGTTTCCCAAAGCTGACTGTCGATGGTCACCCTGACCATCGATGGTTAAGGTCCATAAGAATAGGGTCTTGAAGGTTAGGGTTATTTAGTTAGGTGAAACCAAGTGTAGATTGGTTGGTTTAGGCTTGATAGGTGTAGGTTGGTCTGAAAGGGGTCCTAGGATAGGTCCATGGGTATTTTGACATTTGAAAATGTAGGTGTGTATATTTTCAGTGTCTATAAAGGTGTGAAAAGTTAAAGGCTTTTCACTTAGTTCTTAAGGCTTGTGTATAGTTATGAGTAATCATATGAAGTTGATCAATTAGAGGTATTTTGTGTTATTTGATGAATTATAATGAACATGATGTTAAACCTAAGCTCATGGAGATTATATAAATTTTATTTTCTAGTATGTTTATGTGGTAAAGTTGAGTGTATGATTCAGATTTGTAAGACATACTTTTTGACAGTTAAAGGGCCTAATGGGAAGTAGACCTAATTATGTGGTTAATAGAGTGAAATGAGATAAACAGTGTTGGGAACATAAAGTGAGCTTATCAAGGGTATAATTTTATCATATATGAAGTTTTTCATCCATTTTTTATAATGAAATTACTTCAACAATAAAGTAGAACAGCAGAAATAGGTCCAAATATGACTGAAATATATCAAAATATATGATAATAGACAAGCCACTTCAAGGGGGAAACCTCCACAAGTTTCAATAAGAGTATAAATCAAAATATGATGATAAATTATTACCCACTACCTCCTATATATACTCTATATAGGCCACTGTTACTCCATAGGCTAACTTACTAACCAAATGAATGCATAGAGAAATGTGATATAGCATCAAAGAGGGATAAATAAGCCACAAGTCAGCTATTCCTATCCTAATACATGTGATAGGTTAGGGGATTATCATGCCCTTCCCCTTTAAACCAACATTATCCTCAATGTTGAACAACTCTGGATGTTGTTTCAGAAAATCTTCACATTCTCAAGTTGCATCTTCATTGCTCAGGTTCTTCCACTTGATCACATATTCCCTAATCTCTCTGGTTCTCGACCTCTTAGTATGTGTTTGGAGGATCTTCTCTGGTTCTAAAATGACTCATCCTTCTTCATTTAGTTTTGGGAACTCTATCTAGGATGAAAATTTCTATCCAATGACCTTCTTCAAATAGGAAATATGAAATATTGGGTGTATGCAAGATGAATGAGGTAACTTGAGCTTGTAAGCCACACTTCCAATTTTATGCAAAACTTGATAAGGGCCATAATACCTAGGAGCAAGTTTGTTGTCCTATTTTTGTTTCTTTAAGGACATTTGCTTGTAAGGCTACAAACATACAAATACCCAGTCAGCCACCTCAAAATTTCACTCACTACGGTGTTGATCTACTTGTTATTTCATCATATTTTGTGCTAATGCCAAATTCTCTCTCAAACTAGCTAAAACCTCTTGTTGATACTGAATGTGATCCTCCACATCTCAAACCTTGGTTTGCACCTTTAATGAAGAAGTGATGGAAGGTGTATGGTAACCATATAGTGCTAGAAATGGAGACATTTTAGAAGAGGTATGGAAAGATGTGTTATACCACCATTCTGTAAGTGGTAGCCATTTAACCCAATGTTCCTATTTATCTGATACAAAATAATGGAGATACAACTCTAAACATTTTTAACCACTTCTATTTATCCATCAGATTGGGGGTGGTAAGATGAGTTATGAGCTAGCTGAGTACCCAAATAGGAAAATAGTTCAGTCTAAAAATTACTCATGAAAATAGGATCATTATCACTTACAATTATTTTTGGGGTTCCATGTAATATTCGAACTACCTCCAAAAGAATAGCTACTACTGTACTTGCTAAAAATGGGTGTGAAAGATAAAAAAAATGGGCATATTTTGTAAGCCTATCCACAATGACCAAGATAATATTCTTACCTTCAGAACAAAGTAACCTTGTGGTGAAATCCATGGAAACCTCCTCCCACCTTTGACTTTGAATTGCTAACGGTTGTAACAGACCCAGGGTCTTAACTATCTCACCTTTATTTTGTTGACATATCAATCATTCTGCCAAAAAAATTGTACATATCCCTTGAGTCCTTCCCAAAATAATTCTTTCTTAATTTTGTGATAATTTTTCATGAAACCTGAGTGTCCCCCAATTGGAGATGCATGCAACTCTGCAAGAATCTTATGCTTAAGCTTTGAATCTTTGCACAAGTATAACCTACCCTTATAACATAAAACATTACCTTTCCATTCAAATTTTTCAGAGGGTAAAGTACCTTGATAGAGATTTTGAATCAAAACCTATGTATCCTTGTCTTGCTCCTATTCTAACTTGGCTTCATCCATCCAATCTACTTGCAACATGGACATTGCACAAAGTAATGCTTTTGTGGATGTATCCCATTTGTATAGTGCATTTTCTACTACATTATCTTTACCCTTCTTGTAGATGATTTAAAAATTATAACCCAACAATATGGTTACCCACTTTTGTTGTTCCTCAGATGATAATTTTTTCTCCAAAAAGTATTTGACACTATCATGATCCATTTTCACCTTAAAGTGTCTACTCATCAGACAAGGCCTCCATTGTTTAACTACATGAAGAATAGCCATAATTTCTTTCTCATAAATATGTTTTTGTAGATTATTACCTTTAAATTAATGATGCTCAAATGCAATGGTTCTTCCTTGTTGCATTAGTACTTCTCCCAACCCATATCCAGAGCATCACATTCAATAGTGAATGTCTTTGAGAAGTCTAGAGTAGCCAAAACTGGAGTGGTGCATATAGCTACAATTAGTTTCTCAAATGATTTAACGGTGGCATCATTCCAATAGAAGGCATCTTTCTTTAGCAATGAAGTGAGTGGAGCTGCTATGCTACCATAACCTTTCACAAATCTTTGGTAGTAACTTGTTAGTCCTAGGAACCCTTAGAGGTTTTTAAGAGTTTTTTTCATGGACCATTCCATCATAGCTTTGATCTTCTGGGGATCAACTTTGACACCTTCATGGGAAACAATGTGACCTAGGTACTCTACCTCCTATACTCCAAAATCACATTTGGATGGTTTTGCATAAAGCTAATGCTTCTCCAAAACTATCAACACATTTTTCACATGTTGTAGATGTGTTTCCTATGTCTGACTATAAATCAAAATTTCATCAAAGAAAACTAGCACAAACTTCCTTTAAAAAGGCCTAAAAAAAGTGTTCATCAAGCTCTGAAAAGTAGTTGGTGTATTTGTAATATTAAAGGGCATTACTAAAAACTCATAATGGCTCTCATGCATTCTAAAAGTAGTTTTATGAACATCTTCATCCTTGATTCTAATTTGATGGTACCCCAAGCAAAGATCCAATTTTGTGAAATAATTATCACCATGCAACTCAACAAGTAAATCATCAGTTATTGGAATAGGAAACTTATCTTTGATGGTGTACTTGTTGAGTTCCCTATACTATGGGCACATCCTCCATGTGTCATCCTTCTTCCATCCCTTGACCACTGGTGATGAATATGCACTTTGGCTATGCTTGATGATCCCAACCTCCAACATCTCATGGACCATCTTTTTGATTTCAATCTTTTATGCATATGGATATCTATATGGTATGATATTTGGTGGTTGACTCCCTATAAGTAGTTGAATGGCATGATCATGTTCTCTTTTTAATCGTAGTCCTTTTGGCATGGCACCAAAAATAGATGGGTTATCATCAAGAATCATATGTAGACAAGATGTGTAGATGCCTGTGTGGGTTGAACTTCTATGAAACATAATTGTGCAATAATTCCCTTTTCCCCCTTTTTTAGCATTTTTGTCATATGATGTGAACTAATCAATTATGGATATTTTGCCTATAATCCACATAGTTCAATTTTCCTACCATTAGAATGAAAGTGCTTCAATAGTTACTAGAAGTTCATCTCAATGGTACCTAAGGTTGTGAGCCATTACACTCCCAAGACAATGTTTGTGCTATCCATGGGAATAGAAAACATAGGATAATTGAGATTGTACTCACCCATATCAAGATTAATACTATGGAATTTACTTGAACAATTAATTGCACCACCATTTGCAATCATGACCTAAAATATTGGTGCTAGGTAGATGAAATAGTTCAATCAAGTGGCCAACATATAGTTGATGAAGTTATGTGTTCTCCCTAAATCAATCAACACTATCACCTTCTATTTCTTGAGGAAACCCACCACCTTAAGATTTTTTGGAGTGTTAATACTTGCAAGTGCATGACAAGAGATTTTAGGTTGGGAATATTTAGGTACCTCCTCTATCTCTTCCTAATCATCATTAGAGGCATCACTTCTTATTCATCTTCATTGGATCCCTCAATGTATAATAACTTATTATCAACAAATCTAAGTCCTTTACTCCACTTACTGTCACAACTAAAACATAATCCTTTTGCATGCTTCTCTTCAATTTGTTGACAGGTCAATCTAGTAGGTGAAGGAAATGTTGGTGTCGATATGCTATGATATTTGAAGTCAGTGAATGGATTCTTCTTGTTGGCTATGAATTTTTACTTAGCTTTGCATGCCATGATAATAGAATAAAAAATCTTATGTGGATTAAACATGCATACCTCATGTTGAATGTGGTCTTTGAGTCCACCAAAAAATAGGTAATTCAAGTTCTCCTCAAAAATTGTCTTTACACGTAAGGATAGGTTCTAAAAATGATGAATATAATCCTTGAAAAAGCTAGTCTATCATAATTTCTCCAGGTGGTTAAATTAATTCTCTATCACACTATTGCCATAGTGTAATTGTAGCTACTCTGTAAAAACTAACTAGGTGACACTGAGAGTCATCTTTTTCTTTTGAGCACACAACCATCGATACCAAATGAATTGATCAGGTTCAAGATACAATGATGCCATGGTAACATTTTGTCCACTTGGGATCTAATGTAGATCAAAAAAAAATTCAATTGGTTGATCTAATTGAGTGGATCTTTTCCATCAAATTTGCACATATCCACCTTTGGTAATAGGTTCCTCTATGGTAATGTAGTTAAATTTGAAGTAGAGTGGTTGGGAGAACCACCATGGTGGGATTGTGAAATAGTGATAGCTAGATGATTTGACTGATTATTTTTCAAATCCATCATGATATCTACCAAACTATCTTGTATGGATTTCATATTAGATTGTATGCCTTGCACCTCACTTTGAATGCCTTGCACATTATAGTCAAGTTGGATCACTTTATGATCTATGTTAGAGAACCCTAGTATAAAGGATATAGTACATCCACCTTTTGAATCCATCTCTTCCTTGGTAAGATTTTTACCTAGAGTTTAAACACCCTTTCCTCAGCCTTGAGTTTGTGGACCTGCCATAAAAGGGATTTATGATGTCAACCCAGATTGGCACTTTTGACCCAACTTAGACCAAGTGATTTTGGAATTATGTAGGCCTCAAATAAAAACATAAAAATAACATACCCTATCCATACTTTGCTAATGTTTCCAAAAATGTAAATAACTTATAAAAATTCTTTGAATTGTACACTATAGAGCAATTTTATGAAAAAACCTAAAATGGCTATAATTTTTGTAAAATAGATTGAAATTAGCTTAAATTTTAATGAAATATTAATTTAATTATTTCTCACCTCCAATATAAAAATTGAAGATAAATTCACAAACTTTTTATAGATATAGCCAAATTTAAAAAATTAGGGTTTCACCCACAAGATTGCCCAAATCCTAGCTCTGATACCACTTGTAATGAAATTAATTTAGCAATAAAGTAGAATAGCAGAAACATGTCCAAATATGATAGAAATATATTATAATATATGATAATAGACAAGCCACTTTGAGGGGGAAACCTCCACAAGTTTCAATAAGAGAAGAATTCATAATATGATGATAAAAAATTACCCACTACCTCCTATATATAGTCTACCTAGGCCATGGTTACTCCATAGGCCGACCTAATAACCAAATAAATGCATAGAGAAATGTGATATAGCATCAAAGAGGGATAATTAAGCCACAAGTCAGCTATTACTATCCTAATAGATGTGATAGGTTAGTGGCATATCATTTTTGTAGTCTCAAGGTGTTTCAAGAATGCCTAAGTGAAATATGTGCTTAGAGAAGGAAAACATCTTTTATGATCTATTATAAGGGTGATACAAGTATAGTGAGATTATTGGCTGACTAACATTGGTAAGCGCAAGATTCAAGTATAAAGAGAAGGTCTAATAGGCCTAATTTAACTAGTTAGAATATTGAAGACTTGAAAGAATGATATAGAGTTTTAGAAACTATATAGAGGGATTAAGGACCATAAAATATACATTTTTATAATGTTATGAATATATAAAAATAGTTATATATGTGATAATAAAGGTCATTTGACCTAATTTTTCCAAAGAAAGGGCTTGTTGAGTGAGAAGGCCTAATAGGCTATTTGAAAAAGATAAAAGAGTGAGAAGACCAAAAGGAGGTAATATTAAATTGAGTGAGAAATAGGTGTTATAAGGTGATAATAGGTTTAAGATATTTTATTTGGTGTTGAGTTACCTAGGGGATTGGATCCTCCTTACAAGTTGGTGTTTGCTAAAGGACTAGTTGGGTTGGTGTTTGACTAGTGAGGGGTTGGTGATCCTTGTGGGGTTGGTGCCTCACTAAACGTTTGATTAATTTCTTATATGAATTTATTAAATTATGAAAATCAATGGATTTTATCCCCCAAGAGGGTTTCCCACATATATTCTATGTTCTCATGTTGTTTGCTTTCATAGATGCTTGTGTATGCATTAACTAATGTATGTATGTGAATGAATGCTTCATGGATGTTAAGTGAAATTGAAATTAAGGAAAATGACTCACCCACCCTCCTTAAATATCTATAATTATAATAGTATTCCCTCTTTGAGCCACCAAATCCTATCCTCCTCCCTCATTAGCATTCATGTATTAACCTTCAAGCTTCCTAACGAATTTGGCCATTTTTCTCCTTGATATTGGTTACTATGGATTGGGACCATGGCTATTGAGGTGGGATAAAAATTTGTATTTTATACATTAAGTGGCCTATTGAAAGTAGGATTACTTTTTCCCCTCATTTTACTATTATCTTGAGGTGGAAATTTGTTTGCTTGTGGATGGTAATAGTAGGTGTTTTGGTAAGCTATAATATGTTGATTTAATTTCCTAGTTACATATTCTAAGGCCTTATACTTTTGTTTCTAATCAATTGCATCATTTAATTTATTTGGATAAACTTTATACTTGATATTTGGATTTATAAATTGAGCAAGGTTTGGAAGGGTATTAGGCATGTTAGGCATTGAGACATTTTGAGGGAGTCTACTGACTTGTATCAAACCATTATCATCTCTAATATCACATCATAAGCATTAGGCAAAGTATATCATCCCACATAATACAACACAATATCTATAGAAAACCCAATAGATTTGAGGTAGGTTGGGAAAACAAAACTTGCAGGAGTTATCACGAGAGGTGGAATCCTATTCCATGTCATTTGGAATCTTTTATTGAAATCATGCATGGAATATTTAGGCTCTCTTTGGATGACATTTAGGTAATGGATCAGTGATGTATGATCATTCTTATCCTCAAATCTTTGATTCAATAATTCCCCAAATTCATCCCACATATTAATTAATCCTCTTAGAAAGGTTCTATACCAATCAAAGGCTTTTCCCCTAAGGGACATGGTAAGAAATTTTATTTCTATGATATCATGGAAATAAAAAAAGATAGATATGTCTCTAATGTGTTCACTTGGGGTGATAGGACCTTCCCTATTTAAATAATGGACACTCTTGGTGGCATTAGGAGGGATATCATCATAGGGAACAAGGTTAATTGGATTTTTAGTGTTGAAATCTAGGAAAGCATATTGCCTATCCATGTTATCTTCAATTTATTATTAACTCTCTTTCTCTTCTTGACTTTCAAAATCTTCTTTCTCTTTAGGATCTTCAAGATTCTTAATGGTCATGAAAGGCTCAAGGTACTAAAATTTAAGAAAAAGCTCAAGATGAGGGAGATGGATTTGTAGAATGATTAACTCTATTAGAATTTGATCTACTAGTAACCATGAAGCATAAAACTTATAAATGAGAAATTGGTCTAAAACCAAATGTTGTACCTTTAGTGGAGTCACCAAATGTTGAGTAGGAAACACTTATGGAGTTATGATATTGTCAATACTACCACTCACCTTGATAATAAGTTATTGAGACAATGGTCCCTTTGGATGTGCTAGAACTATTTTCACTCAATTTTTCACCCTTATAGAGGTAGTTAAAGCCTACTCTAATTGATTAAAATAATTATATTACCCATAGACCTATGGGTTGTCTATAGTGGGGTTAAATCTCTAGATTAAAGGGCTCACTCCCTTGATAAGTCTATTTAATCTCATCAACTACGCTATCAACTTGTTGAGATGAAAAGGGAGAAAGAAAACATGAAATAAACCTAGAATAATGAGCTGATGCACCAAGTTAAACTACAAAAGGCTATCATGAACTTTCACTATGAAAGGTGATTCACAAAACTAATCTCAACATCTAAGGTTTCTATAACATAAGTATTTAAACATGAAGGTAAGATGCAATGAATTTGATAAGGTGGATGAACAATATTTTTGATTGTAGATATTAGTACCCTTCCTTACACTTAGAAAAATACAAAAATACTAACTACACTTCATATGACTTATTAGAGAGAATATGACTTGCACAAAACATGGAGTAAGATGAATACAAGGATCGATGATTATCACTTATGATTCAAATATGTATTAGGAATATAGAACATAGAGAAATATTAATCAATAAAAAATGGAAATAAAATATAGAAAACATAACACAATAAAGGCACATATTTAACGTGGTTCACCCAATATGGGCTATGTCCAAATAGAAACAGCTAGTCCTTTTTATTATTTAGTCTTAAAAATGAAGGTAAAAACTATAATACAACCACTAAAATATCCTCTTCACTCACACACAATATTATACCATGATTACAATGCCCTCATATCAAAGGAGGGTTACATATTATGGCAAAAATGCACAAACATAATTTCTACTGTTAGATTTGTAACCTAATAGTGAATGGTCTAAATTTAATATAAAATTAAAATATTTTAAAATCCATTTTTTAAAAAATCATAAACCCCCATGATGAACATAGTGGTGGGGGGAGTTCCCCTGCCCTCCACTCCCACACCCCCTGTCAGGAACTAGGTGTTATAATAAGATCAGGCTCCATTATCCAACACTATGCACTACTTAAGAAACTTAGATAAGAAATTAAAAACTCAAAACTAGATTAAAATATTTTATTTAAAGGTAAAAATAGTGATAAAACAATTAGGGCTTCACTATATTAGATGTGGATTGTGTACAAAGCCAAAAATGGCTACTTATATAGAGAATTGTGAAGAGAGAGGGGTGTAGTAAAAGAACATTAAAAAGTGTTCATGTGAATTATAATAAGAAAGGGTTTATTTAAAAATAATTAAAGGACCTAAAAATCTATGTGTCCCACTCTTTAAGGTTCTCTAACCCTCCATATGGTGTAGGAGTTATAACTTGGCTTGACACATTGACTAACTTGTTAAAAACTACCATTCTTTACATGAATGATTGACAAATGGGATTATAAATCATTAATTATCCATAAATTCCTTCATAAAAACTCATTAGACACATATAATGTACTATTAAACTCCTATTCTTTGACATTCAATTATTCATATGCATAGGTGTCTTAAAACTCTTCATTTCCCATGCCTAGCTTGGTCCAAGTGGCTCAATACTAAATTTAAAATTATTCAAGTAAGTTTTTCTCCATGGATGATCTTAAAATATGTTATCAAACATTAAAAAACCATTTTGGTTCCTATAATAACTCTCAATATTCCATTTTTCTCTTCAATCCCTCATTAGGCCTATTTTCCTTGTAGCCCTAAAAACCTGTAAACCTCCTTGTGTAGGATAATGTAAAGAGGTTATTTAAAAATAAAAAGAATATTAAAGGACCCATTATGGCCTTATATAATCATGTCAAGTTTCATTTTTTGACTGAGTGGAAGTCCATTTTTTCTACCATCTCTCTCTTCTATTAGGCCTCCTTCCTTAGAACACTATTTTATTTCTCCAAACCTCTCCCACACATGTGAAATTAAAAAATACTTTTATTCAATTTACCAAGGCTATCACCAACCTCCATGCCAATTTTTAGGTCCTAAGACCCTGTGGAAGTATGAGACCCATGAAATGACCTTCCCATTTAGTCTCATTTTAGGTGTGTTTGAGATTGCCTCAGAAAATGATCCATTTGTGACCATATCCATAATACAATATGAATATTTTTGGGCTTGGATAGTTAGGAAACATTAAAAATGAACTAATTTTCATAACACCTAGAAACACTAAAACACATTAAAAAATAAGGAATTTATTTAAGTCTATACAATTACAAGTACATATAAATTACATTTGGATAACCTCCTTGGAGTAATAAAAAAATACAATAGGTTTAAATAGAAAAATATAGCATTAAATTTTCTTTATATGCCCATTTGTTCTAACTGGTCATTATCAAGATTTTAGGAGGGTTTTAAGCACGTTTTATTCTTAAGGATTATTCATAAAGAATATATCATATTCCTCTATCTTAATTACACAAGATTGTTGTTAGGGGAACCTTACATCACCTCCAATAACCTCTAGGTAACATTCAAATCCTCCTTAAAGTTATGAGTGTGAGAAGATACTCCTTGAGTGGCAAATGTGTATTTTTTGCAACCTAACATTAGTTTTAGGCCTAAATGGGCATTTCCAAGTTTCCCTCTAAAAACCAATAAAACTCTCACCTATAAAAACACCTTATTAATTATTTAAAATATTTCATAGGTTTACATTCAAACCATTCTACTCTTAACTTTAGTCTTCAAAAGTGGATGCCTTGAGGAGTGTAATAGGCTTATAAACGTAATGACTATATTCTCTATGTTCTACCCTTGAAGAGAGTGATCTAAACATTCAAATAATTTTTATTTAATGTAAATAAAAAAATGAATCACTCAATTCACTCAAGTCATCCCACCCAAACCATTTGTTCACTATATGTCACTTTACACAATCCCTTTCCAAGACCTTAGGCTGTAGTTGTAGGTCTACATTAGCCTTTAGGGACCCTTGTAGGTAGTGATCTTACTCTGAGAGATTGCGTTTATTATTTATTAATGATAATTTAGGTGCTTATAGATACAAATATAAAAATAGATCTAACCTTGTTTATAGGTCTTTGAACACATCTATTTCTTGGTGACCAAGACTAATAGTAGGTAGTGACTATAGGGTTTTAGAACCTCCTTAGGATATTTGACTATGCAAGCTTCAATGAAATCAATAAGATATTTAAAGGTGAAAAACACCAACTCACCATTCAATATCTTTAAACCTATCAGTCTCCACCAAGTGATAAGGTGCTACCCATTAGGTCTATCATGCAA
Organism: Torreya grandis; assembly: GCA_037957365.1. Classification (NCBI taxonomy): domain Eukaryota; kingdom Viridiplantae; phylum Streptophyta; class Pinopsida; order Cupressales; family Taxaceae; genus Torreya; species Torreya grandis. The sequence goes on from JARHVA010001264.1 coordinate 1,620,057, forward strand.
AAATATCTCTTAAACCCATTTAGGCCTTCTTGGCTTTCATTATCAGATATCATTATGAATTTCCATTTCACTATTTAGAGAATTTAATTTAACTTTTCCTATTTTGATAGATCCATTTCATACCTATCAAACATATCACACCTTATGTTGTTAAAGATGATTCATTACCCAGATTGAGTAGGGTTATTGGTGGTGTTGACTATGCATATAATGATTAGACTTAGGCTATCTTGAGCTCTTGTTATCCTAAAAGGCATATCAAACTCAAGGTTCTTGTTTTTAAGCTCCACTCAAATTTCCCATAGAGTTAAAACCATAAAAATCCATTCACCTTTAATCCTTATGCATTGGGATTGGTTGTAGGTGGTTTTCTCTTGGTATTTATGAGCATCTAAATATAAACTTGAATTATTTTATAGTACAAGTTATATTGAATATATTAGACTTGTTAGTAGTTTAACACATTCATTTGATCCCTCTCTCAAGATACAAACAACTTAATTCTTTGAATTGCCATTTTTTATTATATATTCTACTTATAGGAGTGTCTTAGGCATCTTAGCTCAATAAAACATTTCTCTATCTTCTACGTAACCTAGTCAATTTTTAATGTTTATAATATATATTAATTTCTATGTAATGAAGTTAAGTATCCTATTTGAGACTACCTTATTGGAGAGAAATTGACCTCTCAGTCCATAATGAGGACCTATAGGCCTAGGGCTTGTAGGTTTCCTATCTTGCATAGGATGTTTAGTGAGAAAATTGAGTCCCTAGACTCTTTTTGCACTCTATTAACTCTTTTGTTCTTGTCTAACACTTCTCCATATATCATAGGTCATTGTACCATGCATCATATCATCTTCATTTGTCCTTATAGTTTGTAAAAATTTGTAGGTATAGTCAGCCCATACATAGGGTATGTGTGTTGTCTTAGAGAACATACCCTACTTAGATTGAAAAGACATAATGACCTACTATCACTCCTAGTAATATTTCATAAATAAGAGAAAATAAATATAAAAAATAGTTCCATTTATTTTAATCTTACTAGGACCCATAATAGTGGCCAAATTTTCATCTCCTAACTCTATCTTTCCTAGTCTTACAATTCATTTCAAATTTGCCTTTTTGAGCTTGTGAAGGTAGTGATGGAGGAGAGAGAATTTTTGAATTGTTATTTTGACCTAAAAATTGGTAAATATATTTAAAATTATCTTTAATATCCCCAAAAACACTTAAAAACTATTTCCAAAGGAAATTTGATTTTGTAAAGCCGTACAAGTGCCCAAAAATGCTTATAAAGTGTCTTTTTTCTTAATAGGCATTTAACTATATATGGTGTCAATATATGACCATACTAGAACATTATCTAGCCCAATTATAACATAATATATGTTTTTCATCTTATTTAAATATTTTATTCATGAAATGGTATGTGCAACTCCTCCAAATAGGCCAAAAGGTTACTAAAATGTCATTTTTGCATATGAGAGCCAAATAAAAGATTAGTGCATGATATTATGATATTAATGACACATAAATAAATATGTATAATTAAATTTAACCATACCAAACCTTTTACCATGTTTGAGAACATCAAGACCTTGATATTGATCCTAGGACTAGACAAGTGAACATAAGACCAAAATTTGGACAATGCTAGACAATAACAAATATGAGCATATAAAACTATTTAGGACCATTTAAGACCATGAAAATTTTTATATAACCCTATGAAGTCTAAAAATATATTGGATGAAAATTTTTCACTTGATGTAAAAATTTGGTCAATTTTAGTATGATATGATGTTGGTGGTAGATGTGCTTGGTACATGTATTGAACAGCTAAAGTGCTCCCTACCTAACTTTTTCTATGATTTGGAAATGGATATGAGAATATTTTCAATGCCTTATCTTAAATTTGTTGTAATTTGGTTGATTATGTGTGTTTAACCATAATAATAATGTTATACTCTATCAAATCTTGTATCTTATGTTTCAATTTGATGCATATGTTTATTGTATGGCTTATTGCCCTATGATATTCATAGATTGCATTGGAATAATATTTCTTTGGAAGATTAAATTTCATATTGACCTATTTTATGGGAGGGAGTGATATGAAATTACATGTAAAGAGATGTTAGAAAACATGTGTTAGCAATTTTGGAAGGTTGGTGAAAACTCTAGGGGGACGAGCTAACAAAACCACATGAGGAGATGGCTCTGAAGTTGTGTTAACTATGGCCCTTTGATCACTCTTTTTTTCATTGGCCATTACCTTATATGTAGGCTTACTATAACTCTTAGAATTTTATTTTGATCCACTCTTATATTTTAGTTTACCCATAGAGATAAGCTTTAACTATCTTTGTTTTACTATGTTGAATAAATATGCGAAGGTTGGAAACTTATCAAACAAGATAGCTTCCTATAATGATAGTATAAGACTCTATTTGAATATGTGTTGAAGCTCTTTATCTTCCACTAGGATAGTTAATTTATCCAATTTAATCTTATATCGAAAGACATATTTTATAATAAGATCTTTTAATTTTTGTTTCAGTTGTGCAACTAGATCATATGAGATCTTATCATTGATGTTTATTGAGAAGTGTGCTAAAAATATGTCTACCAATGGATTGAATGGAGTGATAGACTGATTTGGTAGATTGTAAACCCACTATAAGGGATAATACTTTAAACTACATGAGAATAACTTTGTGAAGATCCAATTGTTAGACATTCAATCCAAAAATTCTACATGAAAAGCTTAGAGATGGAGCTCTAGGTCACCCTTACAATCATACAATGTAAGTTTAGGTTCCAAAAATACAGATGGTAAGGGATTTAATGCTATGTGATGTGTTAGAGGTGTATGTAAAAAATATGAGAATACAAGGCATGTGATGGCTTAGTATCTCCCTACTCAAGATCTAACACCTTAGCTTATAGAGTATGAACCTAGTGCATAAAGGATTGTACATCTAGAGTGGAGGAACTAGGCATAATAGGTATAGTTATCACTGAAGGTTGTTGTGTCACAATTGGTTATTGTGTTAGATGAGTTGGCCCCAATATAGGTATAACAATGTTATTAATTAGGGGAGTTGAACATTGACCATTATTTTATTTTTGAAGTTCTTTGTTGATAATATTGATAAGGTCATCTTACATATATAAATGTTTGGAAATAAAATATTACAATTATATTTTATCAGTTTCATCAAATTGGTTGTTGAATTTACCAATGTAGATTGAGGAGTAGGAAAAAATTGTTATATATTTTGAACCTTTAAATAAATTTAATATAATAATGATTTCAAAAAATAAAATATTGAAAAAAATATGATATTTTAGAAATAATATATGAGCATAGATATGAAAAAGATACAGACCCTAGGAGCATCTAGGGATAGGGTCTAAGGAATGTTTGAAGTAGGTCAGGTTCACCAAATTTTGTAACCTTTTAAGACATAGTGTTTATAAATCCTATGTTTGTTAAATAGCCAAATATATTAAATCAAGGTAATAATATTCATTAAATATAGTAACTAATTTGTTATATAATTGATTATATTTTACCTTCATAAATTATTAATAAATACTTCAAGTCAGAACTCAGCTAGAAAATAACTAAGATGGATGACTTGGGGGTTGGAAACTGGAGTAGAAGATTGTATGAGTGTCTCAAACAAGATCCTACTATTAGAACCCCTCCTAAATAGTATCACCCTAATCGGAATGTAATTCCATTATTGTAAATGTGGTAGTAGTGTCCTTATATTTTTAGTAGTGTCATCTATGTAGGACTATCCTGAGCTTTTGAGTGCACATGTGTCTATATCTGTGAGGTTTGTTCCTGCATGCACGAGCTATGAAAACTTGTATGTTTCATATTTTCATTGAATTTGTGATTAGACCCTAATCCTATATATTTTTAGGGCATCCAGTTGATATAAACTAAAAAGTGTGTTTTTTAGTGGGGTATGATGGACATCCTTAACACCTTGTTGTGATGAGAGTTTACTACATAGCAATACTCCAAGGAGGGATAAAGATAGATGTAGTTCTTCCCACCTAATTATTGGTGAAAGTCTAGCTTAAGATAGTGTTATAGTGGAAATAAGTGAATTGAAAGTGCTTAAGACTACAAATCTAGGTAATCTAATCTTAGGACTATTGTAGATGGTAGTATGCATACGTAGGGAAGAATAAGGATTGATAACCTTAATTGGGCACAACTTGTTCTAAGTTTAAACGTTTATTTTGTATATAATTTTATTATAGTGGTTATAGGGTGAAAATTCATGTCAATATACCATTTTTTGATGGTGTGGATGCTAAAAGAGGTCTAGGTTGACCTAAGAGGTTCTAAATTTGAAAACATTTCCACTAATGAAAAAGAGAGGGAAAGGACATTATATCCATTATTGAGACACTAGCACCATGTGGTGTTAGTGTCCTTATTATGGTGTTGGTATCAATGTGGCATAACACTATGCATGAAGGGCCACAATTAATAAATGATGGTGTAAGACTACTTTAGGAATGATTAAGGATGCATGTGGCCCACACAAAGGTTGGATAAGTGTGAACTAGGACTAAGGATAAGATAGGGATAGTTTGTCTTGGGTAATAATCTTAGAATTCAAATACCACTTTTAGATGATTAAAAATAGGTTATTTTTGAATACTCATGAGCATAAGCTCACGAACATTTTCAAGTTTGAAAGTCTGACATAGGTGAATATACATAGTAGGTCTATTATGTTTTATTTGATATTATATGGCTATGGATATTCATGTTTTACATATAAGACACATTTCACATGATTAAATTGTCCCATAAAGGTATTTTTAGTGTGTTTTTGACTTTCCCACCAAAAAGAACATATTTAAAATTTTAATTTGTTATTAAGAGTTTGATGGTTTTAGGCATGTTGCAAAGGTATTGATCCTTATGTAAGGGGTATTTAGGGTATTAACCAATGTAGTATATGTATTTAAAATCCTCAAACCATTTTAAAATTGTCTTAAATCCATCTAAGATATGTTCAACGTAGATTGATGGATAAATTAAGCATAATTGGACCAATTTTAAGGTTGTTGATGGACCTTTATTACATGAAAAAAGAATAAACTAAGAAAATACATAAAATAATAATTTATAATATTATAAACATTAAAATATAATATAAATAAATAATTTAAGACAAAAAATGCTAAGTTTATAGTTTATGTGTAATATTTTGTGATGGTTGGTAGGATTTTTCTTGTGTAGTTTATGATAGTCTATGTATCAATATATGAGACTTACGAATAAAAGAGTTTTTAATTCTCTATTGTTAAATTTAAATATTTTTGATACATTTAATTTAATTTATTTTAATTATATTTAATCCTCATATTAGCTTTAGCATAGTTTTTTCTAAAGATACAAGCATGGTTAGACAATCTGAATGTGATAGTAAAGAAAGAATATATATTTTTGTCCATTTTGTAATTTTTGAAGACTAGAAAGTAATTGATAGAAAATGGTAAAGATTTTAATACATTATTTAAATAAAAAATAATCACAAACAAGTCTTAAAAATTAAGTACAAGTGTTGAAACATGGTTGTAAGTTTGTAAAGGCAACACAATTTTGATAGTCAAGGTAGGGTTGTGTTTTAGTAATCATTCAAGATTTTAAAGAAAAAATAAGAGTTAAATAGGTGAGTGGAGTGTTTTATGATGTCAAAAAACTTTTAGATATCCAAAAACTCTCACATAAATTATCTTTTCCATTTTTTGAGTGCTCTTAGCCTATAACAGGCTATTAAACCCCTAAACTATGGTTTTAGGGAACAAAAATTCTAGTAATTAAAATCTAACCAAGAAATTTATAATAAAGTTTGTGTAATGGTATAATAAGATTAAATTCAAGTTTTAAAATTTATTTAATGTGTTTTGGTAGAATAAATAAGGAATTTTGATCAAATATAAGTCTATAGACCTATACAAAGAGTCTCAAAATCCTATTTTACTATCTTTATTACAAGAACATACATTTATTGAAAGGTAAAGCATATGTTTTTAGTTATATAATATTAAAATTAAAAAAATAACCTTGATAGAAGCCTAAATAGTCTATATCTTGATCAAGTATATCAAATTTCAAGGTGAGAGACCTAATTGGTAGGTCTAAAAGTCCATGTTTTGATGTTTCATGAAGGAATAAGTGAAATAAAAGTTATAAGAGTTGTATTTTTGTGAGTAATTATATTAATAATATATGAAACCCATTTAAATTAACAAATATCCCAAGTTTTGATAAAATATAGAAAGGTGATAGATTTAGTACAAATCCTAAAGACTATGTATGTGTTCTATTTCATATTGAAGACTATTAAAGAAGGAACGGATTAATGTTGTATCTTAAGTATTAAAAAACTAAAAGGAGTTCAAGAATTTATTGAAAACATTAAGTAATAGAGTTTTGTGTCAAAAATAATTTGAAGAAGGTTGCAATCTCACTTCAAGGATAAAGATAGTCTTATTGAAGGCAAGATCTAATGAATACCCTTATTAATAATCATTGTATTTTGATATGATGAATCATAAGATATGTCCCTCAACCCAAAAGGGTATAATATTTTGAGTTTTAATATATACTTAAGCCTTCATGAGTATATAATATATATTTTGGCATAAATATTAGAAATTAGTAATATTTTATAATGGTTAAGATATCATATTGAGATATATGTTAACATACATCAAATAAATTTTGGGGGCATGTGTCATGAATATGTACTCAAATTATATGACATGAGTTAAAATATTTTTATTCAGGCACATATTAAAATAAATTTGAAATCATATACAAGGAATATTCATTTATTTTATGGGACATGAGTTATAGGTATTTAATTTTTTCATATATAAAGTGAAAATGACATATATATACATGGAATTTTATATAATATTGGCATCAATTAGTTCATATTATAGGGATTGAATTTTATTATTACATACATATTATTAGAATTTAAAACATTAACACCAATTATCTGACATAAATCTTGTTTGTGCACATACACATAATTTCAATTTTTATTTTTCAAATACATTACATGGTACCTAGAAATAAACACTCTTAAATCCATAAATACATTTACAATGGTTGATTCATGTTTAAATGAATAATGAAGTTGAGTATTAGTGACCTCAATTACCTAAGAAGACACCATGGTTTAATTATGTTGCTTCCACCTTCGATATTTGAATTATAATATTTAGTGCATATTAGTGTTATATTCATTAAATAGGTTAGTATGGTTGAGATCTTTTTGATGCTTAAAAACCTTGTCAGTGTTACATTTTTTTCCAATGAGGGTAGGATAATTTTTACATCCCAACACATGGCCTCATCTCAGTTACACAAAATCAAGAAATTCACCCCAAATTATCCAATGGCTTAGTAAGAGGAACCATTTTTCAATAATTAAAAAAATGAAGAATTATTTACGAAATACTATAGGGAAATATGATTCAACTAGCTAAAGATGCACTTTATTTTATCTTAAAATGTATTATTCCATTATGTTCATTTTCATATTTGATTTTATGGACATTTAATCTTTCATTTGTATTGTGTTTTTTATTGGAGTAGTTTGCATGTTTGGACCATCTCCCAAAAAAAAAATTGTACACACTTAGGTACATTTCTTTATCCTTCTACTCTAGTACATATATTTCATTTCAATTCTAAAATAAAAGGTGTTCATTCGTAAACAATAAAATATGGTAATTTATACTAATAAATGTCAATTTTGACATACCTTCACATTACATGAATTGTATATACATACATTAATTTATTCTTCATTCTCTCACATATACATGCCTTATATGTGTATAAACTTTCCAAGTTTATATTAGTCACCTATAGGAATTCCCATAATTTTTTTTAAACCATTTTTTTATCATGGTTAGACATATACATATCATCATATAAATGTTTTAGTCTCCTATAAATTAATGTCAGTCTCAAAATATATCAACTAATGGTACCATATATGTATTGCAATTTCATCCTATGCTAAGCAAATATCACATTATAAATTCAATTCATTCTTATGGGTTGGCATGTATGTTAATCATGTCAGTGGAATTATAAAGTATTTAAAGAGTCTCATATATGTTAAAAAATTAGGTATAGTCTTATTATTCATATAGAGTTCATCTAATAAACACATATGCACATTCAAAAGGGTTTCCCTATTATTCCAAATTTACCAATCAGGCTTTATGAGTAAGTATTATCCAAGTTATAAACACTCAAGAGATAATCACAAGTTATTAGTTTCCAAATATAAATTATTGAAATCTATGAATGATCATTAATGAAATATTAACCGAATGGGGATAATTACATGTGGTTTGGAATCCCTATTTAAATTATTAAATATATAGGAAACACTCAATAATTTAATGAGTGGTTAGGTAAGCTCAACCCACATTTCATCCCATTTTATATACCTAACTTTATCATTTTAAGTGAGAATATGTTATAAAGTGAATGTTATATATTTATATGATTTTTTCACATCATGAGACACTAGGATCACACGTAGAGGTGAGAAAAAGTAAGACATATATGATTGTATCAGGATAGAGATGAAAAATATATAAAGATAGAACTATTAGACTTGGAACATAGTGACTAGTGGTATTAAAGTGAGTTTGAATCTACTATAAATATGTATATAGATATCTAGAACATAATTTGAGTGGCCCAAAGTTTATTTTTATACTTTTCATGTCACATGCCCATATAAAATTAATTTCATAACATGGACTATCAAGGATTAAAATTAACTTTATCCTTACAAACATGACATAATTAATTTTATATGAACTTACCACATGATGTTATTTTGTTTTTAAAAACTTATTATAGTAAACCCTATAACTATTAACTAAATAACGCATAACCAAAAAAATTAAACTAAAGACTATATAAAGTCATTCCATATAAAAGTAATTATGTCATGTTTTGATGTATAAAGTAAATTTTATTCCTTGTAAGTGGATGTATTATTTTCCAAACCCAATTTGAACACAATATTTATCTTCACCTTTTTTTTCAGGGAGGGGGTGGGGTTATAAAAAAAACATGTCCTAGGAAGATAGTGATAGATCTAGTTTAGATCTATAGAAGATAAACACTAAGAAGGAGATGAACACACACATATATAGAGAGAGATATTTTAACACAATATAATAATATTATCCATTCTTTTACTTTACATTTGATACATATGATACATAATATATAATAATATCATTCCTATATTTGGGGAGATCAATTATCCTCCTAAATCTCTCACTCAAACAAACTAAACAACAAACCACTATATTATGAATATATTGTTATTAACAATATATTCAACTAACTAAATAAAAATAACCTATTAACTATTAATGTATTATTGTTTACCAAATAATAATTAAATTATATTAATAATGTGAACACATTATACCTCAACATTCACACCCTTGTGAACATTATTAATTTTATCCTACACCTCCTTAATGTGAACATGAGGAAAATAACTCTCCCATGTCTTCACCTATATTTATGACTTTGTGATTTTTAGAGCATAACCACAAACATTACATGATGGTTTTAAAAATGGTTAAACAATAATGAAAATAGTGTTTTTTACAAGTGGCTAACCAGAAACCAAAAATAATACTTGATCATTTTACAGATGGCTAACCAACAAAAAAATAGTGGTTTTAAAAGTGGATAACCAAAAACCAAAAAACAATGGTTTTATAATTGGTTTACCATAAACCACATCATGAGGTGCAGTAAAAATTCTATATCTCATTATTATCACATTTTAGAGAATCTACATAGGAGTATTTAGTTCACTTATAAAAAATGTGAACATGTGATTTAACCTTTGCGAGAATAATTGGGGTTTTTATTCCTAGTTATTTAAAAGTCTGAGTAAAGTAAATCATAAAATAATCATTTTATAATTAACTTATTGATTTGTTAATTTAGATTGTTGTTTATACTTTCTAAAAATATCAAGTGAATAGAGAGAAATATAACTTAACTTAGAACTATGCTGATTTGACTAAGATAGAGGTTGGTATTGACTATGTAGGATTAGGATAATATCAAGAACTTGGATCCAAATTTCATTTGGTGAAGGGATATTAATGCCAAAAAAATGATACTTCAGGGTTTGGTGCTATAGTCCTATTCCTACCACTATTATCCAAACTAGTCATAGAGGTTTGAGCTTTTTGGGTTCTATCTACCACTTCTGTATGACCCTGTCTATAAAATTTTGAATCTTAACTCTTAATAGAGATCCTTATAGAGATGATTTATATTCAATATTAGGTCTCTAATAATCTTGAATATGAATTTAAAAATAGATGGGGTTTAGCGTGTGTAAGATGCACTGGATATGCTTCACACCCTATGTGTGGGCATGCTTTCTCCATACCAATACTCTTAAGAGGCATCAAGCCATATTTATTTCTCCCTTTGAAAGTGCTTAGTGTAATTGTGATATGAGAATACAAGAAATGATAAAACTAGATATGATTAAAGTGGTAGGGGACTAGTGTCAGGATTTAAATGAGCTTATAAGTGTATTGGCTAGTTCTATGCAGAGAATAGGGAAGATTGCTTGAATAGTCTTGCTTGTATTCTTGCTTGCTTAGTGATATTTTCCAACCCTTTCCAAATGATATTTGAATGGGAATTTATAGGGATCTATTGGTTATGGGTTGAATTTACTCACATTAGGCTGATAAGGATAAGGATGGGAAACTAAAATAAATTAACCGTTGGGGCCAGAAATAGACTTGGACAATATCACTAAAAGTGGATAATAGTGGCATCAATGTTATATTCAAAGTGTGGTGCTATTTTCCTAAGTATACAAGACCTAGGGTGATTTATTTGTCTTTGAAAGAGTAGTCTAGATGAGCTGGGACCAAGTTTGGAAGGCTAAAAATGACTAAGAATCGGTGAAAATAAGTCTGAGGGTCATGAGAGTAAGAAAGAGGAGCCTAATGGGTTGGGTGTTATTAACCATGCTCAAGTTACCAATTTTCACATTTTATAAGACTACATTCCCCCCCCTTTATTATAGTGATGCAACAAAGTGGAATACTAGTATCAAATAAAAATAGAAAGCATACCTGAACTTACCTAGAAGGGTGAAGCTCATGAAGTTGTTGTGATGTTAGGTGTGCATAAAGAGATCATGCTATGAAGTGTAAATATACAAATGAAAACAAATATCACATAAATTTTTACTAGATACATTATATATATAATAAGAACTTACAAACCTGGGTAAGAGAGAAAGGAAGAGAAATGAATGAATACACCTCATTGGGTGTGAACCAATATAAAACTTGTTATGATATTAAGTAATGTTATATGTGTTGGGTGATGTTGGATGTGTTTTGAACCAAGAGTAATATCGTGAATGGAGTTGAGTGGTTAATTCCCTAGAGGTGGCTCAAAAATGCAAAGGCTAGCCCTTTGGGTTCATCATCACCTACTAAGTGAAGCTATTTGATCATGTATGTGTTAATAGATGTCTGGACTATGTGTTTAATCCCTCTGAATAGGTGGTTCAAGAATACAAAGGCTAGCTAATCCTTTGAATCCATCATTGACCTATGAAGTGAAGCTATAAATTAATACTAGTATGAAATGTGTGTCAAATATGATGGGTTTTAAAGCCTATCAATGTTATTTAATCTAATAATGTTGGAATACATAGCTAAATGTATGCTAGAAACTAGACCACTCTTGGCCACTCTAAAATATGGAGATTAGGCTTGTATGAAAGCCACTCTAAAACTTGAAACTATGCTTATATGAAAGCCACTCAGGAATATGGAGATTAGGCTTGTATGAAAGCCACTCCAAAATGATTCCAACCACCTATAGATGGAATAAGACACCCAACTACTAAGAATTCTTGGGTAATATTGAACTTGAAAAGAAAAGAAATAAATGTGTCATTCACATTTCCCCTAATCACTGGTATCTAGAACATGGATTCTATTCTAGAAGTCATATAAACTACCCTATCTAAAACTAGAAGTGAGATACATCATGCAGTGTATGATGCCCCCTATATCTAGATTCTCTAATCAAAAGTGTACTAAAAATAATAAATCTATTTTGAACTATAGCTGATAAAACTATAGCTAAACTTACCTTTCTATCTATTTTTGGAAATTTTAGTTTTTTTTATGTTTAGTTAGGAGCACCAAAAGTGGACACTAGTGGCACTAGTGCTATTATCCAAGTTGGGAACTATTGTCCAATGCCAAATCTGGTAACTATTCTATATTCTTGACTATCTACCTATTCTTTTTTGATTAGTTTGATGTGTGGTTGTTCTAGGTGTTTTAAAAACTAATGTTTCAATTGTTAGAAGTTCTAATCTCTATGACAAAACCCTTGTTTGTTGCCCCCTCTTATCAGGGTAGGAATGAAGACCTTTGTAATGATTTCCCTAAAAAAAGAGCATTATAAGTGTGTTATGTTTCAAATATACATGATATAGTAATGATAATTGATAATATATCTCAAGATATAACATGGTTGTTTTTAAGAGATTATTATATCAATAGGGGTATGTTTAGATCGATATAATAATGTAATGTAATGCACTAAAATAGAACTGGAATCAGAAGTCTAGTTAGTTGTTAGTTGTTATATATGGATGGAGCATGATGACCATCATGGAATCTAAGAAGGCAAAATAAATATATGATGTGGATCATAACATTACAAATAATCAAAAATCAATCAAGCATACAAGGCAAGAAGTAATAATCATGCAAGGGTAGCCAAGGGACCACACAAATAAGGGACATTGGCACATGTCACTTAGAATAAAAAGTAAGAATACAAGGCATGTTCAAATATCACATACCCATATAATTAAAAGAAGCAAGGGTTTGCATGAGGGCCATAATCATAGAGAAGGGTACAAATAAGGGACATTAGCAAATGTCCAAAGTCACGCACATGTAATAAAAGTGAAGGACATTGAAAAATGTCCTAAGGCACATACATGAGACAAACAAGAAAAATAAAATACAAGAAAATAAACCATGTAAGAAATAGAAAAAAAATTGTGATCTAACTAATCAAAGCAAGAATGTGAAGGTATGCAAGACATGTTAGTACAAGACTAGGTATATGTTAAGATATAAATAAGTGATATATACTAGTGGAATGTTGATAGAGTAATCTTATAAGATTATTAAATAATATACATCAGCATGATAACTAGAGTTTGTGGTGTAGGAATGACATAACCTAAATGGTGTAGTCATGTAGAAGATGTCTCCAATGGGTGAATATATCGAAGTATGTCTCAACGTAGAAGTATGATGCCCCCTCAATGGGTAGAGTGAAGCAATCAAAGAGATAGATGTCACTACACACACTCAAATAAGATCAAGTAAAGCATGGTAACGTAGATAAATTGACAAACAATAGCATAGAAAAACAAATGGAATTCTAACATTGTAGTAGAAATGTAAAGCGTGGATGATGCATATAATTTAAATGTTTTTGGTGTTTTGACATATTTGAATGTTTTTGTATTTTAAAAATTTGTATTTTTTTTATGTTTTTTGATATATTTACTATGTATGATCAATCATGAGAAGACTTTGTACAATAAAAATTGAGAAACTATGTACAAGTAAGAAAAAAAGACTATGTATAATGTATTTTGAATAATTATGTACAAGGAAATTGAGAAGAAATGATACTAATCAATGAGTCTCAAAAGAGACTCCCTATCATGGTGTCCTATATAGAAGAGAGGAATTGTGAATGATTGTTAAGAATGAGGGACTAACTATGAATATGACTCTAAATATTCATATTAATTATTGATATCTTCAAAATCATATTAACCTATATTATTTCACTCATCATCATCATCATCTTGATTTTGAACCAATGGAATGCTAGTGTTGAATTTTGTTGTATCTAGATCTTTTCATTTGATAAATTATGTATGTGAATGATTAATCTTAGGATGTTCAATAAATACCAAACCTTGGTGACAAACATTTTAACTTCTAGAATAGGAGTAGTGATGCCTTGAACTTGATTGCCCAACCCTTGACCTTGATAATCAAATTATTGTAGATATTTTTGACCAAAACCATACTGCTTTAAAGTTGAACCTTATTTTGGAGAGATGTATTTGCATATTTTCTGTGATTTATCTATGATTTTGGTACTTCTTCTTTCTCTCAGTTTACTTTTTAACCCTTTTTTGTTTTGAGTTATGCTTTGATAACAACTTTTGTAATATTTTTGAATTTGATCCTTTGTGAATGTGTTCGTGTGTCACTATGGATTGCTTGATTGGTTTACCTTGTATAGGGTCCTCATTAGAAATTATCTATTTTATATGTTTTGTTAATGCCAAACATGAATCTATGTGATGCCCATGCATTCTATGATATGCTCAATAATATATGGATCTTCACACTGGATGTAGAGGAAGTAGTTTGATCAATTTAGATTTAATCATTTCCCTTAGTACCTCATTTGAAATATTATTTTATTTTTGAATGATTTTTCAATCACTATTTATAGAGTTAATTTGTTATGATTTCTTGTTTTGATATGTAACATTGCTTGCAACCAATTTACTAGGTGAAGGTGCATATACATGATTAACACTAGGTTGTCTTTGTAGCCTTTGTATTATATTTTAATTTTCCAATGTTGTGGTCTTGTTATGTAATAGTTGATTCTATATTTGTAAATCTAAAATTAACTTTCTCATACTGGTGGTTTGATCCCTTAGAGTCTAACAAGTACAAACCCTAGTAGCTTCTAATTGAACATGTAAGCACATATGTTGAAGAAGTTTTAAAGAAGTTATAGGCTAAATGTATGCATTAGAAACAATAGTTGAGTCATGTCAGCTTTCTAGGGGTGATAACATGAAATAAGTTAGAGTTAAAATAACTATCACCCTCTTATGGGAGAGGAGGAGAAGGAAACATGTTTCCTATGCATAAGATGTGACATTGAAACTTGACAGGTGCTTGTTAGCTTATGCAATGGATCCTCTAGGTAGAAACCATGTATGTGGGATAAAATGCATTCAATTGGAATTATAAGTCATATAAAAATATGTTTATAAATATCATTCCTTATGAAATATAGCAAGCAAGGGGGAGAGAGCATGAATTTGTGCATTAATACATATAGAACTTTAACATGTGTTATGGCCCTTCTAATGTATGTAACATGATAAACTTGAAAAAAATTCCATACGAGAGGTAAAAAGCAAGGGGTAGAAGGCATGAATTTTTGCATGAATTCATAAGAAACTTTGACATGTCCTATGATATTGGTAATGTGTTTAGCATGATAAACTTGAAATTGTTTCCATATGAGAGATAGAGAGCAAGAGATGAAAACTTGTATTAAAGACAAGTAAACTTTTATTAAAAAGAGAAGTACCTTACTATGTTTAGAAAAGAGTTTCTTAATATCATCCCATATTATGATAAATATACATGAAAATAAAAAATAAATCTTTGTACTAACATATGATAAATTTCATGATTCATGTACATGATAGGATTGAGTATGGTCTCTTTATTGTTTGCAAGAAATGTACAAAAAAATTGTAAATAAGGGAGATCCATTTTTGAAATATTATTTTAGAATGTAATGTGATATCTCAAAAATCAATGGTACCTAGTATATGAAACCAGGGTTTTGAAAAATAATTATGTTGAAATTTACTATGAAATTTTGAAATTTAAAGTGAAAATCTGAGTTAGATATTTAAGTAACAAATAAAAAATTTATTAGAAAAATAATGATTTAAAGAGACCTAGTAGATGCCACTAGGGTTTTGAAAAATAAATGTTTTTGAAAATTACTATTGAATTTTGAAATTTGAATGGATTTTTTTATTTAAATATGCTAGTTAAAAATCAAAAAATTATTGGAAAAATACTGGGACCTAGTATGGGCAACTAGGGTTTGAAAGAAAATTATTTTAAAGTTACTAAAAAAATTTAAAATTTAATGATAATTTTTTATTTTATTATTTAGTTAAAAAATAACAAAAAATATAGAAAAAATTAGTAGGAAATTTACCCAAGGGTTTTAATGCGCAAACAAAATAAGTCAGGTTCACCAAATGATTGAACCTTTTTGATAATAATTAGGGTTTTTATTCCTATTTGGTTAAAAGTATGAGTAAATAAAATTAGTTAATAATCATGCCATAATTAACTTACTAATTTTTTAATTTAGATTTTTGTTTAGACTTTCTAAAAATAGTAAGTGAATAGAGAGAAATATAACTTAACTTAAAATTGTGTTGATCCGACTGAGATGAAGGCTAGTATTGACTATGTAGGATTTGGATAGTATTAGGAACTTAGGTATATATTTAATTTGGTGAAAGGACAAGAGCACCAAAAATAGGAAACTTTGAGGTCTGATGCTATAGTCATGCTAGTACCATTGTTGTTCAAACTAGTCACAAAGGTCTAACCTTTCTGGGTTCTATCTTCCACTCTTATATGACCCTGTCTATGAAATTTTGAAGCTTAACTCTAAATAAATATCCTTGTAGATATGATTTATCTTAAATCCTAGGTCTATAATATGCTTGAATAGGATTTTTAGAAAAGAGGGGCGTTAGTGTGTGCAATATTCACTGGACGTGCTTCACACCCCATGTGTGAGCACATTGACTACAAAAAAATACTCTAAAGAGGGATCAAGCCATATGTAGTTCTCCCTTTGAAATTTATTAGTGAGATTATGATATGATAATTAAATAAATTCTAAAATTGGATATTATTCAAGTGGTTATTAGCTAGTGTATGGATTTTAAAGTGATTTTAAGTGTATTAACTAGCTATATGCAGAGAATAGGGAAGATTGCTTGAATAGTCTTGTTTGTATTCTTGTTTGCTTAGTGATATTTGCTAACCCTTTCCAAATTATCTTTGAATTGGATTTTATAGGGATATATTAGTTATGGGTTGAATATACTCATGTTAGGCTAACAAAGATAAGGATGGGGAACCAGAAGAAATTGATTGTTGGGGCTAGAAATAGATTTGGACAATAACACCAAAAGTGGACTATAGTGGCACTAGTGCTATATTCCAAGTGTGGTGTTACTATCCTAAGTAGATGGATCCTATGGGGATTAATTTTTCTTAGAAAGAGAAGTCTAGGTGAGTTGGAACCAAGTCTAGAAGGTTGTAGATGACTAGGGATCAGTGAAAAGAATCCTATGAGGGTCATGAGAGCAAGTAAGAGAAGCCTAATGGGATGGGTGTTATTAGCCATGCTCAAGTTACCAATTTTCACATGTTATATGAATACAATAGGTATACAACATGTGTTATTATTTTAAATCACATTATGCTAAAAAATAACAAACTACACAACTAAAATGAAAAATGCCACTAAATTAGAAAGTGGCCCTATCACTAGTGGCTATCGAGAGGCTATGAAACCTCAAGCCTCCATTTCCTCCTTTTTCTAGTTAAATACGTTCTTACTCATTTGATGATATCTTTAATCTCATGTTATTGATGACAAGATTACCCATAATTTGGACATCATGTATAAGCAAAAATACATCCATGAGGCATTTTTTTTTATAATTTTGACAATGAATTTATATAACATAAAATGATGTATTGAAATGAAATTGAATTTAAATAATAGACTATACATAATTAATAATTTACAAAAAATGACTCAATTGTTGATATTTTTCAATTTTTAATATAAATGACATAAAAAACTAAATTGTGGACCCAAAGACTTCTTACAAAACATACTCAAAACCTAAAACTTATTTTATTGTAACTAGAAGATGACATATGATAATTTTTAATCTAGACACAAACCTTATAAAATTATTTTCTAAACCTATGAAATTTGACAAAGCTATAAAGGACATAATCATAAATGATTATAACTCATAATACCAAATGAATTACTACTAAATAGAATACCTATGCATAAAATAAACAAATCCACTAAATATACATTGATAAACATAATATATTTAAAACCCTATCACGTGTATCCATTTTTGACTTTGATACTAACAACCTCTGCATGTAATAGATAGAGTTGTGGATATTTTGATTTTTTGGCTTGACAGAGAGATGGTTGCATTGGAAATACATGCACCTAAAAAAATTGATAGGGAAGACTTAATTAATGGTGTAAGTGTATGTATACAAGTGAAGAATTTTTTAGGTATATGGGTGGAAAGGTAGATGATATTGGAAGCTGCTTTAATCTAAGACACCTTTGATCTGGATTGTCCTAGGTTGATGTTCATGAGTGGTCCAAGTAAATAATAGAAAGCAAAGTAGAATTAATACATACATGCAAAAAATATTATAACTCGCAACTATGCATGAAATATTGTAATAATGGGCATATGAAAAGATGAACACTAAACACAGAGATGTGGTAATGACAACTTGACAAAATAAATGAGTTAATACATAGAAAATATCATATGAATTATTCTCCTTCAATAGGTCATATGAACATTCAACAAAGCAAAATTTTACATATGTAGTATGATCTTGATTGTGACTTCACATCTAATTGTTTAAATATATTCATATAGAAGTTACACATTGAATCTAACAAGAAAAGGGATCTATGTACAGATCAAGACTATCTAACAACTTTAAACATGCTAAAAAATATGCAATATTGCAATGCACAAGCTAGAAACTATAATGAACACAATGGAAGGTTAATGAATAACACTAGAAAATATTCATAGAGTAAATATTAATGAGCTAGTCAACTAGATGATGAATCATTCCATAAAGTATATGCCATGTTGTTGTCAAAATCACAATTTAGAAATAATACACCCTCTTGTGAAAACATACCCCATAGACTCTCATTGTTCATAGGAATGAGATCATATCTTGATTTTATACCATATGATATATTTGGTTTAGATCTGTATAAGATAAACACTAAAAAGAAGATGAACACATAGACATAGAGATATATATTTTAAAACACTATAGTAATATTATCCATTCTATTGCATTACATTTCATACAAATGATACATAATATATATGAATATCATTCTTATATTTGGGGATATCAAATCTCCCCTGAAATCTCTCACTTAAACAAACCAAAGAATAAACCACTATATTACTAATATATTATTATTAACAATATATTCGAATAACTAAATAAAACTAAGCTATTAAATATTAAAGTATTATTGATTAAAAAACAATAATTACATTATATTAATAATGTAAACACACAATACCTTAATATATAGGTCTATTGCAATGAGATTGTCCACCTAGAGTGGAATCATCTTGTGCCAAATGGCTATTTTAAAATTTTAAAAATATTCTTTTGGGTCTTCCTTAATGAATTATGAGCTTGGTTAAAGGAAGTTGTTAAAAATTTATAGTATATAAATAAATGAAAACCTTGTTTCAAAGACACTTGGTTCATATCTTTACACTATCTCTTCAGCATGTACACACTACTACACATTGATAAAAATATTCCATATTATTCTAGAATAAAATATCATTCACAAGGATCATTACCAAGACAAGTCTAAATCATCTCAAATTAATTCAAGATCTATCATGTTTAAGTATCAAATCCATATTTCTAGTTGTATGCATATAATACAGAAGAATAATTTCACAATCACTCTAGGTGGGAGAACTATTCATGGTTTGATTCACTCTTTGAAGTATCTATATATGTAGCTAGTAGTCAATCATCATGGAGGTAATTTGGTTCAACTCAACCAATTACACTTCCCCTCTTTTTTTTTAGGTTTTAAGCTCTCACAAGACCCTTAGGGTTTCTAAAGCAAAGATAAGTAAAATACAAACTTACATGTGGTAATATCAAAATTTAAATATCTCAGCCCTCTCATAAGACATATGTTTACAAGATGGAGTAGTTAAAATTTTATCACAATTGACATAGATAATTCCATAATAAAAAAGTGTATTGTGTATGTTATCTTATAGAGAGTAGTCTTATCAAATAAATTATGCATATCATGTTCCTGATCATACACTATCATTTTTATACATTTTCCTATTCTCATTGTATATCATTAATCGCAATCAACTCAAACAAGTATATAATTAACAAAGATGGACAACGTATCTAGGAAGCATGGACCTATTCAAAATCATCTTTAAATAATATTCTTGGTTCTAAGTAGTTACACTTTAGTATTTTATTGATTCACACCATCATATATTTAAAATAGTTAACATACATCTAGATTTATTCAAAGTACATTCCTACTTAATATTGTCAAAAAATAGTATTCTTTAATATTTATCAAAGTTAGAAATTATATTTTTTAATAAAGGTATATATTTAACATTTTGATCTCACTCAATTTTTACACATTGTAAAACATATTAATTATTAAATAAAAAATGGGATTAAACATATTGGTGAACCCATACATTTTTTAGCATTGCTATTTCAATTTTTATCATAGGGTTTCAGATTACTTTTTTATGATTTCTATACACAAAAATCTCTTTCTTTAAATTTGGTTTTTAATTTCAATTTCATTTTTAGTTACATTTTTCTTTAAAATTTTAGGATTTAAAAAGTGTAAATCTTATTTTTATTAGAAATCTAAATAAACTAAATCAAGGAAATACTATGCAATAAATAAACCACTAATTTGTTATCGAATTGACTAGATTTGAATTTTTTAAAAATAGTAATAAATAATACATGTAAGAGCGTAGTTGAAAAAAACTGAGATAGATGATCTAGGTGTTATAAATTGAGGTGGAAGTTAGTATTAGTATCATAGACTAGATACTATTATCAAAACCTCTCTTAGACACTATCATTGTAATTTAATAGTAGTGCCATTTTTTGAAATATGGTAGTAGTGTCCTAATATTCACGGTAGTGCCCTATATGAAGGACTATCTTGAGCTTCTGGGTGCACTTGTGTCTAGATATCTCAAGTTTTTTCATGCATGCACAAGTCTTGAAACCCTATATTTTTCCTATTATGAATGATTTTGTGAACAAATCATAATCTTCCATGTAGCTACAACATCTGGTTGATATTAGATAAAATTCTATTTGTTAGTAGGGTAGGTTGGATATCCTCAACACCTCACTATTTTGAGAGTTGCCTACATACCAATACTCTGAGGAAGGATCAAGTCTTATGGAGTTCTATCCATCGAAGTGCTAGTACAAGTCCAAGTGAAACTAGTATGATAGTGGACTTGAGTGCTTTAAATGTGCTTGAGAATGGAAATATGGGTGATCTGAGCCTAGGGTTGATGTAGATGGCAGTATGCATAAGTAATTCAAAATAGGGATTGATAACCTTAATTATGCACAACTTATATTAAGTTTGAATGTGTATTTTACATCTCATTTCCAAATAGTTATTAGAGGAATAAAAATCATGTATATATATTTTTTAGATGCTTATGCAAGTTATAAAAGAGGTCTAAGCCAACACTAGGAGTTCTAATTTTGAAAATATATTTGTTTGGGGAACAGAGAGGAAAATGACATTGGAACTAGTTTTGGGAAACTATCACCATGTGATGATAGTGTCCTTATTATGACACTAGTGTCTAACTAGCAAAACACTAGGCATGAAGGGACAAGATCAATAAATGAGGGTATGGGACTACTTTAGGGATGATTAAGGACACTTTTGGCCCACATGAAGGTTGGATAAGTGTGATAATAGGATATAGGATAGTCTAGGATAAAGCTAGCCATAAGTAGTCTCAAGTGGCACTCTTCACACTCAAATACAACTTTTAGGTGATTACATTTTTCCCCTTTATTTTATAAATGTTTCAAAGTGAAATAACTAGGATAAAGGAAAAATAAGCATACTTGGACCTAGTTAAGAGGCGAATCCTATGAAGTTGGGTCTCAGTATGTGAAGCATGATCCAATGCATGTCCTTCAAGTGAAACATTCATAAATTAGTTCTTATTTAAGAGATATGAAAATAAAAATAATAAACTGAGTAAAAAGTAAAATTGGGTAAAGAGATAGGAGAGATAAAAGGAAAGAATACACTTTACTAAGTGTACAAATCAATGTATAAACCGAGTAACAACCTATGTGTTTACATGTATATAGTGATCAATCAGTGAAGAACATGGACTAAAATGATTCATTGCTTAATAATCACGTGTTTTTGTCTCAAAATCTCAAGTAGGCTATGATTCCATCATTTCCCACCCATGTTTGGTTGATCATGACATGTGAATAGCTTGGATTGCATTGATGGTATGTCCAACCCTCTCATATAGGTGGATAAAGAACTAAATTAGGTTATGAATCTATAATTTTCTATCCATGTATAGTATATGCATATAAAATTAAAACTATGTAATTTAACTGGAAATATTTAATTGGGTATGTTAGCTCTGTGGCCACTCAAGTCTATTAGGCAACTTTGGGCCACTTGAAAATTCCAACCACTACATATGGAGTAAGGAATGAAAATGGTGTAAAATATAGAATATGATGTTAGATTTATACAACATATATAATGACATAGAATTTTTCATTCCATCTGATCAATTGGTGTGTAATTGAGCACACAAAATTAACGTTCCATGCACATGCCCCTGAGTCTAATATTTAAGTGTATGGATTCTATACCGAGTTGTAGTAATATGTATTTGGGTATCTAAACTAGATATCATAATGATCATGCCATGCATAATGCCCCTAATATAATAAAATTGATATTAATCTTAGTTGAACTAGTATGAATATAAGCAAAACTAAGAAAATTTGATAAATAGTTAATTAAATATGTGCAAACTTTTACTATACCTAATGTAGTTTTATACCCAATCTAGGTTTTTATCAAACTAAGGCTACTAGATAGTAGTTCCACATCTTAGATATTATCACCATTATTACAAATGTGTGTGTGTATGCACTAGTGCTAAAATTAGTACATACACACACACACACACACATATATATACATATATATATATATACATATATATATATATATATGTATATATATATATACACACACACATATGTGTGTGTGTGTGTGTATATATATATATACATATATATATATATATATATATATATATATATATATGTATATATATACACACACACACACACACACACACACACACACATATATATATATATTCAAATGATATAAAAATTTAATCTCCATCATTGCCACCACAATTGACTATAAATTTATCTGAAAACTATAAAGGCTCTTTAAACATATTTGTATGTCTTAGCCTATTGTTCCCTAAAAAAAAACCTACATTTTGGGAAGAAGGGTATACTAAAATACAAATCCAGAATAGAAAACTGTATGAATTAAAAGACTAGATGCACTATGTCATTCTGGTGGCGTGTTCATCAAATACTCCACCCCTATAGTTTCCTCTTCTACTACCACCAATTCTGTTATCACTTTTATCACTACTACCTCCATCTCTACCATTGCTACTACTATCACTGCTACTTGCACCACTTATGGTGATGCCACCATTTTTTTTGTTGCCTCTAGCATGGGTTTGCACTCCACCCTTGAAGCTGAGTATTCCAACTTAAAGTATAATGTATATCTCTTTTTAATTTTTATTTTTTTGGCTTTTTTTTTTTTTTTTTTAATTTGGGTTTGAATTTATTTTTATTTTTATGTTTTTTTTGTCAACAATTTTTTGTTTTATTTAATCATGTAGAATTTAATATAACTAAATTTTTTATCAACTTCCAATTAATTAATTGCCAGTCCACTCATGTTATTACACCCTTCCCCCCTGAATGCCATTGTAAGGAACACTTATCAGTGTAATAAAAAATCTAATTGATAATAGGTATCTACCTTGGGGTATGGAACATGATGTCCATCACAACACCTAAGTAGAAAGGGTAGATGTATGAGGTCCCTCATGACATCAAAAATTGGTGTATGAAATAAGTAAAGACAAGTCTCATGGCCATGATGATTAAAATAAGGATTACATACAAAAAACATGAGGCATCTACAATAGACAAAGGGGCCACAATACAAAGGACATGGGCACATGTCACTAAATATAAGAAAATAAGACATACAAAGACATGTTTAAATGTCTACATATGTAAGAAAAAATCAATTTATATTAGATCCACATAAAAGGATATATTCAAATGTTTGAATAAATAATTAAGAAGGCACACACAAGGATATGGGCATATGTCTAAAGCATACTAATATGAAATAGAAATGGCATAGAGAAAAAGAGAAATGGCATATTCAAATGTCCTTGAATAGAATAATCATATAGATATAATCAAGTATAATACTAGGAAGGATAGAAATGAAAGTATGCATGAATATTCAATAATTTTTTTTGTAAGATATAAGATGTACATATATTGAGTCTAAATTAGTAATAACTAGTGAAAAAAAGGGGTAAGTGTAGCATGATAAATATCAATATATAATAATGTTAAATCTATGATATATATTATATAAAGATCTAAATTAGGATTAAAACTATGTACAAGGTTCCCCCAAATGGGTGAATGTGTCAAGTGAAGACCCATGTACCAATGTATATGCCCCTAGTTGGTAGATAATAGCATATTTGGATTGGGGTAGTGGACTTGAATCATGTAGAAATCTACAAGTACTCAATAAGAATAAGAAAACCATATATGTGTGTCAAAACCAACTATACTAAGATAGATAACATATGTAGTGTCTAGAAAATATAAGAAATGTAAACATAACAGTGCATACAATATATAAGTTTTGTGTTTTTTGAGTAATTATTTTAATGTTTTTATGTTTTTTTGACATATTATATTGGTTTTTATTTTCTATGTATAAGCTATGACAAGCAACATGAAAATGAATTATGTACAAGGAGCATGAGAGAAGGAAAGTATGTATAAGAAGGGAGGAAAAATACTAACTGATGAGTCTTATGGGAGACCCACTATCAATATGGCCTATTTTAGATAAAGGAATTATGATAACGTTATTGTGTGAAATGGAAACTTTGGTCCCAAAATCTATTTATTTGAGTTATCTATATCTTGCCCTCCCTTTTGAGTAATGATAGGAATGTGTGACACTAACTATGATGTCTTGTGAATTGTAGGGGTCTTAGGGACCTGATAAGTAGAATATGATGTAGGTAGCATAGGTGCCCTATGAAGATAACCTTGAGAACTCAATAATATTGATCTTGGTATAAAAAGGGGAGAGAGAGACCTTGTAGAATCTGTAACATATATCTAATGTGTGGCATTAGTTTTCACACTTGGGGAGGGTTCTTTATGCTCTCCCCAACTAATCTACAAAATGGGAACAACACTAGGATATGGTTATCCTATAGTGAGGTTGAACCTTTGAAGAAGGCCAACTTCCTCTTGGTAGATCATCTAGACTAATCTCTTGCTTGGAAAAAGGAGAGAAATAGACAATAATGCATGAAAACATGTAAAATGAGGTGATGAACCAATGTTTTGGACACTTACAATTTCACAAAACACACTATGAGACACATTCAAACCTATAATATCACTTCACTCACTCTTTGATTAGGTTTCACATAAGTACTTCACAAAAGGCATGAACTAACTATCAATATATCATGGGAGGGTAGTTGTCCACTTTTGAACCAATGAACTAGCTATCAATAGATCATTTTTGGAGCCTTATATCTTGAGATAGAAAACTCATCAAGATATATTCATGTCATGAAATACATCACTTTTATAAAATTCTTTCACTCTAGTTAACTTCTCAAGTGCATCGATGAAATGCACAACCAAACTAAACTATTCACCCCTGCATGATGTGTTATGGAATTATAGTTTCCAATAATCACATTGAGAAAATTTAAAGACCAAATCATTGACTCACAAGAAAAAATTGGCATGATGTGCAAAATTTCAAATGGTAGGGGTGACAATTTGACCTATGAGCTCAAAATTGTCAACATTTTGGCAACTCAACTAGGAATCTTGCCTTTTATTATTGAGAAATAGAACATTTACATGAATTTTGGACTCATAAACATGAAAAATATGATCCATGACTACAAGAAACCTTTTAGCCTAAAATAAAACAACTCCTTCCTTCCAAACAAAAAAGGAAACATAAAACAGGGAAATTAGTCTAAACAAAGCAAATGTGCAAACAAAAAAATTATTTGGGACAAAAAAAAAACAAAATAATGTTCTATAAAAACACTTGGATGAAAACAAACAAAAAAAATGTGTACAAGGAAGTTAACTTCCTCAATAACAATGTTTTAGTTGTGTCCCATTAACTAGGATAGGAAGCTCCTTGTCATTCATTTTTGCAAGTTGGAAGGCATTATGGGATTTATATTTGAAGATTGTATATGAACCAATCCAAAGATATTATCTCTATCTTCATCTTACTTGAGGACTAAATTTCCTTCTTTGAAACTTCATGAAGAAGTTCCCTTGTCAAAGGCTCTCTTCACTTGTGCTTGGTGACTTTACATGGATAATATGTACTAATTTAAAACTTATTATAGCTCAATAAGCTCAATGTATCTGATTTATATTTGTTAATTATCCAAAAAATCAAGTTGATGCATTAGTTCTAAAGTAATAAACTCAAGAGAAAAAGGTAACCTTGTTTCCTTACCATATACCAAATTATATGGAGATTTTTCTATTAATATTTTGTAATTGACCCTATCATCCCATATAGATGATTTCAACTTGAGATACCATGACCTCTATTTATATTCAATATTCCTTCTTATCATCTTTAATAGGTTCTTATTTATGGACTAAGCCAGGCCATTCCCTTGTGGATGATAATTTGATAAAGTGCTGAGATAGACACCATATTGAATATCCCATAGGCTAATCCTAGTCCCTACAAAGGCCATAATATTGTCAAAAATAATGGTTTAAGGAAATCCAAATATAGTAATCAAACCTTCATATAAATCTAGAATATTGGACTCATTTTCTTCTTTCAATGCTACTACTTCTATCCATCTAGTGACATAATCTTTAGCAGTTAGTATCCATTTATGTCTTCAAATTAAAAGGGGGTTAATGAGAGAAATAAATTAAAATCCCCATTAGACAAAAGCTTGGTCCTCCACAATTGTTTGGAGAGGTAAATTTGAATGCGTTACTTTTCATACAAACATAGCACACTACTCGCACTTTCTAACCCATGCATGATAATCATTAAATATTCTAGGATAATAATAGCCACCTCTCATGATCTTAAGGGTTATGGTACTTGCTGAATAATGCCCTCTACCATGTCCATCATGGAACTACTCAAGTAATTGCTATGTTTAGCTTGGTTTTATACATATTAGTAAGATGCCATTGATATATTTCTTGAATAAAACACCATCAATAATAAGAAATGGAATTGACTGCAATCTAAAATATCTTCATTTTGAATAACTTAGATGAGAGGGATAAATACCACTTTGGAGATATCTTACCAACTCATGAAACCAACTAGAATTTGAGGTATGGTCAGCTGTAACCTCCTCATCATTTGCCACCAAGACCATCTCATTAGCCTCTTGAAATTTTAGGGATAGACGCTCACAAAGTCCCTTGCCTCTAATCAGTTTTATGACCTTGAATATCACATCATACTCTATTACTCTCATTATCCAACCAAATTTTTTTCATTTATGTCTTTATTCAAGAGAAACTCCTTAATACTTGGATGGGTAACAATTAGGTGTATATTATTATTAGACAATAAATATATAATTTTTGTGAGAGACCTTATAACTAAAAGTACATGTTTTTTTAATAAAAGAGTACCTTATTTCATACTCTTCCAAGCTTTACTAAAGAATAATATAGGATGCTCTAAAGCCTCATGATTATGTTGCATAAGAATGACTCAAATGGTGTCCATATTAGCATAAGTGTATAAAATCAAACCCTTTGTGAAGTCTGTATTTATGAGTGTAGGAGATATAGCTATAGCCTTCTTGATCTATTCAAAACTCTTTAATCCTTCTTTGAACCAACTAAAATTCTTATTCTTCTTTAGCATGGTTGTAAGTGTCTTAGCTAAAGTGGCAAAATATGAAATATATCTTTTTATAAAATTGATTTTAGCTAAGAAGCTTTATAAAGCCTTTTTGTGTTTGGGCAAGGAGAGTGCAAGAATTTAATCAATCCTTTCAGGGTCTATAATTAAACCAAATTTTAAAATCACATGACCAAGAATCTTACCTTCATGAATTGAGAAAACACACTTTTTAGGGTTTAGAGACACCCAAATTGCTTACATGTTTCAAACACCTGATTAAGGTGAACCATGTGCTCCCATTTATTTTTTTTAGAACATTGTTATGCCATCCACTAAACAAGTATAAACCTATTAAAGAGGCCTTGGAATTCCCATATCCATGGCTCAATAAAAGGTTTCTCTAGCATTGGATAAACTGAAGGGCATATTTCTATATGTAAATGTCCCCCACTTTGTAGTGAAGGATTTCTTGAATTGGTGTTCCTCTTTGACCTAAACTTGATATTAACCAATATATCCATATAAAAAGGAGAACATATCTAAAACTACAAATAGATATAGAATTTTTCCCATGGATGGAAATCGATAGTGATCTTTAAGGGAATCCTTGTTCAAATCATGGAAGTCAACACATAGTCTAATCTCACCATTATTATTCCATACTAGAATAAATGTTGCCACCTAAGTTGAGTGTTTTATTGGAAATATAATATCTGACTCTATGATCTTATGAATCTCAACTCTAATCAATGGCTCAATCTTTGGATTCATACCCATTTGTCTTTGTCTCACTAGTTTAGTTTTAGATTCCAACTCAATGGTGTGTTGAGTTATAATTGGATACTATACCTTGAGATCACTATATTGTCATGTAAACACATCCAAAAAAAAAATGTGCATGATTCAATTAAAGCTAACTTTTGTGAAGGAGTGCATACCTTACCCAACTTTAAGTTCTTAACAGATACAATCTCCACATTGACATAGTGTTCATTTTTTGTTGATAAAAATAAATTTTATTTTCTCAACTCATCATCACCACTGAATATGTTCTCAAGTGTGAACAATCCATTGGGAAAATTATTATTTTTATTTGTAAAATTTGGTCACCATACTGCTACAATAACTTTGATTGATTTTTAGAAGAAAACTCATTCTATTCTTCCAAGAACATGATAATTTAATTGTCATCTTCAAACACTTGCCAATTCTCATGGTTATCAGTAATAGAAGGCCTTACCACCACTTTAATGCGTGTTTTAATTTTTTCCCACTTTATACTAGTTAGAAAACTAAATTTTTCCCTAATGGCAGCCAATCTATTTGCATGTTTGTTCTCATCTCCTGATATTGCCTAAATGTTGAAATTTTGAAAATCTTCAAGCAAGTCCCACACCCTATGCTTATAATATTTAAGAAATAAGTTTTTGCATACATTAAGACCTCTTACTTGGTGAAATACAAGTAACTATCACCAAATACTTTCAAGGTGTTGACTTTCATACTCTACAACGTTATTTAAAAAACCAAACTAAAATTTAATAGAGGAGAAGCACCTTTACTTAGCTTAAGAAACTATGATCCAGGGGATTATTACCAAAAGTTATGATAAATTTCTTGCAGGGATGATGTGGAATTTATATAAAGATTTCATTTTAGATATCTCTATATTATAATTAATTATTTGTTATTATAGATGCAGATGTGACATTATCTGGCCAATAATGCCACAAATCTACCCATAATCCTTTAAGTAATATTGAAAAATTACCACCAATATATATATATATATATAATGAATATATGATAATATATCTTATATTAAGATATTTTAATTATGTCTTTATTTCCATTTAGTGATAATCCATACCACTCTTGTTGTTTGCATGGAAGATACAACCAAATATATTTTATAGACATTGCATGGTTTGTGCCACATGGAGAATGATGGAGGGAGCTACATGTTTTAACAAATTAAAGGTTTATTTTTATAACCAAAGACCAACAGGGTATTATAGCATTGGATTGAACTTGGAATTGGCATGGAATCAAGATGTCAATATATGGTGTTGAATATTAATTAATATATATATGGTGTTTAGTAATAACATTTCACCAATATAATATTTGGAAGCATGTTATTTATTTATACTAAAAAACAAGATTCTTGATTCCAATCCTTGTAGTGAATTGGGCAAAGATTATTTTAGCTTGCTAAAACTACCAATTTATTATTGGTATCAAACCATCCACCATCTTTGGCATTAATCCACTCTTCCATTATGGCATATATAATAGTGTGGCATCAACGAGATAGTTTTACACCTAAATAATGGGACACCAACCCAAAACAAAACGTGGGATTCATCAATGATAAGGAAAAACAATGTGGAATTGAATACAGGTACAGTAATTTTGAATGCCCAACCAATGTAAAGACATTGGAGAGGAAATACCAAAAATTCAATGCCATGATGTTAAAAAAAAATCCAAATTTGATAAAATGGTTAGTTCCTGACCAATGATAAGGAGGCATTGAAAAATATATAATTCTAGGTGGTTTTACAAGGGTAGTAAGATTTTGTATAGAGTGGTGATTTTTCACAAAGGGATTTTGTAGACAAAGATATATCTAGTTTACAGGGGCAATAAGAACTTTCATTGAATTAAGGAAGTTTATTTTGGTTGCATAGATAAATATGTAGTACATATGTATTTTTATTATACTTATAGAGATATTGTAATTATTCTCAAATCATTTTTATTATATCAAAACACTCATAGAGTGGACTTGTGGATGTACCCATTTGGTGAACCCTCTAAACAAATATTTTGTGTCATCTTTTTAATTTATTCTCTATGATCATAAATTATTTAAATTTCCATAATTAAATTATGGAATTTTTAAAAATAATTTTTTGGATTTACTTAAAGGTAAATTAGAAATTAAATATTCAATTTTATTCCATTCTAAGCAGATTATAAAATTTTATATAAACTTGGATTTTTGGATTAGATTGGTATCAAAGCCTATAGTCAAGGCCATTTAACACATTGTCTAAAAATTACAATAGTATTGTATGTTAACTAGGTCTAGATCAAGATGTGGTGAAGGAGAAATTATAGATATTGATCCTAAATTTGGTGCAAGACATGCAAACCAACAATCAAGTATGGGAGCATGAATGTCTAAGGAAGCATTCTAGCATGCTTTCTTTAGCATGAAAAAATGGTTACAAAAATGTATGAGGAATTTAGAAAGGATAAAATAAAATAACATAAATCTAAAAGAGAATAAATTCATCTTTTACCTTCCAAAAAGGGTTTCTCCTCTATAGATGGTAAAACTATCCCACTTGAAATTAGATGTTAAATTTGATTTGCCAGATTATAATGGTGACTTGAGTGTAGAAACATTGGATAACTAGGTCAAGTAGATTGAAATATTTTGTAGAATTAAAAATATTCTTAGTGAACAAGCCAAATTTAGTGTTTTACTCTTCGTATGAGTGGCACAACACACATCTGGTTGCAAAGTAAGATTTAGGAGGATTTCAAGAAACATGGTAAGGTAATTTCTTCCTATAATGATTTTATTTATGAGATAAAAAAATAAATATATCCTTTGGGTTATGTTTTCACTAATATTTTCACCCTTTTAGGATATGTCTTATCGCTCCTCATCCAAGTGGCACAATTAAAATGCCTATAGGCTATGGGTAGCCTAAGGATGAGGTGAATCTCTAGATAGGGCTAGCTCTTTTGATGTACCAATTATAGACCACTACTAATGCTATTATTGTGAGGGAAAAGGGAGATATAAAATTTAAATTTAACTATCCAAAAGGAGGTGATAAACCAAATTAATTTATTACTTCTAGCCAACTACATATTACACATGATAACAAAGGACTAACCAAACATACACTTTTACAATTTGAATCTTCTCACATTAATGTTTCATTATGAGGCTATAGATGAATTTTTAGGATAGGAAGATTATACAAGAGGTCCAAATTGACACTATTAAATAGTATAACTTACTCATCCTTGACACTTCCAATAACACATCACATGACCTGCTAGAAGAAGCTATAAATAGGTGAGAGAATGGGACAACATGCTAAGGAAATCATAGTTATCACTAAGAAAGATCCATAATTCAAGTAAACACACTATGAATAGTTATGTAAGAGGTAAAAATTATTATTATTATCAATAAAATGGTATGAAAGTGATCATGGCTTCACCATACTTAGGTGGAGCATTGTTATGAAGTCTAAAAGGGCTAGTTCTTATAAAACTTGAGAGAGAAAGAAGAGAAAAGTCCAAAAGTCACAAGGACACTTGTTAATCTAAGAAAATGAGTAAATTTTCCATTATAATAGTATTTTAAATGGACCATTCAAGGTTAGAAGAGACAAGTGGCTATTCAAGACATGAAACTCTTGAGAAGTGGCATAAATTCCTTGTGTTGGCTAAAAAACTACCTTCATCATTCACACATATTTAAAAGTCAAAAATATTATTAGGGATGGGTATAATGATTCTAATAATATGTAATGATTTTATACATGAATCCCTATGCATTGGTTGTAATCCTACTCATCTAGAATCTCCTAGAAGTGAGCCATCACTACATGTAGTCTAAAAGCCTTCTTTTTCAGTCACCCTTCACACTTGGATTGAAAATTGTATTCATTTTCTCATCCAGATCCACTAAATGTAGTGCATGAAAATTTTAAAGACCCTCTATGTCCTTATACTACTCAGGTAAACCTTAAAAAACCATCCACTTGAAGTTCTCACACTTCTCACCATCATGTTCACTATGCTAGTTTTGACTAGCTAAGATGATAGCTCTGATAGGCATACTTAGGAGTTTTTACAAGGAATTATATGGAATATAGGGGTTATAAAAATTCATAATCCTTCTCCTAATTTTTTTTCATCTCTTGAAATCTCTTATAACTTGTACAATGAAAAAAATAGTCAAAGGAACCCATTTTGTACCCTATCTGTATAGGTATGAAATATCTTGAGTGGATGGAAATGGTACTTGTATATTAATTTTTAGTATAAAATAATTTAAAATTACATTATAATATATTCTGATGCATCTCCAACCTTGTTTTCCCAATCAGGTCCTTCTAAGGGATTAATAAGGGTTTTAGCCTGTTTTACCCTTTTAGGCTTTGTTCATAAAAACTTGACACTAAAATCTAAACTCAATGCCACAAAATTATTTGTTATGACCCTTTTTAACTCATAATATCTCTTTTTATCTCCATTTAGTGTACCAATGGAGATACAAACACTAAAATTTGTCTTATTGATCTCCTGTCTCTTTTTCTTGCAGGCCTAGTGTGATCTATGAGCTCAAAATGAATTGTTCATGTTTCCTCTAAAATTTTAAATATTTAATACATGTATAATTACCCTAAAAAAATTTCAAAATACTTTTTTATGCTTATCTCATGTTATAATTGAAGATGACTTCTCATTAGAGCATTAGGCCTAACCATGCCTAATAGCATATCTACACCTTAAATGCCAAAATTAATTTTTTATGATTTTTAATTCATGAAAATATCTTATATACCTATATTTTACCCCCATATAAATCCTCTGATCCATTATAATTTTCATCCCATACTATAAGTGAAAGTGTTTCTTTATTTGGTTTTAAGCCTAAAGTATACCTTACAAGCATGTCTACAACTTTATGGGTCTAAGATACCCTATTAGGATTCCCCCTTATATTAAAAATTTATCATATTTTCATCGGTTTAAATCAATTAAAAAAACCTTATGTCAATTTTCACCTAACTCCTGACCCATACTTTTATCTCATTTTTCCAAAACTATAGGTTTTATGCACAAAGGAAGTAACCTCTATCTGAGACAAAATAGAGGGTACTTACCCTATTATATCAAATAATTTTATTATTTTATGGGATTAATAATATTTTTAGGACACTTTTAATTAAACTTTATCCCATTTTCATCTCATATGACCCTCCAAAAGCACAAAAACCAAAATAGACTACTAGGCAAAGACTGTGTGCAGGATTTTCATATGAATTATGCCTTGCTTGTTTAGAGCTCCCATTTTTAAAAATTTACCATTATAAAGAGATTTTAGAGAGAAATAAATTTATTAATTAAGGTTATAATAGTTTTATTTCATCATTTCAACTCTCCCTTAACCTTTACATGCACCAAATTTCCCATTTAAAGACCTTCATAGCTCTAAGGTACCACCTGTAATTGTTCATTCTCACACACAAGTAATAATGTAGAAATGGGCACTATACAAGATAATTATATCTATTAAAACTTTATATTACCTCAAAAATTATTAAAATACACCTTTTTACACTATAATATATTGACAAAACTATCAAACTCTCCATCTCAACATGATGTCATCAAGGAGGTTCTTGTAGGTGCATATGAGTTGTATGCAGGAAGTGAGCATGGAGTAGAGAAACATGTTTGGATAAATGGTCTCAATATAATTAAAAATAATTTTAAATAGTTCAAATCCTTGTATGATAATCTTGAGACAATATCCATACCATTTATTCTAATGTAAAAAACCTCTTATAAACACCTATTACAGAGTAGACATGGATAACTAATGAATATTTGGTATGATGAATGATCTTATAACTAGTATTAAACTTATAAAAACATAAACATTAAATATAATTATCTAATTATTACTTTAATAATTTTATATATCCCCAATAAAACTACATGGATATGCTAAACAAGCTTTCTACATGTGACTACAAGTGAAAGTGAGTGAGGAGTTGACTTATGAGGATAATAAGACTTTATGTTCACCAAAGCATGTTGTGATGAAATTATACATGGAAATAGGTGATAATATGTAATTTATACCTATGTTTTACCATATTACATATACATAATACCTCTATAGGTAACCAACATTTTGCAAATAGGGAGAACTTGACTAAAGCTTCATATGGTGACACCTTCCTACAACATGAGATAATTTGCTCATAAAAACACAATGAAACATAAAATAAATAATTAATATCACATGAAAATATATCAAAAATAATTTTTAGTAAACACTACCAACTAGTTTATATGTACTTATTAAAACTATAGCAAAACCTATAAGGTGCAGGAAATAGTGAACAAAAAAAACATAGTCAACTTGTAAAGGATGGTTCATAAATAATGGTTAACAAATATTTGAAATATTGTTATTTAAATGGGTATATATAAGTTTAATACCACCTCCCAAAATATTTTTAACTGAAACCTCTTCAGTTGTCCGTACCAAGCTCAAACTTGCTAACCACTTTTATGTGTCTAGAAATGCAAAGAAAGAGTAGAATGGTTTTAGCTCAAAAATGGCACTTCCAGAGCATTTCAACCATGGAAATGAGTATAATTAATCTTAATAGTCATTTAAAAACCTTTTCCCATGTGTCACACTCCCTCATGGGTTATATAAGTGCCAAACTCTTCCTTTTTTAGTTGATTTCTTGATTTTCAGTTAGATAACCTACAATTTTTAGATTAAATAACATTATTGATAGGGAATATGAATTATTAGACATTTAAAATTAAATAAGGACACTTTTTAACCTGTAAAACCATTCCACTTGCATTTATGACCCCTAAAATCCTTCTATATGACTCAAAATGACATGTAGATTAATTAGACCATGATCATGGCTAATATAGCATTAAATGACATCAAAACCCCTATAATACACCCTATAAAATAATATTAAACAAATAAAACATATAAAAAACCAATTTTGTACCTATAGGGTTATAAATTTGACCTTTAAGTCAAATTTTGTCAACAAATTGGTGAGTCATAGGGGTAGTATGCCTGTTATACTAACTAGACCAATAGCCTTATCAATCCATTGGGCTTGTGGAGTCATCTAAAGTTTCAGACAAAAAATGACACATTTGACCATTAACCAAAATCTATATCAAGATAAGACCAATTATCTACCTCAACCACACAAAACAAAGGACACAAACAAAGTAAAATAAATTCACTAGCAATGCACACACATGTGCTTAAAATACTTAGGAAAAGTAGAAAGTAAACAACAATGTAAAATTAAAAATTAAGCATACCTCGCTCTTAGGTCAAAAAGGAAGTTTTAAACCTTATTTGATTCATGAGATGAAGGATTTAGTGAGACATGTAGCCTTTTTAACTTTAGCATTGATGCCTCCATCTTTTTAATGGTGTTTTCCAACTTCATTGGCATGAGGTTAAATGGGAACCAAACAACTCCATAGAGGTTGAGTATGGAAATGAACTATTCTTAAATCTAAATAGTCTCAACCTTTTTATGTACTTGGAACTTGATGTGAAAGTTTGAAAATATTACAGTCCTCTCAACCTTGCTCTCATCCTTGACATAATGTGATTGATGTTTGGAAGCACCAATATTGCCTT
This sequence comes from Torreya grandis, assembly GCA_037957365.1. NCBI lineage: Eukaryota > Viridiplantae > Streptophyta > Pinopsida > Cupressales > Taxaceae > Torreya > Torreya grandis. The sequence goes on from JARHVA010001264.1 coordinate 1,656,692, forward strand.
CACCATGTTCCCACATTCATGAATGTAGTTTTACCTTAGATTGAGCTCTTGAATATCTTTTAGGTATAATAAGATCTTCTTTTACATCATTATCAATATTTATAGCTTATTATACACTAGTATCATCAAATGGATTCATGATAGTAGATTCTTAACCAATAGAATGACCTTCATCTTTATGTTTGATTAAACACCCAAGATCATGTTTATTAGACTCATCAACAAACTTGTCATCATATATGAAATCATTTTGAGAAGAACAATATTTAACCAACTTATCAAATTCCTTTCATATGGAATTTAACTTCTACCATAAATATTCTTGCTTATGTATGTCATATTCAATAACTATTTCCTCTAGATTGCTCTGATAAGACTCTTTTAGGATTGCCACTTCTTGAGGAGTGACTTAACCTCCATCCTTGATAGTACAATCCACTTAATTATTGAGAAGGTTATCCACCACTTCATGTTTAGATATGGATTATTCTTCAAATACCTCTTTCCTTAAGTCTTCACCACATTTCTCATGGATACACATCCACTTAAAAATGGAGGTAATAGAGTCTACTTCATGGACACACATCCATTGAAATATGGAGGCATCATATTTTGGATTGTCTTTTTTTTCACCAAGGGGAGTCTCTATGGTGATTTATTCCTTTGAGTCACTCATGAGATCTTCTTGATCAACCATGAATTTTGTTTTCTCTTCTTCACTTGATTCTCTCAAGATAAGATCCTCCTTAACAAGTGGTGAGGTGGATGTTTGATGGATAGGCTCACATTAAGGATATGGAATGTGAAGTGTATTAGAAGCTTGATGAGTTGGAGATGGGGTGTGAGGTGAAGGATAAGGTTTTTGAATAGATTTAGGAAAGATAAAAACACTAGTAAGATCATAAGGTAGTGAATTATTAGGCTGATTAGAAGGAGAAACACCTACATAAGTAAGATCTACATCTTACCAATAATATCTTTGTGTGTAACCTATGGAATCATATAATTTCTCATGACAAGACTCATAAACTTACTATTGAGGCTAATAGGCATTATGATATGAATGATAGGGCTCATATTAGAATTGATATAGAGGTGTTTCTTTATAATTTTATTGGTATCCCTCCTCATAGGGTTTTCCAATAATATGGAGTCCATATGGAGAGGGAAATTTAGGGCTATAGCAATACCATGGCTCATAGGATTTATATCCATTTTGATAAGACAATTGTAGGGTAAAAAGTGAGTCATAACAAGGCTGATGAGAAGGTTCATGATAGGGGTATTGGCCATAGCTATTCACATCAAACTCATATGTCAAATAAAACATAAAAAAATGATAAAATTTTTCAAATAGATATACTTTGTCTGATCAAAACCAAAATTTATTATTTAGAGTCACCATTAGTATTAGCTTCCTTACTTCTAAAAGCTGATTAGAGGAAAGATACACCAATAATCTTCCCAATCTCTTAAACCTTAGTCCCATCGAGCATGCCAAAAACTATTTTCACTCATATTTTCACCCTTTGAGGATATTTATTATATATTCTCATCCAAGTGGCACAATTTAAATACCTCTAGGCTATGGGTAGCCTTAGGATGATGTGAATCTCTAGATAAGAATAGCTCCCTAGATGTACCACTTGTAAACCACTACTAAACCTATGCTTGTGAGGGAAAATGGAGAGAGAAAATTGAAATAAAAATATATTAAAGGAGATGATACACCAAATTATTTTATGAATTCCAACCAGCTACATGTTACACATGAGAACAAAGGATTAACCAAACATACACTTTTCCAATTTGAATCTTCTCACATAAATGTTTCATTATGAGGTTATGGATGAATGTTTAGGATAGGAGGAATAAATAATATGTATATAATGACACTATTTATTAGGGTAACTCACTTGAAATTGACACTTCCTATAACACTTCACATGACCTACAAGAAGAAGCTACAAATAGGTGAGAGAATGAGACAACATGCTAAGAAAACCATAGTTATCACTAAGAAAGTTCCATAATTCAAGTAAAAATACTATTAATAATTATTGAAGAGGTAAAATTAACTATTATTATTGATAAAATGGTATGAAAATGATCATGGATTCACCATACTCAAGTGGATCATCATTACAAATGCCAAAATGGCTAGTTCTTATAAAACTTGAGAGAGAGAGAAAAATAGAAAAGTCCAAAGGTCACACGGACACTTTTCAATCTAATAAAATGAGTTAATTATATATTAGAGGAGGATTTTAAATATATGATGCAAGATTAGAAGATACAAGTGGCTATTCAAGGCATGGAACTCTTGAAAAGTGGTATAAAATTCCTTATGTTAGCTCAAAAAATTGCCTTCATCATTCACACTTATATAAACTTCAAAAAAATTATTATGGATAGGTATAATGATTGGATTGATAGGGAAGGATTTTATACATGCCTCTTTATTAATTTGCCTTAGTCCTACTCATTTTAAATCTCCTAAAAGTGAGCCATCACTGCCTAAAGTCTAAAAAACTCCTTTTTTAGTGACCCTTCACACTTGGCCTCAAAATTGGATTTATTTTCTCATTTAATTCCATTAAAGGGAGTTTATTACATTTATAAATACACTATATGTATTTATAATACTTAGTTAATCCTTAAAAATCCATCTACTTAAAGTTATCACACTTCTCTCCATCATGTTCAATATGCCAGTTTTGACTGGCTAAGATGAAAACTATGTAGGCATACTTAGGAGTTTTTTCAAGGAATTAAATGTAAATTATGGATTATAAAAATTCTTAGTCCTTCTCCTAAAGTTGGTTTTATCTCTTGGAAGCTCATAAAACTTTCACAATGCATAAAACAAGTAAAAGAACCCATTTTGTACCCTATCCATATAGGTATGACACACCTCAAGTGAATATAAATGGTATTTGGAGAGTCCTTTGTAGGATCCAATATTTTCCAAATCCATTATGATCTATTTGGATGCATATCCATCCTTGTTTTCCTAATTGGGTCCTTCTAAGGGTTTAGTAAGGGTTTTGGCCTACTTTACCCTTTTAGGTTCTTTTCATAAAAAATTGATGTTCAAATCTCAAATTAATTCCACAAAATTACTATTTAAGACCCTATATAACTCATCATATCTCCTTGGATATCCATGAAAATTACCAAGGGATATATAAGAACTTAAAGTTGTCCTATCGAGATCCTTTCTCGTTTTCCTATAGGCCTAGTGTTGTCTCTAAGCTCAAAATGAATTATTCACGTTTCCTTTACAAGTTGAAATATTTAAAACACATTTAATTACTATACAAACATGAAACAATCTATTTGTATGCTTATCTCATGTTAGAATTCAGGATGATGTCTCATTTGGGCATTAGGCCTAACCATGCCTAATAGCCTATTTACACCTCAAATACCAATATTAATTTCTGATGGATTTCCATGAATTTTAATAGATTATATACCTATATTTTTCTCCCATATACATTTTATAATCCATTATAATGTTCACCCCATACTATAAGTGAAAGTGGTTCTCCATTTAGCTTTAGGCCTAAACTATGCCTTACAAGCTTGTCAACAATTTTGAGGTTTTGGGATACCCTATTGGGATTACCTATTATATGTAATATTTATAATGTTTTACAAATTTTGAATAAAATCTTCACACCTATCAATTTTCACCCTACTCCTGACCCATCCTTTTATCTCCTTTTTCCAAAACTATAGGTTTTATGCACAAGGGAAATACCCTTTGTCTAAGATAAAATAGAGGGTACTTCCCCTATTATCTCAAATAATTAAAATGTTTTATATTATTAATAAATATTTTAGGACTCTTTTCACAAAAATATTTCCCCTGGTCATCTCAAATGACCCTCCAAAAGCACAAAAACCAAAATAGACTACTAGGCAAAGACTATGTGCAGGATTTAATATGAATTGTGCCTTGCTTATTTAAAGCTCCCATTTTTCATAATTTAATATTATTAAGATATTTTAGAGACCATAATTTTAATAATTAATGTTCTGATATGCTTATTTAATCATTTAAACTCTTCCTTGACCTTTACATGCACTTTGATCTCACAAAATTGAGTTTTACCTCCTAACTATGTTACCTTGCCAAAATGACTCTTATAGGTGCACTTTTTCCTAATTGGAATTTGGAAATGATTTTTAGACACCATTATTTATTATTTAAGGTAATTTATCATTTTTATATACATTTATTCACCTTATATGTCCTAAAACACCACCTACACACCAATGTCAGCCTACTATCTGCCTACTCAGCTCTAGGTTCTTATTCTCCTATAAAGGGACACATGTAGGTGTTCATGAAGCTTCAAATACTATACATCAACATCATACTAATGACCTTAATGCTATTTTTTACACCATTTAATTAGTATTACCATTCCAACATGAGAGTGTGCTTTTTTTCTCTTTAGGATGTCAAAGGTCATTCAATACTCAATACATGTAGATATGAATGTAGGGTTTTAGTGTTTTGAAAGGGATATTTAGGATGTCAAACTTCTATCTTCCACTAAATTTATAACCTCCATCTTTGGCATAAATTTTATCCATGTTATAGGCTACAAGTTTTAAGTATTTATATGTTTCAAAATTCATTTCAACCATGTTATATTACCTCTACCAAAATGCCTTAGATCTCTACTTTCACAATTTAGGGATTTGGTCTCTAAAACTATAATCATCATCCTTGAAAATGTTTCTCATAGTTTCTTACCACACTATCACTTTACATCGATATGTTATTATTTAACTACATGATAGTATTTAAGGAAATACCTTACCATTCTCCAAATTCCCCATTCAAAGACCTTCATAGGTCTGAGGTACCACCTATAGGTGGTCATTCTCACACATAGGTAGTAAAGTAGACTTGGGTAGTATAAAAGATACCTATATTTATAAAATATTTATAGGTCCTCACCAAGTATTCAAATTCACATTTTTACACTCTAAGAGATTGGTAAAACTATCAAAATCTCCATCTCAATGTGACATCATCAAGGAGGTTCATGTAGGTACATCTGAGTTATATGCATGTAATGAGCATGGAATGAAACAACATGTGTGGATTAATGGTCTCAAGAACAACTCAAAATAATTATAAAAACTTTAAATTAATGTTATTCCATATGATAATATTGATACAGGATCCACAACATCTATTCTAATGTAAAAAAATCTCTTACAAACACCTATTATAGAGCAGATAGGGATATCTAATGACTATTTGGTGTGATGAATGAGCTTATAACCAGCCTTTCACTTATCCAAACATCAAAATGAAATATAATAAGCTCTTAATGACTTTAATAATTTAATATATCCCCAATACAACTCCATGGATATGCTAAACATGCTTTCTACATGTGACTGCAAGTGAAAGTGAGTGAGGAGTTGACTTATAAGGATAACAAGACTGAATGTTCACCAAGGCATGGTTTGATGAAACCAAACATGGAAATAGGTGATAATATGGCCTTTATACCCATGAAAAACCATATTATATATACAAGAGACCTTTATAAGGAACCAACATTACGCAAATAGGGAGAACTTGACTAGAGCTTCATATGGTGACACGTTCCTGCAACATGAGATAACTTATTCATCAAAACACCATGAAACATGAAACCAAGAATGAAGATAATATATAAAGATATAAAACATCCTTTGGAGTCAACACCACTAGCTGGGTTATATGGACATGTCTAAATTAGAGAAAAATCTATAGGGTATAGGAAATAGTGAGTAAAAAGACACAGTCAACTTGTACAGGATGGTTCATAAAGCATGGTTGAATAATATTTAAATTTTTTTTATATAAATGGATGAATTTTATTTTAATACCACTTTACACAATTTTTTGACCTAAAACCTTTTCAACTATTCATACCAAGCACAAACTTGTTGACCACTTATGTGTGTCTAAAAAGTCAAAGAAGGAGTAGAATGGTTTCAGCTCAAAAATGGCTCTTTCATAGCATTTAAAGCATGTAAATGAGTTTTAAGAATCTAAATAGTCATACCATAACATTTTCCCACATGTCACACTCCCTCATGGGTTGTATAAATTCCAAACTCTTCCTTTTTTAGTTTTTTTATGATTTTTAATTAGATAACTTGAAATATTTAGATGAACTCACATTATTGATAGGGATTCTTACTTATTTTAATTTTTAAGGAAAATAAAGACACTTGGTCACCTTTAAAACCATGTCACTTCATTTATGACCCCTAAATGCATACTAAATGGCTTAAAGTGACATATAGATTAATTAGACCATGATGAAGGATAATATAAAATTAAATGACATCAAAATACCTATATTACACAATATTCCATAATATTAGACCCATAAAACATCTAAAAAAACCAATTTTTTTACCTATAGTGGTCCAAATTTGACCTTGAAGTCAAATTTAGTCAATAAATTGGTGACTCATAGGGGTAGTATGTCTGTTATACTAACTAGAATAGTAACCTTATTAGTCCATTGGGATTATGGAGTCATCTAAATTATAATACAAAACAAGGAGAAATTTTACCATTGACCATAAGCTAGATCAATACAGGACCAATTGACTACCTCAACCACACAAAATAAAGGACACACACAAATCAATACAAACACACTAGTAAGACACACACATGTGCTTAAATCACTTAGGAAAAGTAGAAATAAAATGACTATGTACAACTAAAAACTAAGCATAGATCCCTCTTGGGTCAAAGGGGAAGTTTGAAATAGTCCTTGCTTCATGAAATGAAGGATTTAGTGAGACATGTAACCTTTTGACCTTTAACATTGATGCCTCCATTTTCTTCATGGTGTGTGCCAACTTCATTGGCATGAGGTTAAATGAGAACCAAGAAGATCCATATAGGTTGACTATGGAAATTAATTCTTCTTATATCTAAAACCTCTCAACCTTATCATGTACTTGGACCTTGATGTCTATGTTTGAAAATATGACAGCCTTCTTAGTCTTGCTTTCCTCCTTAACATAATGTTCTTGATGTTTGGAATCATCAAGCTTTCCTTCACCATGTTCCCATATTTTTTATTTTAATTTTACCTCAGATGAAGATCTAGACTATCTTTTAGGTACAACAATATCTACCTTTACATCATTATCCATGTCTACAACTTCTTCTACACTATCATCATAAAATGGCTTCATGATATTAGGTTCTTGACCAGTATGATAACCTTCATCTTTATGTTTGATTGAAAACTCAAGATCATGTTTATTAGACTCATCAAAAAACTTTTCATCATTTATGCAATCTTTTTGATAATAAAAATCTTTACCGAACTTATCAACATCCTTGCATATGGAATTGAAATTATACCATAAATCTTCTTTCTCTTGAATGTAATCTTCAAGTTATATTTCCTCAAACTTGGTTTGATGAGACTCTATTAGGACTACCAATTATTTAGGAGTGACTTGACCTCCATCCTTGATAGTACACTCCACTTTATGCTTGAGATGGTTATCCACCACTTATGATCAGACATGGAGTCTTATTTAAATACCTATCTCTTCAAGTCTTAGCCACATTCCTCATGGATAAAAATCCCCTCAAAAATGGAAGAATTAGAGTATACTTCATCTACACACATCCATTAAAATATGTAGGCATCAACTTGTGTATTATCTTTTTATTCACCAAGGGGAGTCCCAATGGTGATTTCTTCCTCATAATCACTGATGAGATCTTCTTGATCAACCATAAATTGAGTTTTCCCTTCTTTACTTGCTCCTCTCAAGATAGGCTCCTCCTTAAGAAGGGGTGAGGTGGAAGGTTGATAGATAGGTTCATGTGAAGGAGATAGAATGTGAGGTGTATTAGAAGGTTGATGGGTTGAATATGGGGTGTGAGGTGAAGGAGAAGGTTTATGAATGGATTTCAAAAAGATAAAATCACTAGTAAGCTCATAAGGAAGTGAATTCTTAGGCTGATTATAAAGAGAAACACCTACATAAGCAGGAGTTGCATCTTGCCAATAATATCTTTGTGTAAAATCCATGGAATCATCTAATTTCTCATGACAAGACTCATATGAGTACTCTTGAGGCTGATAGGAATCATGATATGAATTATAGGTCTCATATTGGTACTGATAGAGAGGTGTTTCTTGATAATTTCGTTTGTAGCCTTCCTCATATGATTTTCCAACAATATGGTGTCCATATGGAGAGGTAAATGAAGGACTATAGGGTAACTATATTTCATAGGATTGTTATCCATTTTGATAGGACTATTGAGGGGTAAAAGGTGATTCATATAAAGGATAATAAGAAGGTTCATGATATGGATATTGTCCATATCTATTCATTTAAACTTCATCTGTCAAATAAACACAAAAGATGATTAAAATTTTCAAATAGATATACCTGGGTTGCTTACAACTATAAGTTATCATTTGGAGTTGGCATTGGTGTTAGCTTGTTTTCTTCCAAAACTAGAGTCTCCTTAGGTCACTCTTACTTCTAAGAGATACTTTAAAACATGTTCTATAAATTCTAGAAGGTTGGTGCAAACTCTACATTGAGGAGTTGATAAAACTAGACAAGGAGATGGATATGAAGCTATATTAATTATGGCCTTTAGATCACTCTTGTTTTCAGTGACCCTTACCTTGTATAGAGGATACTAGAAATATTAATAATTGATTCTAATCCAATTTTAAATTTTAATTTACCCATTAAGAGAACCTTAACTTATCTTTAATTTACTATGACACAAATCTATGAAGGTTTAAAACATATTAATAAGATAGATTCATGTAATGCTAGTAGAAGACTATGTTTGAAGATGTCCTAAATCTCTTTATCTATAATGGGGATAGTTAAATTAACTAATGTAATCTTAAATCCTAAGAAATATTCTATAATAGGCTCATTTTATTTATGTTTCAATTATATAACTTTAGCATTTGAGATCTTGTTACTGATGTTTATGGAAAATTGTGCTAAAAACATGTCTGATAAAGGATTAAATGTAGTGATAGACTAATTCAAGAGACCATAAAACCATGATAAGGCATAATCATTTAAAATTCATGGGAATAACTTAGTGATGAGCGAATAATTAGATATTGTTTTAAAAACATTATGTGTGCAAAGCTTTGATATGAATTCTCTAGGTCACTCTTACCATCATATAATTTAAGCTTAGGTGTCATGAATCTAGATGGCAAGGGAGTTATCACTATGTTATGTGACAAAGGCATAAGTAAGAAAACATTAGAATCCAAGGCATTTTATGGTCTAGTGGCTCCCTTCTCAAGATTTAACACCTTATTATATAGATTATGAACCTTGTGCATAACAAAGTGTACATCTAAAGTTGAAAAACTAGCCATAAGAGGTGTAGCTATCACTAAAGGTTGTTGAGTTACAATTGTTGGTTGTGCTAGCTGAGTTGGCCCCAATATAGGTGTAATAGTGTTATTAGCTAGAGGATTTGAAGATTGACAATTGTTTGATTTATTCTTTATTTCCATTATGGCTTGTAATAGCTATGCATGATCAAGGGGTTGTTCCCTGAAGTCTATCTCTGAAGCTCTATAGGATATCATCCTTATTAATAGTTAGGTTTTAATTGTTAAGTGGAGGTAGATGTCCCAATTTACAACTTGTGTATCATCTTTATCATGACTATATTGATTATATTTATAATATTTAGATACATTATCATTTACATACAAAAAAATAGTGTGTGAATTATAAACAATGGGAGTTAAAATAGAACCCTTATCTATGATATAAACATGAATAACAAGAATATGAATATGCTCAATATGGTTACCACCTATCTTAGCACTTATTCTTAATGGAAGAGAGAGATTTTTGAGATGAAATATAGTAAACAAATTAAAATAAATATGATAAAATAGAATATATGAAATCTAAAAAATATAAAGTAGCCAATAAAATATGAAAAAGGAAGGATATAAACCCTTAGAGAATCTAGGGTTAGGGTTTGGGAAATATTCAAATTAAGTCAAGTTCATCTAATGTTTTAACCTTTTATGACTTAAAAATTCTAAATAGTATGTTTTTTAAAGAGTTGAGTAGACAAAATTAGTGAAATAATATGCAATAAATATAACCACTATTTTGTTACAGAATTGACTAGTTGCAACCATTCTAAAGATAGTAATAAATAGTGTGAGTAAGAACTTAGATGGAAAAAAATTGAGATGGATGATCTGGGTGATGGAAATTGAGGTGGAATTTTTTTTAAGTGTTGTAAACTAGATCCCAATGTTATATCCCCTTTTATACAATAGTGATATAGTTTAATAGTAGTGCCATTTTTGGAACTATGGTAGTAGTGTCTTTTGTGCATGACTATCCCAAGCTTCAAGGTGTTCATATGTTGAGATCTATGAGGCTTGCTCCTACATGAATGAGTCCTAAAACTCAATATTTTTCCTGTTATGAATTATTTTTTGAACAAATACTAATCCTCCATGTAGATATGGAATTTTATTTATATGAATTGAAAGTGTGTTTGTTAGTAGGGTAGGCTAGACGTCCTTAACACCACACTTTATTGAGATTTGCCTACATATCGATAATATAAATAGGGATCAGACTCAATGTAGTTATCACCACATAAACAATGGTGCAAGTGCAAGTGAAGCTAGTATGATAGTGGCCTTGAGTGCCTTGAATGTAATTGAGACTACAAATCTAGGTAATCTAAGTTTAGGGCTATTATAAATGGTAGTATGTAGAAGTAAGGTATAATAGAGATTGTTGGTCTTAATTGTGTACAAATTATTTAGAGTTTGAATGTGTATTTTTAATCTCATTTAAATATATTGGTTAGAGGGATAAATGCCATGTATATATACTATTTTAATCATTGCACAAGTGATAAAAGAGGTCTAAGACAACCCTAGGATGTTCTAATTTTGAAAATATATCCATTTGTGGAAAGGAGAGGAAACATACATTACTATCATTTTTAGGACACTATCACCATGTGGTGATATTTTCCTGTATTATTATTCTCTTTTCCAACTGATAAAACACTAGGCATAAAGGGTGAAGACCAAGAAATGATGGCATGGGACTAATTTATGGTTGACTAGGGATGTTTGTAGCCCACATAAAGGATAAATTAGTGTGATAATAGGATCTAGGATATGTATAGGTATAAGTTATGGATAGGTAGTCTCAATTATCATTATTAACACTCAAATACCACTTTTAGGTGATTACACTTTTCTTTCTTTTCTTAGTTTTTATAGAAATTATACTCTTGCAATTTTTAAACTAATAATATCTTTCATTTTGGGAAAATTCATCTTTAGTTTCACGTAAGCTAAAGTGTAAGGACTACTACACCAATACTCAAGATATTATAAAGTACTATATATATATATATATATATATATATATCCACGTACTTCACCATATATCATAAATACCTAGGGTTTAAGTTTTAGCTGTGGGAACCCTTGAACTACTTGTTCATCTAGTGCAATACCATAGAGTTAGCTTATGGAAATCACTCTTAATGTACCCTAGATATGTGATAGTATAGTGATTGGATGGTATAATAATTCACATTTATTTACCTTTGCACCTTATTCACTATTTTATGACTAGCATTAGTTTATCTAATAGACTATAAAACAAACACACTCTATCCAGGTAAACCAACTTTCTTTTCTATTTCACATATTTTCATACACTAAACTAGGTTAAATCCTCCTTTCCTCTAAGAATTAGTAATATATTAAGTGGAATCCCTCAAAATCATAATAATATTTATTTTACCTCTTCTAAAATGGACAATTTAGACATTTTTTATTAATATGATAATGCAAATGTTATAAGTTATCTAAAAATCAGAGATGACATTAATAATGAACACAATAATCAAAATAATGAAACTATGCACTATAATCAAGGTAATAATAAATGTTTATTTTTCAATTTTCCCAAAGAGCTTAATGGGATAGATCCTAATATATTCAAATAACTATACAATATGTGTCAAGGACTTTGTCAATGTCCCAAATAAGTGGATAGGGTTGTCCAATTACTCATATCATCTAAGATTACAAATAAAGAAAATATTGAATAATATTAAGAACAATAAGATGAGGTTACCTTGAGTTATTTTTCATAATCCTAATATAGGTTTTTAAGTTAATATAGTTAATTTTATTACTATATCAACACCTTTAGCTATTTTTGGCCATCATCCCAAGGGATGGGTGCATTATGTGGTTTACAACATATTCATATGCATATTTATGTGTATGAATCATACATACTTCACTTTATTTCTACACATGATCCACCACCATCCTCACCTAATGTGTACTTTCTTGATTAGATTGTCATACCTTACATGATAAAGTATTATAAATAAAATAAGGAGTCTCTAGATCTTTTCATTCAAATGGATTTAACACTTAGGTTCACATTAATTTTCCCTTAAAATAACCTATTTACCATTATGAGTAGGATTTTTAGCTCCTAATATACCACTTTACTGAGTTAAACATTATCTTAAAAATACATCTTCAATCCTTTCATGTACCATGCCTAGATTATGCATACAATGAACGTTTATTAACAAAGTTATTTATAAGAAACCTCAAATACCATGCTTTGTGAGGGTTATATAATATTACATTTAAATTAGTTAAGGTATTCAACCATTTGGCATATCAATTTTTATCACAATTATATATCAACATTGGTGAAAAATTATCTTGTGCAAGGGTCCAATGAGCTATTCAGTGAATATGTTATTCTATATAAAACTAGGATAGTTAAGATGACAAATTCTATGGAAGACAATAAATTACAATATATCTTCACACAAAGTTTTCTATCACCACTCATTGATTTTACCATGTTAAACAAATTCAAATATTTTGATGAGTTATGCCATATAGTAAAATAAAGAGAAGTCAAACTCATAGATTTTAATAAACTTAATCATGCATCAAATTTGACATATACTTAAAATTCCAATCTTCAAAGAAAAATTAACTACAAAGTCAAATCTAACAAAAGAAATAATAAATCAAAAATAATAGTAATAGTCAATGTAGTATTAAAACCAATAAACAAGGCTTAGTTGATAATTCTACCAATGATGCAATTTTAAAGGTTACCACAACCTCCTCATGTATTGTTATATAAAATAGCCAAATACAACCTCATATCTCTCATTACACCATTATAAGTTGATATGACCAAGCCTCAACACAACAAAGTCATAATAATGCATATTATGACTACCATAGATGTATCAAACATTATATAAAAAACTATTCTAAGATAAGCCATAGCATAGAATATATTATTTATGATAGAATAATTGAGATAAACACATCCACAAAAGAAGATAGACCACAATAAAATGACCACTTAAAACCAAAATATTGAGTAGTCCATTTCCAAACCATGGCATGACAAAAAAATAGAGATAATTCAGAGGTACATCATGCATACAATTCTCATCCTCTTCATAATACATATGGACATATAATAAATAGTATTATTGATACATTTAATTTCTCATTAACACCACATTTGTGATCAAATTTGATGATTATTATATTATCAATGATATTTTATATATACAATCACTCTTCAATTGAGATTATATCAATAAAAAGTTTATACACATTATCATGATTTAGAAAGACTAAAGTGAAAATGTATGTACAATGATACTTCTTCATAGTCTTGGGTACATATCAATACTTATAATCGATATCAAGAAGATTAAAATAATTCAATGGAAATACACATCATACTCTTGTTCATATAGTGATACATTTTTATGCTAGTTTAGAAACAATATCTACTCCATCTATGCTGTTAATAATACCACGAGTATTTGATATGATATTGGGATGCCATTGGATATTCAAGATCCATGCAGTACCATTAACATTAGATCAATGTATGAAGAATATACATTGTAATCAAGTGGTTAAATTTCTATGAATTAAATGAGTATCATCTATAGTCAATGGTATATCATCCTCCTCCTCCCCCACCACTACCATAGTTTGTTGTTTCACCTATTCAAGACAAAAATATAGAGATAATTATTGAATCTATTAAAGAGCATAATATAGAACCAGTTATTACGTATTACATAATATTTCTATATATTAATTTTAAAGGAAGTAGGTACAGATTAATAGGTATAAATATTCATATCAAAGAGTTAGTCATTATACAAACAAATGAATAAAAATCCTATAGTGCATCCTAAGGCAACATTGTAGATAGTTAAATATGTTCCACAATGAGCAATGATAAATTATTCTACTATAATATATATTCCACCAAGTCTTTCACCCTCTCAAGTTATACATCTTAAAAAATATACTATGAATGATTATGAAGATACTTATGTTACAACACCTTATGCCTTTTAAAATTTTGATTCATTTACATGTATCACTTTCCATCCATGAAAATTCATATTTCAAATATATGATATGTGAACGCATTATGGTCTTCCCATTGAATGGATCATAAGGTAAATAATTTTAATATTTTTAAAAATGTTTTAAACATTTTTGTATTTTTGACATATTTGAATGTACATACATACATACATATATGTATGTATGTATGTATGTATGTATGTATGTATGTATGTATGTATGTATGTATGTATGTATGTATGTATATTCAAATATGTTAAAAGTTCATATAAAATTTAAATTTTTCAAATATACAAAAATGTTTAAAACATTTTTAAAAATTATGAAAACCAATACATGAGCATGATATTCTTGGTGATTAGGTTTTTCCTACACTTATATTTAGCTTGTTTAGTTATGTGCTCTTTGTGTACATTAGGGAAATTTATCCCACATGTATTATGATGTTGGATTGATGCCTTTATTCCATCTATTTGTGATAGTTAGTCCCACATGCATGATATGTTTTGGATTCAGCTAAATTACACCTATATGTACATCCCTTTGTTAACTTTATTAATATGGTATAGTTTGGGGTCTTATGGATTGTGATGAGTTACTTAGTTGTGAATTATGAAAACTTTGAGAGATGTGAGAGATATGATATTTGAGCCTTTATTATGTAATCCATATACATTTATGAATACATTTAATGTAGTTTACAGTCATTTCTTAAATTATCACTTCGATAGATTTGTGTGTTTGCTTCTCTTATCATCGGTCATGGACTTTCATTCTTGGGTAAATCTTACATGGTATAAGAGCTTCAAGTGTTGGTAATGAACATCAATTTTTATCTAATTATTAATAATTAAAATCTTGATTTGACTAATATTTTTTATTCTTGTAAATTATGAGAAAAAATTACAGATATGTGTGTTCATTTGTATTTTTAATTCTATAACTATCATTTGAATGTTATAATATTGGGAAAACCAACTTTAATCTTTTAGATTTAAATTCTATATTTTTAACTTGTTTCTTTGTCCAAGAAAATTTCTTGATAGTTTCTCTATCCACCACTTAGCTAGTTTTCTCTCCCTAAGCCTCTAATTAATGTTTCTTGCCACTTTTTTTCAAATCTATTTTTTGATAAAAATTCCTTTTCTTATTCAAACTAATCTTAAACTATAAATAGTCGACCAAAACCATTTATGGGTTTTTTGTATCTCATATTTATTTTTTGATATCATTTTAAAATTTTAAAATTAATTAATAATGTAAAATGTTATTACACTTTTATTGACCATGGTAATATTCACAAAAAGGGGTTTAGAAAACCATCTTCTTTGGTAAATAATGGCTTTCCCATACTTTTTTTAGTTTTTAGATAATTTTACCTTAATATAAAATATTCACCATTATGAGTAGGATTTTTAGCTCCTAATATACCACTTTACTGAGTTAAACATTATCCTAAAAATACATCTTCAATCCTTTCATGTACCATGCCTAGATTATGCATACAATGAACGTTTATTAACAAAGTTATTTATAAGAAACCTCAAATACCATGCTTTGTGAGGGTTATATAATATTACATTTAAATTAGTTAAGGTATTCAACCATTTGGCATATCAATTTTTATCACAATTATATATCAACATTGGTGAAAAATTATCTTTTGCAAGGGTCCAATGAGCTATTCAGTGAATATGTTATTCTATATAAAACTAGGATAGTTAAGATGACAAATTCTATGGAAGACAATAAATCACAATATATCTTCACACAAAGTTTTCTATCACCACTCATTGATTTTACCATGTTAAACAAATTCAAATATTTTGATGAGTTATGCCATATAGTAAAATAAAGAGAAGTCAAACTCATAGATTTTAATAAACTTAATCATGCATCATATTTTACATATACTTAAAATTCTAATTTTCAAAGAAAAATTAACTACAAAGTCAAATCTAACAAAAGAAATAATAAATAATAAATAATAGTAATAGTCAATGTAGTATTAAAACCAATAAACAAGGCTTAGTTGATAATTCTACCAATGATGCAATTTTAAAGGTTACCACAACCTCCTCATGTATTGTTATATACAATAGCCAAATACAACTTCATATCTCTCATTACACCATTAGAAGTTGATATGACCAAGCCTCAACACAACAAAGTCACAAATAATGCATATTATGACTACCATAGATGTATCAAACATTATATAAAAAATTGTTCTAAGATAAGCCATATCATAGAATATATTATTTATGATAGAATAATTGAGATAAACACATCCACAAAAGAAGATAGACCACAATAAAATGACCACTTAAAACCAAAATATCCAGTAGTCCATTTCTAAACCATGGCATGACAAAAAATAGAGATAATTCAGAGGTACATCATGCCTGCAATTCTCATCCTCTTCATAATACATATGGGCATATAATAAGTAGTATTATTGATACATTTAATTTCTCATTAACACCACATTTGTGATCAAATTTGATGATGCTTATATTATTGATGATATTTTATATATACAACCACTCTTCAATTGAGATTATATCAATAAAAAGTCCACACACGTTATCATGATTTAGAAAGACTAAAGTGAAAATGTATGTACAATGATACTTCTTCATAGTCTAGGGTACATATCAATACTTATAATCGATATCAAGAAGAATAAAATAATTCAATGTAAATACACATCATACTCTTGTTCATATAGTGATATATTTTTATGCTAGTTTAGAAACAATATCTACTCCATTTATACTCTTAATAATACCATGAGTATTTGATATGATATTGGGATGCCATTGGATATTCAAGATCCATGCAGTACCATTAACATTAGATCAATGTATGAATAATATACATTGTAATCAAGTGGTCAAATTTATATGAATTGAATATCAGTACCCTCTATAATCAGTGGTATATCATCCTCCTCCTCCCCCACCACCACCACAGTTTGTTGTTTCACCTATTCAAGACAAAAATATAGAGATAATTATTGAATCTATTAAAGAGCATAATATAGAACCAATTATTACATATTACATAATATTTCTATATATTAATTTTAGAGGAAGTAGGTACAACTTAATAGGTATAAATATTCATATCAAAGAGTTATTCATTATAAAAATAAATAAATAAAAATCCTATAGTGCATCCTAAGGCAACATTGTAGATAGTTAAATATGTTCCACAATAAGCAATGATAAATTATTATACTGTAATATATATTCGACCAAGTATTTCACCCTCTCAAGTTATACATCTTAAAAAATATACTATGAATAATTATTAAGATACTTATGTTACAACACCTTATGCCTTTTAAAATTTTGATTCATTGACATGTATCACTTTCCATCCATGAAAATTCATCTTCCAAATATATGATATGTGAATGCATTATGGTCCTCCCATTGAATGGATCATAAGGTAGTTACTTTTAATATTTTTAAAAATGTTTTAAACATTTTTGTATTTTTGACATATTTGAATGTACATACATACACACATACATACCTGTATGTATGTATGTATGCATGCATGCATGCATGTATATTAAAATATGTTAAAAGTTCATATTAAATTTAAATTTTTCAAATATACAAAAATGTTTAAAAAAATTTAAAATTTTATGAAAACCAATACACAAGCATGATATTATTGATGATTAGGGTTTTCCTACACTTATATTTAGCTTGTTTAGTTATGTGCTCTTTGTGTACATTAGGGAAATTTATCCCACATGTATTATGATGTTGGATTGATGCCTTTATTCCATCTATTTGTGATAGTTAGTCCCACATGCATGATATGTTTTGGATTCAGCTAAATTACACCTATATGTACATCCCTTTGTTAACTTTATTAATATGGTATAGTTTGGGGTCTTATGGATTGTGATGAGTTACTTAGTTGTGAATTATGAAAAATTTGAGAGATGTGAGAGATATGAGCTTTGAGCTTTTTTTATGCAATCCATATACATTTATGAATACATTTAATGTAGCTTACAGTCATTTCTTAAATTATCACTTTGATAGATTTATGTGTTTGCTTCTCTTATCATCGGTCTTGGACTTTCATTCTTGGGTAAATCTTACATGGTATAAGAGATTCAAGTGTTGGTAATGAACTTAAATTTTTATCTGATTGTTAATAATTAAAATCTTGATTTGACTAATATTTTTTATTCTTGTAAATTATGAGAAAAACTTGTAGATATGTGTGTTCATTTGTATTTTTTATTCTATAACTATCATTTAGCATTATCATTTGAATGTGATAATATTGGGAAAATCATATTTAGTCTTTTAGATTTAAATTCTATATTTTTAACTTGTTTCTTTGTCCAAGAAAAGTTCTTGATAGTTTCTCTATCCACCCCTCAGCATGTTGCCCATCCAAAGAAAAAATTTCATAGGTGAAAAACATATAAAATCTCATTGAATCAAAAAAGGATTATTTTTAGAATCGTAGAAGGTATGTTTTTAGGCCATGTTATCACTAAATAAATTTTTTATATTGACCTTGAAAAAGAGTTTAATATATTTCAAAGATCCCTTTTCTAATCAGTAAAAAGTAACTCAAATCCTTCATTTGTAAGATAATTTTTTTTTTAAACTTTGTTTCTATGTTTGTATAAATTATGAACCATTTAATGAAATTTTTAAAGAAGACACAAAAGTGGAATTGGTATCTGAATCAAATAAAATGTTTCAAAATATCAAGAGCTTCATTGCCTAGGTTTCAATCCTCATTAGCCTATATTTTACCAATGATTTCTTCCTATATTATTTAGCATCTAATAATAATAATAACTCAAAAGGTCGAATATGTTTTAAATACTATCACTTTTATGAGCATCAACTATAAAGATGTAAAATTGAAGTACACTATGATTTAAAAGCATATTTATGATTTTATTAAAGTTCCAAACAAATTCAGACAGTATATACAACATAACAAGATATGTGTCATTTTAACATATCCATATATCAATATCAAAATCATATATAATGAATTAGGTGATTGAAGAGGTAAATGGATTGCTAAGTTAAAAGAGTTTAATCTAGAAATTAGACATGCCAAAATGGTACAAGGACAAGGCATCATTCAGATGATCACAGAGACTAGTCCAAAAATTTACATTCAAAAAATAAATTAGTCTTAAATAGATGGTGGTGATTTTTACAAATAAATCATTCATTAAATACTTATTTTCACATTCCCTCTTGAACTAAACCAAGAATAGAGAAGAGTGCTTAGGCTCAAATTAGCATATTATATGATTAAAAGGGAGTGATGTGTCAAAATAATTATGAAGGTATCTACTTGAGATGTGTTTCTAAATAAGAATCCATTTAAAAAACTTATAATTTTGATAAAAAGATATGTAATGGACATAATTTAGGAAATTCCACAATCTATAAACTTTTAAGAATGGGATAATACTACCTATTTCAGTTTATTTTCTCATTTCTTGGTTTTGAAAGTAAATAAAAGAAAGCAAGTGATAGGGTGTGTAGAAGAATACTTGGTAAAATCTGTGCATGAATCTAAATGAATGTGGGAAATCCTCTTTGGCTAGGAAGGAATAACATTAATATTGGCAAAGGGATCCTAGAGTAATTTGGCTAGAGTGACAATGCTTCAGGCCTTCAAATGTGATTTAGATAGAGTTGTAGGTCACTGATGATACTATTGGATGCCTAAAAGGACATTAGATACCTACAAGAGAACTTGAATTCAATGTACTTGATTATGGATCCTATTCACTTCCTCCTCTCTTCCTTATAATCAGAAGTTACTAATTATAACATAGGAAGTTGGTAATTTTATTGAGGATAAAGTTGTCAATCCTTGAAGCTTTAAAAGCTTGTTTTAAAGGTAAGTTAACATTCTAGGAGTTGTTAATCTTTCACAAGAGTTGGAAATACTTTAAATTTTTAAATCAAAAAGGGGACCTAACTATTGACGGTTTAGGCAAACTATTGATGGTCGAAGGAACAATGTGAATGATACATTAGGTGAGGGGAAGTTTGATAAGGTTAGGTTGTAAATAATTCTAACAATCTAGGTGGTCTGGTAAACATGATTTTAGATGAGGTTTCAAATTAGAATGATCTTGAAAACTATCATGTGTAGTTTTTTAGGTATCTACATTTTCCCCCATTTTGTTGTGTAGCTTCACGTAAGCTACAAAATAAAAAAAGGAGACTAGTCAAGATCTGGGTCTAGTTACCTTGAGTATGGGAGGGGGTATTCCCCCTCAAACTAGGAGATGATTGAGTTAAAATAAAAATTGGGTCAGGGTTTGACAAATAGGTAAATGGGCAGTCACAATATGGGCAACATAAAAGGTGACATTTGAGACTTGAACCTGTGCATGAAATGTGATTAAGACTGATAATCAAGATCATGCAAAGACTAAGGTTGCAAAAGTTGGACAAAAATATGGTTTGCGGATAGAAAGATGAGATAAGGTAGCCAAACCATAGCATTGGCCATATATGATTAGGTTATGCCTAGAAATCCATCTAGAAAAGGTCAGTATCATGTGAAGCTATCTAGGTTAGGAAGAGTTCCTATTAAACAATATAATTGGTTGGCTTGTGCATGAGGTGGTGCAATGTTAAAATGGTCAACTTTGGCAAAATGGGTTAGTGTATTCAAAGGAATATGCAAAGTCATTGTAAAACATGTGAAGAGGTTGGGTCAAAAATGTGGGGGTGAGGTTGGTTGAGCTAACTCCATCTACATCAATCAAGAGGACGTTGCCTACATAGTTCCCTAGATAGAGTATCCAAGAGGAACTTTAGGCCAAATGTAGTTTTAGGTAAGAGTGGGTTGAGGGGAAGGGTGATTTGTGAAAAAGGTTTAAAAAGGGTGAGGGACCCTAATCATTGATGGTTAGGGTTACCCCTAGGGTCGATTTTCAATGTTTTCCCTAACTGCTAATGGTTTAGAAAACCCTAAAAAATGAAAGGTCAAAAGTAAAGACAAGGAGTCATTTTGACCATTATTTATTTCTTTTCTAATGCTCTTCAACAATTAGGTGAATTGGAAATTTTGTCTATTGTGTGAAGTGGAGTATGAACTTGCTAAGGTAGAGATTATTGAGTAGACCAAAGAATTTGAGTGTACACTAGATGGAGGGAGGATGAGGACTCAATCGAGTAGTGGTGTGAGGGATTCATCCATGCCAATGATCATAGAATGAAGTAGGTACTATTTTAAAATTCATAAAAGGGGAATAATTAAGGGATAGGAAAGTGATTGAGGAGATGGGGGCCAACAACCCATGGAAGTTGATATTTTATTAGTACAGGGTAGAGGGTAAGATGGTGAGATAGTAGTAGCCCTTGTACCATCACAGGCCTAGGTGATAGGTTTATAGGGATAGGTGAGTGGATTATAAGCATAGATATTCATGTTATAGGAATGGCTTGATACTATGATGGGCAAGCATGATCAAGCAAGAGCCACTCTTGAGTTGGTCATATAGGAGAGGGACTCTTTGATATAGAAAGGTAGGGTGACCACTATAGTAGGAGGATCAGTTGATTCAATTCTAAGGACATGATACTTGGACACCATTTAAGATATTTGATATTATGAGGCTATAGTGTTAGCCTAATTACTAAATGTGATGAGATATGGGGAGTACAGGGCCAGCCTAGTTGGGGGTCCAATTATATCTACATTATCTCTTTAGGCATAAACTACAAGGTAGGTAGGTTCATTAGTGGGTCCACCACCAAATGGTTCTGGTGTAGGTGGTTTTGGTACTCCAAGGCCTTGAGATATGACATTTGGACATTGCATATTTTTGGTAGACATTTTTATATTGGCCTATGTGCTAGAGATGTGAGATGTATTTATGAGAGAAGCATATATATATTATTATGATTTTTATGATTACATTTAAGATGTTGTTTATGGTCATGTTTATCATTTGGATTAGGATGATTATGTGCTTTATGTTTAGTCATTTTATAATCATGATGATGTTTATGATTATGGTTGTGATCATGGTTATGAGGATTATGATGTGATGTAGATTTTGATGATTAAAATCATGATCATTGTTTAGGATCTGTTACTTTAGGTATGATGATGATGTCATGAAGGTGATTAGGACGTTGATGTACAATTATGATTGTATCATGAGTATTTTTGGTTATGATTATGTTTATGTGAATTGGCTAGTTAAGGTAGGATGATGATAATGTGGTGATTAGGGTATAGAATATTTAATTTAATTTAATATTTAATGTAAATTAGTTTAAACAATAGATGTGATGATATTTTGAGTGATGCATTGATTCATATAAAAATGTTTTATTAGTATGATGTGATAGCATAATGGATAGGTTTGACTTGATGTGATAATATATTTAGTATTGGTATTGGTATGATGTGATTGGGATTGGGAGGGAAAGGTGCAAGATTGTGCTAGTTTGGAGAATTTTTGACCATGTTTAAAGAAAAAAAGAAAGACACACATGTTCACATGTCCTAAGAAATGGATAAGGAAAAGGTTTGTCACTTTGATTAGCAAAAACCTAATAATAATAAACCATAATTATATTGACTTAGTGAATGCAAGCCCATCAAGTGCTTTGCAAGAGCATGTTTTATTTGAGAACAAGGGTTTCTTGATCACTTCATATCAAGTAAGCTCATAGTCCCTTGAGTTCATGGAGGAGTGAAATAAATGTGGGTGATCAGTAGAAAGATGAATATTAAGTGGTAACCTAATATGGGTTAGCTTTCCCCTTTTATAAGTGACCAAAGATATATAGAAAACATGTCCATGCCTTATTATGTATACTGATCAATGTGATAATTCTACCAATGCCATTTAAAGGAGCTGATTGTAGTAAGGTGGGATATTATGTAGACTGATTGATGCAGTAAGACTACTAGTGGCATATTTAAGAGCCAATTATCACCTAATTTTTGGATTTTGATAGATTTTTGTTTATTTCTTTATTTCAATAAGTTGTTGAAGTTTATTGATGTGAGAAGCTTTAAATAGTTATTTCTTAACCATCCTTCAAAGGAGTGGTCTAAAATTTGATTATTAAGAAAATTTAAAGTATTAGGGAGCTATCCTTCAAGTGAGTAGTCTACAATGCTATGATTTTGAATGTGAATTTAGACATGGACAAGTATGCTTAAGCGTAAAGGTCTGCCCATATGGAGGTAAGACTTTAGCATAAAAGGTTATTAGTAAATGAAAGGGATGGGTTGAGAAATAATTGATCATGGGATTCCATTTATGGAGAGATGAATAATATCCATGAGAACCATTTAATGGGTAGATCTAGGGTACCCATACTTAGGATTAAGTTTTATCTATGACATATGAATCACATATTTACAAGTTGTAATCAATTGTTCCCAAAAGGGAGATGTAGGTGAGAAGGGGTAAAAGGTCTTATGAACCAAGGGATGAGCTAAAGTTAGACACAAAATTGAGTTTGACCCTATTTAACAGTATAAAGGATGTAGGTACAAATCATTGACTGGATCAGGTTTTGGTTTACCTTTGAGAGAGGACAAATGGTAAGCACCATATCTATACCTATGGGTTATAATGTAGGGTCATAGCTAGTTAAAAGTGAACATGCCTTTCTTGGCCTTCTTCATGTTAGTTGTATATTTATTTAATTTAAGGATGAGATTTTCAATGTTGATTTCACTCTTTTAAAAATGTTTTTTATATGCATGCTTGATTCACTCTTGATAGACATAAAGATTATTGAGCACAATAATGTGATGCTCATCAAGAAGCTCTAGGCATGCGAGACATTCTTGATGACAATCACTTTTAGAGAGGATTTCATACAAGGATATATGAATTGAGTGAATTTAGACTTCAAGAGGCAAGACTTCCTTGACTCTAAAGACAAGGGAGAAAGTTGTTGCACCTGTAGTGGTTTATATACTAGTGTAATAAACCTATAAAGCAAAGGGGATATAGAGGTGACAATCCTAACCAA
This sequence comes from Torreya grandis, assembly GCA_037957365.1. Classification (NCBI taxonomy): domain Eukaryota; kingdom Viridiplantae; phylum Streptophyta; class Pinopsida; order Cupressales; family Taxaceae; genus Torreya; species Torreya grandis. Next base: position 1,681,236 of record JARHVA010001264.1, read on the forward strand.
AAGCACTGACAACCTTTGTGAGCATTTTGATGAGGGTTATGTTGGAAGCTTTTGCCCATCCATTGGCTTGAGGATGATAAGATGAGGAAAATCTTAAATTGATGCCAAAAGCATCAAAAAGCTCTCAGACTTTCTTATTTTTGAAGGACTTACCATTATCAGTGATGATTTTATGGGGGACATTGAAGCGATAGATGAGGTGGTGGTGGATGAAGTCAATGATATTTTTGGATTTAGTTGATATAAGAGGAATGGCTTATACATATTTACTGAAATCTTTTGTAGCAATGATGATTTATTGATGTCATTGTGAAGAATGGGGGTTAATTTCCCCAATAAGGTCAAGGCCCCATTATGAGAAGGGCCAATAATCTTGAGATACTTGAAGAACATAAGGAGGTGTGTGATGAAGGTTAGAATGTTGTTAACACTTGATGTATTTATTAACATATTCATAATAGTTTTGATTAAGTGTGGGCCAATAGTATCCTAAGCAAAGGATACATTTGGTGACAGCTAGGTCACGAAAGTGTCCCCCATAGATGTTGTCATAAACTTCCTTTATGGCATGAGAATCCTCATGACTACAGAGAAAACAAAGGAGGATGCCATTAAAACCCCATTTATAAAGTATTCCTCCTAGATTAGTGTAATAAGAGGTACCTGGATAAAGTCTATGTGGGCATTCTTTGAAAGATCAAGGAGGAGAATGTTGAGGTTAAGATAATTGAAAGTTTGATCATACTAAATGTCAGGAGGTGATGTTTCCACATTAAAAATGGTGGTAAGGTCTAAAATAATATATGAATGTGTGATAAAATGATGAATGGTAAAAAATAGATTATATTTTGCCAATTAGGCAGGAATTTGGGAAGTGAGAGATACCATGGTGTCTACAAATTTCTTAATGGATCGAGGAACCAATTGGATGGTGTAATTATTGAAAGATGACAAGAGTTCATCTATAAGTTATTTTTAATTCAAGATGACATCATTTTTGTATTAATAAGATCTATTAACTTGGTTGATGACCAACTGAGAATCTTCAAAGATACTAGTTATTCTTATTCCCAAATTTAGGATGGTTTGAAGACCTATGACTAAGGCTTTGTATTTAGCTATATTATTGGTGCAATCAAAGTCAGATTTAAAGGAAAGAAGAAGTGGTTATCTAGTAAGGAGAATGAGGATTACCCCAACACCCCCACCATTTTATCACTTTAAGCCATAAAAAAACATGGTGATTTGGTAAGGGGCTTCCTCTTGGGAAAGAGTTGCAATAGACTCATCAAGAAATGTTAGAGGTAGTAATAAATTATCGAGTAGAGGAGCTTTACCTAATTGGTCAGCAATGACATATCTTTTAATGGACCTTTGAAAAATAAACTCAAGATGAAACCCAACAAAAATCATGAGCCACTTATCCATACATTGGTTTTGATATGGCTTGGAGTGCATATACTTGAGAGGGTCAACGTTAGTAATGACATAAGTTTTGTGATTAAGAAGATAATGATGGAGCTTGGAAGCTACAAAGACTAAGGCAAGCCAATGTTTTTTAGGATGGGTATACCAAGTTTCATATTTTATTAGGGTACAACTAATGTAATAGACAGACTGCTCTTTATTTTATTCAGCATGATGCATGAGCATTACACCAATGGAATGGTCTATGATGGAAATATATAGGTAAAAGGTTTGATCATCCTTAGGAGGGGTGAGGACTGATAGAGATAAAAGTTACTCCTTGATTGATTTAAATTCTTATTGGCATTCTTTGGTCCATTTAAAAGAAACATCCTTCTTTAAGAGGTGGTGGAAGGGTTGGGTTTTGTTTGATAATTAGGAGATGAAGCATGAGATTCATTGAAGTTTGCCTTGCTAGTTGTGGAGTTATGTAAGGATCGTAAGAGGTGGCATCTCTAAAATAGATTTAAATTTATTGGGGTCTATGTCAATTCTATGAAGAGATATGATGAAGCCAAGGAGTTTTCTGATAAGACCCCAAAGATACACTTCTTGGGATTGAGCCTGATATTGTAATGGATAAATCATTCAAATATGATATCAAGAATAGTAAGGTAATCCTTATGATGTCTATATTTCCCTAGGAGATCATCCATAGAGTCCTTGAAAATATTATGAATAAGGTCATGAAAGATATAGGTCATGTCCCACTGATAGGTTTCTCCTACATTCTATAGTACAAAGGGCATGACCATATAGTAGAAGGTTCCCCATGGGGTGATAAAAGAATTTTTATGTTGATCTTTAAGGGAAATCAATATCTAATTATATCTTGATAAACCATCCATTAGAGATAAAATTTCATGGCCAGCTATGAGATCAACAAGTTAGTCAATTTTAGGTAGAGGAAAGTTATCTTTAGGGAAGGCAAGATTGAGGTCATTAACGTTGATGCAAAGATGAAGATCCCCTTGGGCTTAGTGATGGGAGTGATATTGGAAACCCATTGTAGATAGTCAATGGATTGGATGAAGTTAATAGATAGAAGGCATTAAATTTCTTCTTTGATGAGAAGAGCTACAAGGGGATGCAGACGACAAAGTTTTTATTGAACTGGCTTAACCTAAAGATAGGGGATGATGTTATAGAGAGCAATGGAAGGATAAATTCCAAGAATGTCTTAATAGGACCAATAAAATGCTATGTTATAGTCAAAAAAGAAAGAAGGGTAATCTTGTTGTTATTTAGGGGTTAAAGATTGATTGATTTTGACAATGTGAGGATTCTCTTAAGTTTCCAAGTTAAAATCAATGGTTGATTCATTTAGCATTGTTTGGTTCTTATGAGGGAGAGATTTATGGATAGATAAATCCCTTACACTAAATTAGGTGAGAATAGAATTATCATCTTTATGTTAGATAATGTTGATGGTCAGAGAGTCACGTTCAATCATTTTTGAGTGAATGAGATGAATGGTTTGTGTTTGGCCCTCCTTGTAATAGGTCAGGGGGCCTAAACTAACAGTGTTGATTAGAAAAAAAGTTAGATGGGATGATGTTAGAGTCCTCATATTGAGAATATGGGGTAAAGGTGGGATTTCTTTGGTAGTATTAGTAATGGGTTTTGGTGATGTGGGCTCTTCTAGTGGTTTGAACCTAAGTCCAAATAACTCATGAGGTTTTTATATTTTAATAATGGGAAACTCGTGATTTCCTTAGTCATAAAGGCTAAGACCAAATTCCTTCCAATCACATTGATAGAAGTAGGTTTTAGTAAAGGATAAGTTGATTTGGTAAGAAAAGTCAGAGGTAAAGGGTTGGATACATAGAGTGGTGGTAGGAGCTATAAGTGGTTGATCAAGCCCCCCATAGATGAAATTAGTTTGATTATTGGGGAGCCTAAAGGGGATAATGGTACTAATGCTGGGATCATAAGAAGGGTTGTTTTAAAGATTACTATATTCATATGGAGTAGGGAAGGCATCTAACCTAAGAAGGAAATATTCCCTTAGCAAGAGTCATTAAAATGTTGATTATAAGGGATCTTCCACTAAGATTTTTGAAGAAGGAATATATGAGATAGTGGATGCTTAATCATTATGGTGGGGGATAATGTTACCAAAGGAAAGTGATGAGGTGGTTTGATTAAAATCTAGTTGTGAGGTGGATGGTGGAGGAATAAGAATGTCATTAGGCTAATATGTCATATTATAGGAGGCAAAAGGAATAGGATTAGCTTTGATTATAATGACTTATCCCTCATGCTCAAATTTGACACATCAGTGTAGGGTAGAAGGGACACAACTCATTATATGGATCCAAGGATATCTTAGTAACAAATTATATTGGAACTCTCCCTCGATAATGTAAAATAGCTTGAGAATGGTTCATGGTGCCAAATGGATGTGGAACACCATGATCCCTAAGGTGGTCACTAGGGTATCATTGAAAGACCTAAGGACTTAAATACTTTTAGACATGATGTTTGCAGGGAATTAAAGTTGATCATACAAATGAGAGGAGATGATGTTAATATTAGCTCCTCTATCAATCATTACCCTTTTGACATGGGTTTGATTGATGTATGTTGTGATGAAGAGTGGAAGATCAAAATATTTAATGTGAAAAGCCAATATTTCTAAATCCTAAAAGGTGACAAGGGAAGCTTGGTAGAGGGCCCAATAAAGGATGTAAGAGGTTTTGGATAATCAGGTTTAACATCTATGAAATATAGAGCCTATATTAATGCTTAATGATGTTGTGGTGAACTGTTGATTACATCAAAAAGACTCATTTCACTAGTGTTTGGTGAAGTTGTTTCAACAAAACCCATTGGACAAATGGAGTAGGATTGGGAGGTGGAGATCCCAAAATGGAGACTTTGGGTTTTGAGGGTTGCAAGGATGGAGATGGAGATGCTTGGGTTTATTTGGTAGGTTGAGAGGTTGAAGGGTAAGTCCAGGGGATGGTTACATTGGTTTTCTCCTTATCCTTCTATTGGGCCTAGAAATAGGTAACGATATGAATGGTGTGGAAAAGGGGGATTGATATTTGCTTCAGTTACTCCACTTAACTCTTAGGTAGAGGTAAGGGAGTAGGTGTTTTTTGGAGGGGTTGATTATGTAATGGAGTAGATGTTAGGCTCAATTGTTGTTCCTCTAATAGATCATCTTCATTCAAAATACTATGAACAAGTGTTTGGAGAGCCTTTTAATTATCCATATCATGTAAATGAGTCTTATGGTAAATAAAAATCAAATTATCATTGAACTAGGTTTGTTTAAGATGGGTAAGGTCAAAGGGTTTGATTGGAGGTAGGCTAATAGAAGAGGTTTGCAATAACCTTTACAAAATACTTGTGTATGACCCCAATAAAGGTGTTGTAGGTAAGGGTTTTTGGACATAAGGGGTGAGAAATTTATTGGGCATAGGTTTCTTCATGGAATTAATAGCTAGAGGAATGATTTTTATTGATGGTTGTGGTTGGGCATGCTTAGGTATGATCAGCTTTGGGGTTAGAGACTTGGATGCAAAAGTTTTTGATGATGAAGGTTTAGTTATAGGTGGGAAAGTATATGGGGATACGTTGGTTAGGAATGATGAATAACTAGAAGGTTTGGTGGTTATAGGTGGGGAAAAAGGAGATGGTTTCTTGGAAGAAGAATAGATAATGTGAATGATAGAAGGATGGGGTCATAAAATGGAAGGTAGGTTGAAAGGAGATAGTAGAAGTTTATTTTATGGTGGAGGTTTGGGTAGTCCTTCATTCTTAATGGACTTAATCAGATTTGGATTTGGTGGGTTTGATATAATTAAGTTCAATCTCAAATGAGGGTGAGTGTGACTAGGTGCAGGAAGAATCCCTAGGTTCTTTATTGGTTTGGTGAAAGAAGTATAAGGTGACTTGGCTACTTTAGATGGAGGTGTTTAAGATAGTTTATTTATGACATTAAAGGAGGTATTTATTAGGGTGGTAGAAATTGGTTTAGGTATGGACTTTAATGAAGTTGAGGGGTCATATTTGCTTTGATAAGGAAGGCCAAGTTGATGCCAAAAGGTATCTCTATCAAATTTGAGTTAGGATGTAAACTCTAAATTTTGGAATAACCTAGAGAATAGATTATAAATGGGTTTAATTCCTTGATCATTGGTCTCAAATCTTAATTCCTTTGGTGGAGAAAGAGAAATGGTTTTAGTATTGGTATCTTTGGTGGAAGGTTTGGTTTTAGTTTTAGCATTAGTGATGGGATTTAAAGGTGGTGATTGGGTGGATAAGGTAATAGGTTTTTGTGGAATGGATTCTAAAGTGGAGAGGTAGGTATAGTTTATTATTTGTCATGGCCATCCAAAGAATTAGGTAATTTCATCACTTGAATTAGAGGGGTGGAGGCAGTGGTTGAATCAACAATTGCCTCCTTGGGGGTTTCTACCAAAGAGGGGATAGATAAGGCTATGGTCACATCGAGAAGAATGAGAGAGGTGGTTGTTTCCTCCATTTGGGTGATAGAGGTAATGATCTCTTGAAAAAATGGATACATTACTAATAAAATTGATTGTATGTGCCTCATGGGAGTTAGAAGATTTAGGTTTATTATCATAATGTTGGGGGGGAGGAACGTGATTTGGGAAAAGAATATAAAAAATGTTGAGAGATTGATTATGAGGTGTATTGGGGTTATCAAATATGAGATATCCACTATCAATTAGGTTGTCGATAAGACTTTTAAAGGTATTACATCTATCAATGTCATGTCTAATAGTTTAGTGAAATGCACAATGGTCATTTTTGTTATACCACACAGGTATGGGGTGAGAAGGATCAAATTATTGGGGTGGTTTGATTTGTGGAAGTTGGATAAGGTTAGTTTTGAGTAGATTATCCAAAAAAGATGCATATGACTCCCTAATGGGATTATATTGTCATGAATGGGCTTGATTTTAGGTTTGATTTTTCTGATAAGAAGATTTGGAAGAATTTTTTTGATGTGATTGGTTAATAATTAGAGGTGGGGCATTTTTAAGTACCACCAAAATTTCAAATGTTTTTTACTTAGTATTAGATTGGCTAGTGGTTTTAGTAGAGGGAGGGTCATTGGATTTGAAATTAAAATTTGTATTCTATAATTTAATTTTCCCCTCATCAATAGCATAGTTTTCATGTTTTCGAGCCATGGTGAATGCCTCATCAAATGTTCAAAAAAATTAAACTTAAAGAGTAGGTGAAATATACTTAGCAAAACCTCTAGAGAAAAGTTCAATTAATTTAGGTTGGGGTAAGGTGAAGGAGAGTTGATTGATGATGCCTCTCCATCTAGCCACAAAATCAACAATTGACTCGTCATCAAATTCCTTGATAGAGTAGAGGTCAGTTATGAAAACCTTTTTAGTTATGTTTACTGAGAAATGTTCTAAAATGATTTGGGTTAGTTGGGAGAAAGAAAAGATGGAATGTGTAGGGAGAGACCTATACCAATCAAGGGCAGGTGTTGATAAATACATTGGGAATGTTTAGAGGAGGAGAACATCATCATATGAAATTTAGTAACAAGAATTATGGAATGCTCTAAGATGTTGTTTGGGATCCTCCTTGCCTTAGAATTTGGAAAATTTAGGAAATTTGATTTGGCCTAGTTGGGAGAAGGAAAATATGGAATGTGTAGGGAGAGAACTATACCAATCAAGGGCATTTCTAGATAAAGACATTGGGAAGGTTTAGAGGAGAAGAGAATCATCATATATAATTAGCAAGAATTATGGAATTCTCTCAAATGTTGTTTGGGATCCTCCTTGCCTTGAAATTTGGAAAATTTAGGCAATTCCCACTAAGGAGGATAAGAGTGAATGGGAATGGATGGATGGATAGGTTCATTGCAAATTTAGTCATAGGATAAAATTTTATGAAACCCCAAAATAGATGACTCCAAGTTAGTCATTTTGTCCATTAACATCTTTATACAATTTGGATAAGGTTGGGAAGATGCATAATTGAGGGGTACGTTCTATTGGGGTTGAATGGTAGAAGGCATTGAAGAGGCCACATATTAATAAGTAGTAAAAAAGGTTAAGATAGTACCACATATGAACTGATTGGCATGAATGGTTGGGTGGAAGGAGGTATGTACCCATATTGGTAGGTTATAATAGGTACTTTTTGGTTGATGGATGTAGGTTGGACTAAAGGTATAGTTTAGGTGGTAGGTAGAGTTTGGGTAAGTTGAGGTTGGGTGGTGACTCTAGTTTTGATAGGTAGAAGTGTTTGAGGTATAGAAAGTACTAGATTCTAAAATGGGGTAGAAGTTGGTGGATTGGTCAAGATACAGGGAAGGTAAGAATTAGGGGTAGAAGATAACCCCATTATAGGGGGATTATAGGTGACTAAAGGTAGAGTTGAACCTACATGTGAAGTGTGGGGTGTGGTAAGAGGAGTTTGGTTCGAGGTTGGATTTTTGGATTGGGATTGGGTAGTGGTAGTATATGGGGTGCTATAATAAAAAGAGGCTTGGATTAGTGAGGGTTGGGTTGAGGTAACCCCCACCATAATATATGGAGTCATACCATAAGGAGGATCTATTGAAGGGACTAAAGCAATAAAGGTATAACTGGGTAAGATATTGAGATAATGTTGAAGGGTATTTATATTATTATCAAGGAAGGTAGTGAAGTCTACGTCACCCTCATAAACAACCCAAATTTGGGTAGGAGGAGGAGGAGAATGAGGAAAACCCTTAACATCAGAAGTGTACTCCATAGAGGGAGAAGAGGATGGTGTTGGTTGGTTGGTTTGATTTCTCAATTGTTTTCTCGTAAAGACCATATGAGAAATTAGGGGATATTATGATGAAGGTCACACCTCAAATAAAGATCAACCAAAATAATTGAAAGCAATCAATGCATACACTAAAATCATGTTTATCCTATGATTCCTTTTAAATCACTTTTGGCTTATGCCTTAGAGTGTGAAGAGGGATTTAGATTATAAATCAAGTACTAAATATGTATTCTATGGTTGGTTTTAGGTTGTTCAAGTGCTCAAAACTAAAGATTTGTGTTGAAATTTGGTGCATGGATTTATATTAGGGCCTATCCCCACACTTCATGGTCCCATAGAGATAAGATAAGGCAAAATATACCAAGTTCAAAGTTCATACTAAATCAAAGAGCTTAGTTGGTTCTCCCCTTAGTGATGAAATCTAAGTAGGATAGATAGGTAGGGGTAAGGTTGTTGCTAGGTGATGAAATCTTAGTCGAGCCTTGCTTCAAGTATATTTAGATGTTTATTTTGTGTAAGTGATTTAGATTGTGTAACACAAGTGCACTATGATTTAATTATGATGCCTTTAATTAATCTAAGTGAGATAAAATAGGCAAGTAATCGATGTATGTAGACGGTTTATTTTAAGCCCAAAAATGAAATTTTTAGATTTAATTTGATGAGCAAATAATAAAGGAAGAAAAGGGAAATAGGTTCCCACCAGGTGTGCCAAAATGTTTTAGTTTATTTTCTCATTTCTTAATTTTGAAAGTAAATAAAATAAATTAAGTGATAGGGTGTGTATAAGAATACCTAGTAGAATTCACATGTGAATCCAGACATATGTGGGAACTCCTCTTTGGCTAGGAAGGAATAACCTAAAGCTTGGTAAAGGGATCTTAGAGTAATTTAGCAAGATTGATGGTGCTTCAAGCCCTCAAATGTGATTTTGACAGAGCTTTAGGTCACCAATGATAATCCTAGATGCATCAAAGGATGCTAGATACCTACAAGATAACTTGAATGTAATGTAATTGATTATGGATCTTGTTCACTTCCTCCTCTCTTCTTTTTATAAGTATAAGTTGTTAATTATAATAGAAGAAGTTGTTAAATTGATCAAGGATAAAGTTATTAATCCTTGAAGATTTAAAATCTTGTTTTAAATGTAAGTTTCCATTCTAAGATTTGATAATCTCATACAAGAGATATAAATACTTTAAAGTTTTAAATCAGAAAAGGGGACCTAACTATTGATAGTTAGGCCAACCATTGACAGTTTAGGCAAAACAATGATGGTCGAGGGAATAAGGTGAATGATGTGTTAGGTGAGGGGAGGTTTAATAATGTTAGGTTGAAAATAATTCTAAAAACCTAGGTGGTCTACTAGATGTGAGTTTATATGAGGGTATAAAGTAGCACAACCTTGAAAACTATCATGTACAGTATGTTGGTGTCTACACTACCTTACTATTTTTAAGGATACACACAATCTTTTCAGAACTTGCCATCAATTCTAAGTACTTAAGAAGAGATAAATACATTAAATTATCTTATTCAAAATCTGATGTAAGGATGCCATTTTTCAAAATGGGGTCTATATTTCATAGGTGTTATGAATCCCAACTCATAATTTGGACACAAGTTTATGTTGACAAGAATGAATTGATGCACTTGATGGAATGAAGATATTTTAATGGATAAATTCATATCTTAATATGTAATCAAGTTTATTGAGGAAAATATCTTGACCAGGTTTAAAACCCTCATTTTTGTAGTATGCAATGATAATCTTGCATTTCAATTATTAGAATTCATTGAATGGGCCTATAGTAATTAGATAAATTTTAAGTTCTCTTAAAATTATTAACCAAAAAGAAATGGAGGTAATGAGTCCATAAATAGTTATTTTTTTGATGCCATATGTGTGTGTGCCCGCACGCGCGCGCGCGCGCGTGTGTGTGTGTGTGTGTGTGTGTGTGTGTGTGTGTGTGTGTGTGTGTGTGTGTGTGTGTGTGTGTGTGTGTGTGTGTGTGTGTGTGTGTGTGTGTGTGTGTGTGTGTGTGTGTGTGTGTGTGTGTGTGTGTATTTGTGTGTGTCTAACCAAGATAATTGAATTTATTAGTAAAGTATGCATTATGTGCATACAAAAGTAGGCTTAAGTAAGCCCTCAAAGTTTCACCTTTTCTATTAGTATATGCACAACATCTTAGTTTACCCATTAATCAAACGTTACCAACATATCAATACATGCAGGAATATATGGAGGATGATGAAAGTAATCAATCAAAATTAATATAAATTTTAAAAATGGAAGATGCATGAATATAAGCCTTACATAATTTTAACAAACATTAGGGCATTGTCAAGAGATGGTTTGAAAAAGATTAAAAGTCAAAGTTTTCAAAATTTTAGACTTAATTCTACTATGGTAAAAATAAAATGAGAATAAATGAAAACATGAAAATTTCACTCCTTAATGGATTTTAAAATGTCATATTTCTAATATTTTGGGTAAAAATGCATTATGATTAAAAGATCTCCATGGTAATGTATTGACTTTTCCATTTAATGGGAAATTCTTAAAGCATTATTTTATGTCTACTCAAATTAGGATTCTCTCAAAATGACTATGAGTTCTAATTTGGTAGTAGGATTATATTATATTTATTTATTACCTAGATTAGATTTCCCTTCAATCAGTTTGTTGTTTAAATAAGGTCACCATGACCACTTATAGATAGTTTATCTGACTACTTGCAGATAAGTTTCCAAAATTACCCATAGAGGGTAGTTTTTCAACTTATGGATATCTATGGATTGCTCATGACTTATTTTAGGATTTGAATTAAATTATTTATTATTTAATTTATCATCTTATCTGAATCACATAAAATTTTCACATTGTTAAAATTTACTTTGATATCTTCATGGAAATTTTAGAGACTTATCATTTTAAATAGTCAATTACACATTACATGCTTAATTTTTTTGACATATAATAGACAAGGAAAAATATAAAATATGAGAAAAATATATTATAAAATTCACCCACATGCACCTATAAAATAGTGGTTCTAAACCTTTATTCCAAGAGAAATTTCCAATGTGTGTGTGTGTGTGTGTGTGTGTGTGTGTGTGTGTGTGTGTGTGTGTGTGTGTGTGTGTGTGTGCACATGCCTAATTGGAAGTAGATAAACTATTAAATTGTAATTATAGGTATCTCTTTTGGGGATATGGACACCTGGCTAGTAGTAGAGTAATGTTTCACTTCCCATAACCTTGTGCTTAAAATCTAATCTAAACTAATAAAATATAAGGTAAATATACATTTTTTTTTGTCTTATCTTTGTAAAAGCTATCAAAATAAGGTGAAATAATTTTCACATCATCATACATGATCTAAAATCTTAGAAGGGTTAATATGTTTCATGATTATGTTTAAGTCTACTTCAGTTATTTTGTTTTATATATATATATATATATATATATATATATATATATATATATATATATATATATATATATATATATATATATATTATGAGGTTTGAAATTATTTATGATAGTTACATAAAAAATTATAGGTTATAAATACTCATGATTATTTACTCATTAAGTCACCATTTATGGTGACCAACATGCCTTGTTTTAAAATTTTCAAATAGGGAGCCATTTGTTGTTTAAAATCATATATTTGGTCCTCATTGAGACATAAATCAACTTAGTGAATTTGTTTTAAAATTATTTATTTAACTTATAGAGATAACCATTTTATTATCAAGTTATCAAGCTGATTTATAGGTCATCTCTTACTTTGCAAATCATCTTTGAGACTGCCAAGTGTCACTTCCTCATTAAATTTTGAGAAATAATTGATTCTTTTGAAGTTCTAAAAAATAAAATTACTTATCACAAATTGTGTATTTAGACCCCTCTATTTTAAATCTTCACTAAGAAGAAAGACTCAAATTTACATATTTACAGTGCTAAAAACATCACAAAATCCCTACACATGCCTTATTTTTACATCTTGGAAAAAAATTTAAATTATAAAACTACAAAGACTTGTGAATACCCAAATACATAATATTGTGCCACATGTATCTCTATCACTCCATCTTAGTTATTTATAAAAAAAATCTAAGTCATTTATATTCATGGCCATGTAACTAAGTGATTTCATACCAAGTGTCTCCATCTCTTAGATCCATAGACCTTTGTTCAATACTTCGAGATCATAATACTTGCAATGAAGAAAATAAGTGAGATTTCACCATGTGTCATCATCTCAATCTATAATATATTTATATTTAAAAATATAAATTTATAAACATTGTGAGTACATGAAATTATACCATGTGACATCATCTCACAACACTAAAAACCTAGAGGCAAAGATGAAAAAAAAATCAAGCAATGACTATGTGAATAAATGAAAAGCTACCATGTGTCATCCTCTACATATTCATCTTCCACTTTTATATCTTATAATAATAAACTACCATGTTTTATCACCTCACAATGCCATATACTAACATAATTTAGAGACTAATAAGAAATTATACTAAAGTGATAAAGCAATATATTGTCACATGTCCTCTGGTAACATAGTTAAGTATAATGTATAATGAGAATAAAAATGCAACCCATAACCATATACCTTGCAATGTATCATGAATATTTAAGTTTTAATTTCCTTTCCACAAAAAAGTTAGAGGCCATGTATTATTATTTATACATCCAACTACCTAAATAAAGAAAAGGATATTAAATAGATCATGACTAAAAGATATAATGATAACTATAAAGTGGATAAACATATTAAATCCAATAAGGATGAATAATCTCTTGAAATTTGTGATAATTTTACATGTGTCAAATAAATATTTATAAAAATATGTGTCATAAAATAAAATTTAAATTGGAAAGATAGATGACATGGACTATTGCATTATAATTAACTATCATGAACTATATATTTATCTACGGGATCAAAACTTATATGCTTCACTCCTAAATGATTTAAATGTCATTTTTAAACTACTAACCTATTAATTAAGCTTCACATATCTAAACTTTACTTAATACTTAATTTTTAAATTGAACACATATCTCAATAATAACTACAATGGTATCCAAAAAATTGGAACCATCTTCATCATTATTTTAATTTAGAATTCAACATGAGTTCAAAGCCACATAATTCAAATAAAATGTGCTACATAATGTCTTACCACACTACTCATCCATATATGGAGATGTCAAAGTGGTTTGGATTTATACTATTAAATATAACTTGACCATCGACAAAAGAGAATACATGGAAGACCTAATCTCTACCATTTTTTTAGATTGCACAAAGTAGTGGTTAAGCCAAAGGTATTTTCATATGCTATTTTTTATTTTATTTTTTTATTATAGACAATTTAAATAATGATATATTCAATAAAATAAAGATTTAAATACCATTGGCCTATGTAGTTGGCATTAGATTTGAAAAATAATATAGATTGCCTACACCAGACACACCCTATAATCAACAAGTAGTAAATGAATGGTTTAAGGAGAATCATGTTAGGGAGAATTTGAAATATTGGCTCAAATATGTTGAAAATTTTATAAATAAAATGAAGGTCAACACCATCCCAATTGCATAATTTAGACCAAGTGTTAAGATTTTCATCGAATTTCTAAACATACTTCACGGAACTCCATCTATTTCCCATGTTGATAAAGTGTGGGTTCTTTTATTGTATATAATATTAAAGTTCAATTGTATCCCTCTCATGGGAAAATATATAATATATATTATAAATATTAAAAGGGTCACCCAAAATAGGCCATACAATAATTTTTACATGATCTCATATTTAATGGATGTTAATTGTGTTACTATGAGCTCCATAGGCATATACCCATGAGATCTATAGTAATTTCATAGGAAAGATAGAAGACACATTTTAACCCATGTTTTGTAAAATAATTAACACCCAACCAATCCTAATTTTGTCTAAATAAATAAAAATATCACCTAAATCACTAGGGGACTATTGTTACTACCCAAACGACATAGTCATAAGGGTAGAGGTATTTTCCTAGACCAGTCCTAGATAAACTATAAAAACAACAGATGACATATAAAATATCTTGAAGTGTTGATGAAAATTTTAAAATTTTTAGACTAAGAATATTATAAAAGATTCCTCTTAGTATAGGGATGCAACAATTTTAATAGTGGGAACATATAGCCATGTTCTCTCATCATAAAGGCTTTTTCCATATCAAATTGGCTAATTTTAGATATTGGGACCCCAGGGGGTAGTAATTTGACACAAATATTTTTAGGTTAGACTTAAAACTAATTACAACTATCAACTTTATGATCATGACTCCATTTTTATAAAATCTAGAGATGACACCTAGTTTTGGATAAGGATGTGAGTTGCAAATATGACTATGCAAATTTTAAAAAGGATCCAACATGATCCTACCAATAGATTATCTTGAGAAGGAAAATTTTATAGAATAAAAAAATGATAAAATATGTGAAATAATCCTCAATATCCTTCCCCATATATATATATATATATATATATATATATATATATATATATATATATATATATATATATATATATATATATATATATATATATATATATATATATATATATATATATATATATATATATATATATATATATATATATATATATATATATATATATATAGGCCCTTCAAGCATGATGAAATGGGTTGAGAGGAAATGGTTCCCTTAATGACATATTGAAATCTCAAACAATATGAAAGGTTTTTTCTTGATTAAATTCAACAATGAAGAACATTGTTTCAAAGTTATAGTAGGTGGCTCATGGTTATTTGGTATAATGGGTTTATTTTTGAGAAAGTGGAATCTTTGCTTTGGTCCAGATAAGGAAGATATAAATATCATGATAGTTTAGGTGAGATTACAAAAATTACCTATTGAGTATTGGGAATATGAAATCATGGTTGGAATATCTAAAACCTTTGGTATTTTGATAGCATTTTATGTTGAAACTAGAGCTAGAACATGACTTTTCTATTCTCAATTTTGTGTTAATGCATTTTTTGGAAGATCTCTTCTAGATTCCATATTGCTACATTTTGATTGTGTAGATTATAACTAGAAAATAGAAATGAGTATTCTCCTTTGAAGTGTGTTGATGTTTAAAATTGCACTCGATTATAATCAACAACAATGGGAAGTTTCAAGATGTGGGACTTGCATCTTGAAACAACCTCCAAATTTTAGAGAAGCTGGTCTCTTCTATGTATCAAGTGTGGGGGGAAAAAGGATAGGGATTTAAACAAAAATGTAAATGAAATAAATAAAATATAACTATGGTGATGCGCCTGAGTGTAATTTTGATCCTTAATCCTAAGCACAGTGCAACTATATGTAGGATTCAATTACATTAAAGAGAAGACTATGGCATGATTAATGTAATAGACAGAAACAATAGAAATAGAGGCTCACAATTTTAGACTACCTTTGCAATGATAAGAGAAACACCAACAAAGGCATAGAACTCTCTTCTCATTAAAGCCATATAAAAGGCATAGAAACATGCATAGTTACATAAACTTTACAATGAAAATAGAACAAAGGCAAATGATATTCCTAATCACTACTCTAGAAAGTCTAAAAACTCTTGATAATAGTTTCTTCCAAAAATTATCCCTTTATAGCCTCAGATGACTCCCTCCATCATCACCTTTCCCAAACAATTCTACTCTACCCTTGACTCACAAGGGACAAACAGATGGTGCTTTCAATGTTTGCCAGCCCCAAAAAACTACCCGGTGAACTGTTCCATCTACTGGAATTAACTCTAGCTGAGTTTCCCTCCAGATTGATCATGTGTTCCCAAATTTATGGCCCAATACTAAACTCTATCTGAGTTGGATGTGCCTATACGAGATCCTCTATTCTGTTGAAACAAAAAGAACACTTAGTCAATTCCCTAAAGATCTTATTTTTAGGAGATACCAGAGGATGACACTTGGTGTTTTCCACCTGATTTATCAAAGACACACAACACTTTCTACTTTCCATATATCCTACTTAGGAATGCCCTACTTTTGACACATGGCAATCTCCACTTGCTCGTTACCTATGCTTGTAGAAATATTCGGGACATATGTTAGGCTCCTATGGATGGTGACACTTGGTGGCTTCTACAGACCTTTGAAATAAAACCTAGGACCCACGATGATCTTTATTCAGTAATGAAACTTGAAGATGATCTCTCAGACATTGACATGTGGAGGCTTCCATGGCTTTAGGGAAGATACATGGTGTCTTTTTCTACTTTTGCTAAGGGTATGTCGTGGCTTCCACTTGTCCTGAGAATAGAGTAGAAAGGGGCTCAAAAAATGACACTTGGCAGCCTTCACTTATATTTAGCACTAACAAAAATGAAATAACACCTTAGCACCCTCTAAAAGGGTGTCTGACCCCTTTGGTTTTTTGGGACACTCCCTTGAACCACCCATTGAACCCAAATTGGTTTAAGGGTTCAACAGTTTAACACTGCGTGTCGTTTACACACAACTTGAGATCTTGAACCAAAATATTGAACCGAGGCACTGCACCACCCTATTGAACCTAGGCATTGAACTAACTGTCTCTCAGATGCCGACACGTGGTGACTTCTACATTCTTTTGGAAAAGTATTTTAGAGCCCTCTATGACTACCACTTGGCATTTTCTACCTGATCCTGATACTTATCTTGTTGAAACCTTTTGCTAAAAAATAGATGAAATGCAAGTGCTAAAAAGGAACATGGATGCTGACACGTGGGGCATTCTACTAAGATATTGTTGGATACATGGCACATTCTATGGCCCTCTTGAAAGTTATGAAAAGTGTCTCAGATGATGCCACTTGGCTTGTTTGGTAACTTAGAAAGTGACACTTGGTAGCCTCTACCTGAATTCAATACTTGGGCAAAAAAAATGAAACCAAAGGATCAAAAAGGGAAAATGAACCCATGTTCAGATGATGCCACTTGGCAGCTTCCCCTATTCTTTGACACTTAGATAAAAAATGAGTCAAATGAATCGAGCTCGCACTCTATTTCAAAAAAATTTTGTCATGACCAAGGTATGTGAGAACAAAATCTGTAGTGTGCAACCAAAAATTGGAATGCAACATAGAGTGAAATTTTACTCTATAGTTACTGGTGACACCCAGGACTTTTGGGCCTGCTCAAAAAGAAACACAACTCTTTCTCTATCAAAATTGCAAAATTCATAGCTTCAAAAGTGTTGTTTGGTAGGTTAACCATTCATGGTCAGATAACCCTTGCTTGTTTTGTAAGTCAGTGAAGGCTAAATCAAGGTGAATGATATCCTTGTGCAAAAAATTCTACAAAATTTGAACTGTAGCCTTCAACTTGAATTTGAGCTTGGAAATAGGAACCAGAATAGCTTCCACTTCTGAGATTGAAGAATCATCTCATAATTTATAAAAAACTATTTGATCATTCTATTTAGCCAGTAGTAATGGTTCAATTTGGTCAACCATTAGCACCGTGCTATCATCCAAAAATGGAGACAGAAGGCCCAAACTTACTAGATCTTCGATATGCTACTTCATCTCACCGATGCTTTCTTTCATGATGTCGAAGAGCTCTCTGTAATTATTGGCTACAAAATTGCAACTGAGAACCTCATTGACTCTCTTTGCTACAACCATTATGTCAGTGATTCTTGTGGCTGCTAATGTCACATCCATTGCATCATAGAGCTTCTGTAGTAACATTTGAGAGTCTATGACTCTGTCAGAGATTGTAGCTAGAGTGTTTTTCACTGAATCTCCCACCTTTTCACATAATCTCTATGTGTTTAACATGAAGGTGAGGGAAGGCTTGAGCTATAAAATCTCTGAGGAGATTCTTTTCCACATAGATTCATAGAGCTCTTTTACCAGTTTTATCACTCTAACACTCTTTGGCCTATTATCCATCTCTAGTGTTACTTGTGCCACTCTTTATTGCTCTGCTTAGAACTGGGCTCGAATGGCCGTAGTATTATTCTACTCAGTTAGTAGCTTGTGCTACCATTCTACTTTTTCCCACCTCAGGGTCCCCACCTCAGCATTTATCTACGTGAGCTCTGCCTTTAAAGAATCATTTTGGGCCTGGACTGCCTGGTGAATCTAAAGGGAAATAGTATCTTGCAACTATTTATTTAGACTCTCTATTTCATTATCTTTCTTGTTGATTTTTTTGGTCAAATTATTACATTTTACCTTTTCCTTGGCCATATCGGCCTCCATCTTTAGTAGCTTTCTTGACATTTTCAAGTAGTCTTCTGTGACTACAGAATTAGATTCAGTCAACAACTCAACTCTATCTTGGGGCCTAAAAAGGGACATATTGATGGCCACTGCATCTATTGAGTAGTCCTTAGGCTGCATATGCTCAGTTAGCTTGATAACATTTGGTGACAAATGGGTCACCATCAATTGTTACTAAATTAGGTCAAATTATGATCGTAGATGAGGTGTAGCCAATGCCTTATTTTACTTTGTCTTCTTTTTATCTCTTTAGGCTTCCCTTGCCATCCATGTAGCATCTGCTTGGGTTAGGAAAGTAAAAGGGGAGGTAATGTGCCCACTCATAAAAGGATGTCCCTATGGTAGATTGTATTGAATAGCTGACTGTTGGCTATGGGAAATCTGAGGAGAAAGTTTTTTAGGAATGGAGGGGGAGAAATGGGGTAATATCAAAAACTAAGGAGGCACAAATGGGGATGGCAGAGGTGACAGGGGGGTCATTTGGCTAGGTGGAGACATCATGCCGATGGGAGAAGATATAGACTGAGAAAGAGAAGGAGGAATGATACCTGAGGAGTAATTTTGGCACTCTATAATTGGTGTTGTTGGGTTTCTATCTCCTCTTCCATGGCCAACTGAAACTACACCTACCTTCATTTCTTGAGTGTCTCCTCTACTGGCTATGTTCTCTCTCCTTCCATGTCTAAAACTATTGTTGGTGATGCTTGTGGAGTAATAGGAACTTTAATGACTTCTAAAGATGGGGAAACCTTTGGTGGTGAATTAAACACACTCTTTTGTTCCTCCAAGATGCTGAGAGGTTGGGGCCAAAATGACATAGTTACTACTGCTACAATTTGTTTCAAGGTTTGTGGCTCTTGGCTTGGCCCAGCTTCCTGCTCTATACCCCGTGTTGGCAAATCAGTCATCTCTGGGCTAGATGCAAGGGAGAGATGGCACTTGTCCCATAGTTCTTCCCACCTCTCATCTATGTCTATGTTCTTGAAAGAATGGGTGGTCTGAGAAATCTCCTGCCTATATTTTCCAATAGGCTTCTATCTTTTCCACATCCCAATCCTTACTCTTCAATGCTCTTCTCAAGCTAGAAGTCATTTTGACTTTGGGATCATAATCCTTCTACTTAATTTAGAAAGTCTCCCATGGTCTATTTTGTAGAGGGGGCAAGTCTGATAACTCAACTTAAAAACTGGGAGCATCTTCTACAGGGTTTCTCTAGGTCTCCCAAAAAGGGCAGCCTTCATGTGCAATCTTGGTTGCAACTCTGTTAGTCCTTATCTAGGAAGCTATGTAACCAGTTTGGTCATATACCCATTTGTCTTCAACTAACAAGAAACCCAAGAAGGCTAGCTTTCAAAGTAGCAAGACTTTAGCATCCCTGGATTCAAAACTTATGTTGCCTAGCATCCACGGGAGGTCAAACATCTTCCTCTTCCATTTCCTAGAACCATAGTCATTGTCTACCATTGACACTTTCCTGGTGACTTCTAAAAATGCTAACCTAAGAGTTAAAACCTTCGGTAGCAACATTGGTTCCCCATAAAAACCATGAACTCTTAGAATTATATGGTGTAATCCAAAATATAAGTCACACAAAATTAGGCAATTGGTCAGGAGGTTTGAAATGCTGGGGAAGAATATGTTCATGATTGGTTTGGGGCTGAGGTGGCATAGAGTAGGGGTAACAAATAGTTCCCAAAAATCATATGGGTCACTGGTCCTTAACAAAACATGCATCCATGTAGACACAAAAATGGTCCAGTGGGGATCAAAACTAGGGTCATACATGTTTAGATGCATATGTTGGGTGAAGAGGTTGGTGTTCTAGTATAGCATGAGGTGAAACAAATAAGAAGAATACCTGAACACTCCCTTTGATCTGAACTAGGCTAGTTGTTCCACCATTATAAAAGTAATCAGCTCTAAAAAGTTGAGCTAATATTCTTGGGTCTTGTCGATGGTCTTCAACCTGAAGAGGATGGCCATTTGCTCTATATAAACTACCATATCATCTTTCATGCTGAAGATGACAACCATCATAGACAGTGCCTCTTAGCTGGCTTGTGTGAATAGGCCCCTTGCTGCAGGGAGTGTGGGCATGGTATTATTATCATCACCCATTTGCAATTCAATTCTTAGGAACCTTAACTAAGTATTGACATTAGCCCATGTCCTTTGCATCTTATCAATAGTGGGAAACATTGATGTACTATCATGGTGTAGAGTTAACATGTTTTTGATGGTCTGCGATGTGATTTGCACCATGAAATGACCCTATTAAATGGTGCATGAGGGTGCATGGAGCCAGTCTGCACATAATTTGACCAAGTCAGGGCATGGATGCATAGCTAGGATAAGGAACTGTGCCAATTGTGAGGTCCACATCCTCATGCTGAATGTCTCATATTGCCCTACTCTGGCTCTCTAAAGGCACCTTTGGTGTGCCCCTTCTCTGAGGTTCTTACTACTAGCTCTTTGCAAGACTGGATCCATGATTCCATCCACATAATCCTTTATTTTTGCTAAGTCACTAGCCTGACCAACCTTTGGCATTTTGGTTCTTGGATAGGCTTTCAACAGTGGCATGATAGCTGAAGCATATGACTTACTAGCCAAAAACCTATTAAGGGATTCATAAATCCTAGCTCCTTGTTGTGAAGATGTTGTTCCTTCCATGATGTATTCTATGTGATGACTGGTATGAACCCCTTGCAATCAAAACACTCTTACTAAAGCAGCTATATTAGGTGCTAAAAATTTTCACAAGAAACAAGATATTTTCACACAAATGCAGGAATGCTTGAGAGTTGGTAAACTTTAACTCTTGCTAAATAGTATTTATGGACCTATCAAGTCTCAAAATGCATTAAATTTGGATAGTTGTTAGCAGATCCTACTCAATCTTTTGGGGCAGCGAGATGGACACTATATGCAAGTGGCCGCACAATGTACCTTAAAGATTTTGAAATATTTGGGAAGCATTTAATGCTTTGAGAATTTGAAGATTTTTTAAAACTTTTTGAGTGACTGACTCTGTGTTTAAAACACTTATTTAAATAAAAATTAGGAAAACAACAATGGAAAAAATAATGCGGGAAGGGGAAACTTATCTAACTATAATACATTAAAAAAACCAAGCTAATTGAAATGCTTCAAATAGATTCCATTTATGGGAATCTCTTTAGGCTCTCCTTCCACTGATTCCAGCTCAAATTAATTCTTCTGCTTGCACCTGCAAATCTTATATAGGCCAATCCATAATGCTTCAAATTTATTATGCTGACTTGGCTTGGTGGCTCTCGCATCGCATTTCAAAAAACTTGAGCCTACCTCAAAATGAGGATTTAAAGTCCTGTTATCAAAAAAATCTTAACCATTCCTTGATGCTTGATTAATAAATCATGGGTGATATCCCTCTTCTCTTGAACTTCTAAAAGTTTTGCAAGTCTAACCTGCATGGGGCCATTTTCCTCAACTTTAATTTGTTTGATCAACTAGAGAGCAGGGATCTCCAAAAATAGGGGAATTATTGCTGACTTCCCATATACCAACTCATATGGGGACATCTTGATCACCTTCTTAGGCATGATTCTATCAGCCCATAGTGCTAGATTAAGCACTTTATGCCACTCTTTGTGATGATCAGCCCCTATTCTTTTGATGAGTCTTATCAAATTCTTGTTGGTTGATTTTGCTAGACCATTACCTTAAGGGTAATATTTAGATGAAGTTTTCAGATATATTCCATGTTTCAAGGCAAATTTAGATACTTTAGACCCCAAGAATGCTTTAGCATTATCTAAAATTATGGTGTGAGGAGCCCAAAAGTGAGTAGTGATACTCTCTAAAAAATCTAGGATTACGTTCTCTGTTGCTTCCTTAAGTGGGGCTGCCTCAGTCCATCTGGTGAAATAGTCTATGGCAGTTAATATCCATTTATGACCCATACCATACACTGGAGTTATCATTCCAATGAAGTCAAGACCCCATTGAGTAAAAGGATCATCAACAATTATAGGACTAAGGGGCATGGCTGCAGTCCTCCCCATCCCCATATAAAATTGACAGGATTGAAATTTCTTAACTAGCTAATAACAATCTGCAAATAAAGTAGGCCAAAAATATCCTACCTCACTTATCTTTATGGCTGTGGTCCTTGCAAAAAAATGCCCCCCTGATATTCCATGATGCATTTCATGTAGTATTCTTTTAGCCTTGGCCTGTTCTACACATCTTAATAGTTTTTCATCTGAATTTCTTCTAAAAAGGACTTGTTCAATTAAAACAAAATGAACTCCCTGCAAACTATAATATATCATCTTATTTTGAGGGAGTACTCTAAGATAAATCCCATTTTTCATAAACTAAATCCTACTTGTAACCCAGGATTCTTGATCAACCTCTTATATCTTTAACACTATCTCCATCTCTCTTTGTGAATCTGCCTCTTTAGGTAACATCTTTTCAAGCTCTTGGGTCATTTATTAGCACAAGCCCCTACCTCTGACTAACTTGGTGGGTCTGACCTCTACATCATATTCAAAAATCTTAGTGATCTAGTTGGCTCTTTTTTCAATGATTTCTCCCTCCTTGATGTATTCTCTGACACTTGGGTGAGCTACAAGTATCAAGATTTTGCTCCCTGATACCATATGCCTAAATTTTTTGAGGGATTTTACCATGGCATATAATTTTATTTCTACAAAGTTGTACCTTGTTTTATAATCCCTAAGAGTTATTGAGAAAAAGGCTATTGGGTGTTCTCCCTCTAGCTTATCATCCTTTTGTGTCAAGACAACAACAATACTTGACTCTCCTCCATAGACATACATTATAAAAGGTTTGGAAAAAATTGGGTTCTTAAGCACTAGCACTATTTCAATAGTCTTCTTGACTTCTTCAAATGCTTGTCTTCCTTTTGTGGTCCATTTAAAATTTAGGTCTTTCTTTAGCAAGAGTGTTACTAGTCTTATCAAGCCTGCAAAATCAGATATGAGCCTGCTGACAAAATTAATCTTCCCCAAAAAGGACTGAACTACCTTTTTATTCATTGGAAGAGGTAGGTTCATTATAGCTGCAATTCTCTTAGGATCTATGGAAAATCCTTCTTTAGATACTATATGTCCCAATAATTTCCCCTGAGGTACAACAAAGATGCATTTATTGGGACTTAGTGATATCCCAAAATCCTAACATTTCTTGAAGACAGCTTCTAAATGATCAAAATGATCATCAGCATTTTTTAAAAAAATAATGAGGTCATCTAGATAGACCAAGATGATCCTATTTATAAGTTCCCCAAATGCTACATCCATATCTCTTTGAAAGGTGGCTCTTGCATTTGTCAGACCAAATGGCATCTTAGCATATGCAAATGTTTTGCATTTGGTAGTAAAAGTAGTTTTGTACTGATCTTCATCAGCCAACCAAATATGATTGTATCCAGAGAAACCATCTAATAAAGAAAACCTCTTTGATCTAGCCATAGTTTGTAGAATTTGTTCCATGGAGGGCAAGGTATAGTGGTCTTTCAGAGATGCTCTATTTAGATCTCTAAAATCTATACACAGTCTTACATCTCCATTCTTTTTCCTAACTGATACTAGATTTGATACCCAGGTTGAGTGCTTAATTGGAAATATTGTTTTAGAATCTAAAATTTTCTACAACTCGTCTACCATTAGAAGATCAATCCTTGGATTTAATGGCCTCTATTTTTGCCTGATGGGCTTAGATCCCTCAGTCAGTTCTATTGTGTGATGAATAATGTCTCTATTGTACCCATGAAGGTCTTCATAACTCCAAGATATGACTCTGTCATATCTCTGGCACAATTCAATTAGTCTTTCTCTCTCTTCTTGAGTTGCAAAATTTCCAATTTTTAACTTTTTCCCATCACTCACCTCTATTTCAAAATAGTCTATTTTGTCTACCTGGAACCTTTTCTTTTCCAGGCTTACATCCTCTGGATCAAACAAGTTTTCTAAGGTGATCAAGCCCTTGAGGAGCTTATTAGTCTTCAATTGTATAATTAGATCCCCATACGCTTCCTCGATCTTAGTTTATAACTAATCAACAAACTCATCTGATTGTTGTAAGAATTAGAGTACCTAAGAATCATTTTCAAATACTTGCCAATTCTCATCATTGTCTTGGATGGTCATCCTCACTATAACTTTTACTAACTTATTGTTAATCAATAGGCTAGTTGATGGGTTAAACTATGAGCCAATCTGGACCATCCTATCAGCTTCAGAGTTTTGACTTCTAGGGACTATCTCAATATTGAAAGCTTCAAAATCTTTTATCAAATCCCAAATCCTATGTCTGTAAGATCTCATTCTCACATTTCTGGCCACTGCCTTTTCTCTAATTTGCTTTACTACTAATTCTAAATCTCCTTTCACTTTTAGATTCTTTATTCCCTTTTTCTTGCCTAACAGGAGCCCATGTACTAAAGATTCATACTCAACATCATTATTCATGCAAGCAAATTGGAATTGGATAGCCCTTAAAATTTTATCACCATTTGGAGTAGTAAGACAAATTCCTGCCCCAGCACCATGTTTACTTCTAGCCCCATCAAAATTCAAGGTCTAGATCTTTGAATCTTGAGTAGTGGGTGCTTCTACCCCTATAACATTTGGGATTGCCTGGTCTTCATAAAAAATGACATATGTGCCTAAACCAGTAGAGTCATAGTTCCCATATGGGTCACTATGCATCATAGCCAACAACTGGATATTTTCTTCTTCTTGATCATGCTCGGTCCAGTTGCCTATCTCTTCAACAAAAATCCTTTCTTCTTTATTCAACATAGCATGATCTGCCTCTAATCTTATTGTTGGTTCATTGGTGATATGGTCTTTTGATAGTGGTTTGGATAGAATTATCATCTTTGAACCATATCTGGTTCTTAGGATGAGATGAGACCAGTCAAGAGACATATATCCTCCTATTTTTGCTATAAAGTCTCTAGATAAACATAAACCAAAGATCAGAGGTATATCTATGACAACTACATCTTGGTTGACAATTATATTGGGACAAGTATATAGCTGCAATGGGAGTTGTTTAATTCTCCCTATGGTTTATATTATTTTGCCATCTAGCTGCATAACTCCTTTTGTAAGGGGTTCATATTTTATTTTTAAGGCATTTGCTACTTGCTTTGGCATAACTATAGTACTAGCTCCTGAATCTATCAATCCATTATGCAAGAGTTTCTTTCCAACTATTAGAGTTAAATAGAAAGGCTCTGGTTTGGATTTACTTACTTCTGTTGCATCATTCACAAAGGTGGTTGTCTGATGAAGAACTGTATCTTTGATCTTTTCTTTTCTAGCAAGTCCTTTGGTAACGATACCTTTGGGCACTGCTTGGCCTTGTAGAGCTTCTTGTAGCAGTCTCTTCTATTCAGGAATAGTTAATATATCCCATATTGATACCTGGGCTGGAGTCTTCTTTAATTGATCCACTACATTGATTGGTCCCAAAGACTGAGTTTTTTGGACATAAGGATATCTCATTTTTCCTGAGTTTGGGTAGGAATCCCTTGATCTTGCACTAGCTAAGGCACTTCTTGTCTAACAAAAACATTTCTTTGCCCTTGAGATGGAGGATTATTCATGACTTGTCCATTTATAATCTCAGGTTGCTCCACCATTCTCCTCTTTGATATGGTGTAATAATCAAATTGCACCACTGGTTTTTAGGAGGTAGATGCCTCGTTTAAGAAAATTGATTCTTCATCTTCAACCCATGAGAACAAAGCATGTTTTAGGCCTATTTATTCCTCTTGTTTCAAGGACATTCCTTGCATCTAAGCCATTAAGACTAAATTCTACATACCAGGATACTGGTAGGTTTGATTGTCACTGGTACTAGCAAACTGACCATCCATTCTTCTTTGTTTTGCCACCCTTTGTTGTAGATTACCCCTAGGACAATATTTAGGTGTATGAGCATTATTTCAAGGGAAAAACTAGGCATTAGTATCCTCCACATAATTATTTTTCCCTAGAACCATCTCCCTATTTGAATTGGGAGGAATGGCCTGTGAGGGTGTGGGAACTACAACTAATTGATTCGTTGGCTGATGGTTAGTTTGTTTTGGAGGACCCTGATATTGGTTTGGTTGGGACAAAAACTTGTTTCCTTGATAGCCTTGATAAGGAGGCTTAGGGAAAGTATTCTGCTACCTCTTTATATTAATCAGCTCATTGGAAAATGTCCTTAAGATATTCTTGATATCATCCATCTCGGATGACTGAGCAGAGGGAGGTTCTTTCACAGATGGTTGAGGGTAAGTGTACATAGACATAGGTGGGCTTATGGATTTAGGAGCTTCTTGAGGTAATGGTAAGGAAATTTTTGGTAACATGGGCATGGGAGGCCTTAGAGGTAACTTTCTAGCATCTATTAAGTGATTTTCAGCTCTGACCACATATTCATAAGCCTCTGGCAAAGTGTGTCCTCCAAGTGACTGAATCGTAACAGATATATATAAATTTAAAGCTTTGAGATAAAACACTATGGCCATACCTAGCAGTGGTCTAGCTATAGTAGGGATTCTATCCCAATTCTTTTGAAAATTGGTATTGAAGTCAGTCATGTCTTCCTGTGGTCCCCTTTGAATTGTGATTAACTGTTGTAACAAGGAAGAATTATCACCCATTTATGCAAATCTTTCAAAAAACAAATCTCTGAGCTGGTCCCATTTAGATATGGTATTTGGGGTCAAAGACTGATACCATTCTAAAGCCTTCCCTTTGAAAGAAGCGGTTAATAATCTTATGGTCACATTTTGCTATGTGACAACATGTATAGCACAAACATCTGATACATCTTGAAGATGTTTTGCAGGTGTTTTAGAGTCTTGCCCACTGAACTTGGGTAGAGATTTTAGAGCATTCACTGGGATAGGATCCAAAATGGCTGGTGGTGTTGGGAGGATTAGGGGACAACCAGTGTTCCAGCTTGCATAATTTCTTGGGGGTAAGGGGGTTCCCATACTTGGTATTGGTAAAAACTAGTTAGCTCTTCTTCTTGGACTTATTACCAAAGGTGGTAAAAGAATACCTAGATTTGTAGTAGATTGTGATCTGGTGACTGGTCCATAGCTCTAACTCCTCATAGCTCTTTGGTTCATATGGTTTTGAAAGAAACTTCAAGATGGTCCCACTAGGTGTGCCAAAAATTGTTGATGTTTAAAATTGCGCTTGATTCTAATCAACAACAATGGGAAGTTTCAAGATGCGGGACTTGCATCTTGAAATAACCTCCAAATTTTAGAGAAGCTAGTCTCTTCTGTGTATCAAGTGTGGGGGGAAAAAGGATATGGATTTAAACAAAAATGCAAATGCAAGAAATAAAATCTAGCTATGGCAATGCGCCTGAGTGTAATTTTGATCCTTAATCCTAAGCACAGTGTAACTATATGTAGGATTCAATTACATTAAAGAGTAGACTATGGCATGATTAATGTAATAAACAAAAACAATATAAATAGAGGCTCGTAGTTTTAGACTACCTTTGCAATGATACAAGAAACAGCAACAAAGGCACATAACTCTCTTCTCATTAAATTTCAGCCATATAAAAGGCACAAAAACATGCACAGTTACATAAACTTTACAATGAAAATAGAATAAAGGCAAATGATATTCCTAATCACTGCTTCAAAAAGTCTAAAAACTCTTGATAATAATTTCTTCATAAAATTCTCCCTTTATAGCCTTGGATGACTCCCTCCATCATCACCTTTCCCGTGTAATTCTACTCTGCCCTTGGCTCACAAGGGACAAACAGATAGCCCTTTCAATATTTCCTAGCCCCAAAAAACTACTTGATGAACTGTTCTATCTACTGGAATTGACTCCAGTTGAGTTTCCCTCCATATTGATCACACGTTTCCAAATTTATGGCCCAATACTAAACTCTAACTAAGTTGGAAGTGCCTATATAGGATCCTTTGTTCTATTGAAATGAAAAGAGCACTTAGTCAATTCCCTAAAGATCTTATTTTTTAAGAGATACCAAAGGATGACACTTGGCATTTTCCACCTAATTTATCAAAGACACATGGCACTTTCCACTTTCCCTATATCCTACTCAGGAATGCCCCACCTTTGACACATGGCAATCTCTGCTTGCTCTTTAGCTATGCTTGTAGAAATAATTGAGACGTATGTTAGGCTCTTATGGATGGTGACACTTGGTAGCTTCTGTAGACCTTTGAAATAAAACCTAGGACCCACCATGATCTTTATTTAGCAATGAAACTTGAAGATGATCTCTCAGACATTGACACGTGGAGGCTTTCACTACTTTAGGGATGATACATGGCATCTTCCACTATTTTTGCTAAGGGTATATGGTGGCTTCCACTTATCCTGAGAATGGAGTAGAAAGGGGCTCAAAAAATGACACTTGGTGGCCTCTGCTTATCTTTGGCACTTAAACAAAAATGAAATAATGCCTTACTGCCCTTTGAAAGGGTGTCTGACCCCTTTGGTTTTTTGGGACACTCCCTTGAACTGCCCATTGAACCCAAATTGGTTCAAGGGTTCAATGGTTCAACACTGTGCGCCGTTTACACACAACCCAAGATCTTGAACCAAAATATTGAACTGAGGCACTGAACCACCCTATTGAACCTAGGCATTAAATCGACTGTCTCCCAAATGCTAACACATGGTGACTTCTGCATTCTTTTGGAAAAGTAGTTCAGAGCCCTCCACGACTACCACTTGGCATTTCCTGCCTGATCCTAATACTTAGCTTGTTGAAACCTTTTACCAAAAAATAGATGAAACACGGGTGCGAAAAATGAATGTGGATGCCAACACATGGTGCATTTCATTGATTTGTTGGATACGTGGTATGTTTTACAGCCCTCTTGAAAGTTATGAAAAGTGCTTTGGATGATGCCACTTGGCCTGTTTCGTAACTCTAAAAGTGACACTTGGTAGCCTCAACCTGATTCAACACTTGGGCAAAAAATTGAAACAAAAGGATCAAAAAGGGAAAACAAACCCATGTTCGGACAACACCACTTGGCAACTTCCACTGTTCTTTGACACTTAGAAAATGAGTCAAATGAATCGAGCTCCCACTCTATTTCAAAATTCTATCGTCACGATCAAGGTTTGTGAGAACAAAATCTACAGTGTGCAACTGAAAATTAGAATGCAACGTAGAGTGAAATTTTACTCTACAAAGTGAATAAATTGTCATAAATTAGGTCATATCTAAAAATCCTATCTCCTAATAAAAATAGGTATAACCCTAAAATAAAATAGGTTAATGTGTTGCAAATAAAATATAAATCTCACAATGATCTAGATCACAAATATTTGATTCAATAGGTAAAATAAGTAGCTAAAGATATATAAGATAAAGGTTTAGAAAAGAATAAAAGAAAGGTGACTTCCAAAGGAAACTAATTGAATTCATAAGAATCTTTATTATCATAAATATCAAAGTATGGTAATAATTGATGATTTTGTGTTTGAATATCATTCTCATATTCTAGCTCAGGATTCTCATGGAAAAGATATGATGGAAAATGTTAGATCTAAATAAGAGAAGGAATGAGGTAAAATTTTAAAATAAGGTATGGATTTTTATTTAAATACTACTAATTTTAATCTATTCTAAATTTGTTGATGATTCTTTCAATTTAGAATAAAAATAATGCAAAGCTAAATCTAATAAGTAAAAGGAGGAATTTGTACATTATGATGAAGAGTTTACTCAAGTTCAGAGGAAAGGGAAGGAGGTGCTTAATCAAACTAGTAGAAGAAATATAACATCTATTGTGGGAAAAAAGATTGTTAATCTAGCATCTAATAAGAAGGTAGTAAAGTTAAAAAATATGGAGACTAAGAATAAATATACCAAAAAGGATATATCTAATGGAGTCAAGGAAAATTTTGAAGTGTATGTAAATTTTGCTTCTATTTCTAAATGAATATTTGTTCTTGGAATATTAGAGGTATCAACAACTCTACCAAGCACATAGTTGTTAGAGATATTAAATATATAAATAATCCTATTATTTTAGTTATACAAGAAATGAAGATGTTTGTTGATCTAGTTTTGAGTTTTTTTTAATATATTTTGGAAGGAAGCTTTGATTTTTAGCGTTAATGTTTTTTTAACTAGATGGGGTAAAAATTTATTTAAAAACAAGAAAATAGAGACATTACAGAGCTTTATCCTTCTCGACCAGAAGACTCAGCTTCTGGGAGAAGCTTAAAGGTAGCAATCTATGATCTAGAATTTTCCATTGGGGTCCCGCTCAGAGGCCCATTTTGCCAGGCAATCGGCAACACCATTCCATTCCCAAGGAATGTGTTTGAAACAAACTGACTCCAAAACATTAGTTAGTTGAAGAACTTGTTGCACTACCACCGCCAACTGCCAGTCAACACTATCAAAATTATGGTTATTTAACAAATTTATCACAACCTGGGAGTCTGACTCACAGATGCTATTTTGCCAACCATGTTGGTAGCAGATTTGAATTGCCTGTAAAATAGCCAGCGCTTCCATATAATTATTAGAGTACCAGCCCTTATAGATGAAGAAAATAAACTAAAGATTTCTAGCATTGTCATGCCCCATGCCACCGATGTCTGCTTCCCTTAGGTTCCCACGTGAGGAGCCATCAGTATTTATCTTCAAAGTTCTAGGCATGGGGGGGAGGGGGTCCAACGACCCAGTCTACAAATCAGATTAGGCACACGGCTGTCTCTACTCCTAAGATGTGTAGGAGGAGCAATGGTTGGGTGAAACAAATGTGCTCCAGCAATGCTAGAGTAAATAGCATGGTCCTCCCTCCCCAGGTCTGCCGTGTTGAGTCCTTTTACTTCAAGAGTCTCCTATAGAGAGGTGTAAATTCACTCCCAATGGATGTTTTTGTTTAGCTGTTCACCACAAAAAAATTGCCTGTTTCTTTCAATCCACATATGCCACAGAATAAATGTTAGACCAACCAGCCAAGTAGCCTAGAGAATTGGCACTTTAGAGGGAGGGAGACTCAATTGGCTCCAAAATTCAACTAAAGATGAAGCATGCTAGCAGGGTCTACCCCACGCATTCCACCACCTATGCCAAATCCACTTAGCAAAACTATAGTGGAAAATTAGATGCACCCCTGTTTCCTCCTCCCTACAGCAAAAGACACACCTGCAAGGTCCATGAAAGCCACACCTGCATAGATTGTCCTAGGTGAGGCATCTATTATAAGCAAGAGTCCACTAGAAAAAATTACATTTAGGCTAGGTAAAGGAGTTCCATATCTTCTTCCCCCACAGGAAATTAGCTTCCCTAAACATGTGCTTAGATAGAGCATGATAGCCTGCAAAAATTGAATAGCGCCCAAAAGAGTTGACACCCCAGGCAAGCACGTCCTGACCTTGGAGGAAGCTATAATTTATACATGCTAAAAGTTGAGAAAGCTCCACTCGGCTCTCCCTGGATCCCCTTAGTGGCCAATCCGAAGAGTGCTTCCATCTAAATCTAGTAGCCATGCCCAGATTATACTCCTCCTTGTAATGAGCAACATTGGTCCAACCAGCTGCTTGAAAAACATCACACAAAGGCTGAAAGTGTGAGTGGGATGCCAAAATTAGGGGGAACCCATCCCATGAGTCTTCCCCGAAGAGAGCCTCTGCTCTAGTTTTGTAAATCCAAAAAAGACTCCGTTTAACTAGCTGAGTGCCGACTTTGAGGGTGTGCCAAATCATAGAACCACCACGCTCAAGAGGAAAGTGAGCAATATCAAAGGGTTCCACCCCCAAAAAATACTTGAAATCCAAAATGTGGGCCCATAGTTGTGACTGATTGGAGCACCATCTCCAGTACAATTTGGCAGCAAGGGCTTGGCTAGCCAGGATGGCCAACCGCAGCCCAAGACCCCCATCCTTCTTGGGCTAACACACTGTGTTCCTTTTTATCAGACTCCATTTGGTGTTGTGCAAATTTCCACTCCAAAGAAATTAGTGGGACAAGGCATCAAATTCCTTGAGAAAGTAAACTGGAGCAGCCTACACCATGTAGCGATAGACAGGCAATGCCTAGATCACTGATTGCAAAAGAGTGACTCTCCCCACAGTAGAGAGCCATCTATGTGTCTAGTGGCTGACTTTGTCCTTGAGCTTATCCAACACCTTCTACTAGAAAAGGCATGGCTACTTACCAATCATAATGGGAATCCCCAAATAAGTAACCAGGAGAGCCTAAATTTGGAATCTCAGGATGGTCATAATCTGCCTCTAAATAGGTCCCAAAGTGTTAAAGAAAAAAATGGAGGACTTGTGGTTGTTAATTTTCTACACGATCGCATCTAGGTACATGTCAAGAGTACTCTAAAAAGAATTTGCATCCTGAATATGAGCTCTCCCAATTAGGATATTGTCATCTACAAACTTGAGATGGGACGTGGTAAGACTATTCCCCCACTGCCACCCTTGCACCACGTTCCATGAGACCTAAAATCTGATAAGCCATCCCAAACCCTCCAAAAAAATGATGAATAAGTAAGGGGACAGTGGATCTCCTTGGTGAAGGCCTCTCGAAACACCAAATATCTCAGTGGGTTGGCCATTGATAAGAACTGAGAAGGAGGGCATAATAACATAACTAAACACCCATTGAATCCATGCCAGGTTAAAACCAAAAGCCACCAGGATCTTCTGCAAGAATCTCTAATTGGCCCTATCATAAGCCTTAGCTAAATCTAGCTTGATGAACATGGCACGCTCTTGAGAGGTGCTCATCGAATGAATGGCTTCTGAAGTAATGACCACCTCATCAAGAATCTACTTTTTGGTAACAAAACCACCTTGTTCCTCTAAAATAATCAAGGGGAGGCATCTTTTAAGCCTCTTCGCTATGAGATTAGTGATGATTTTATATACCACATTGCAGAGAGAAATAGGCCTAAAATGTTCCAGCTGATTCACTTACTCTTTCTTTGGAATTAGGACCAAGAAGGTGGCATTCAGAGCCCTAAGCATTTCTTTGTTAGAAAAAGATTTCTGAACCACAGCAAGAAGATCTTCTTTGATGATATCCCAGAAGTCCTAAAAAAATTCAATAAGGAAGCCATCGGGACCAGGAGCTTTGCCTCTTTTCATGCTAAACACAGCTGCCTCCACTTCGGCCCTTTCAATAGGCCTCATGAGGTACTCATTCAACCCTGAAGTCACCACAGCCGAGATGCAGGATAGCACATCATTTTTTGCCATCTCAGAAGGGGGCAGCCCTTCTGAGAAGAGGTTAGAAAAAAACTAAACCACTACCCTAGATATATCTTGGGTAGTATTCAGTCGTGTCCCATCTGGGTCTACCAGGTGGGACAAATAATTTCTATTATGCCTAGCCTACACAGACATGTGAAAAAAAGTGGTGTTCCTGTCTCCTTCTTGGAGCAAGTCAATATGGGCCTTTTGCTTCTAGAATATCTTCTCCCAAGGATCCCATTCAGCTAACTCATTCACAGCTTGAGATTATACCAATTGAAGATCCTCAGAGAGGCCACGGTCTCTAATCTACCTAGTAATCCCATCCAAATGGTCTTGAGCCTTCCTCCTCATAGTATGGAGATTCCCAAAGCTATTTGCATTCCAATACTATAGCCTCCCCTTAACATACTATAGTTTTTTGGTGAAGGAGAACATAGCGGTTGCAAAGTTGGGTCCCCTCTGTCTCCACCACTGCACCATAAGATCCTGCAGAGAGGGCTCTTAGAGCCACATGATCTAAAACTTGAAAGGGGCCTTCCTTGGCCCTGGGATGTGACTAGTAGATAGCTTAATCAGCCAGTGATCCAAACCTCTCCAGTCAAGAATCTCTGAAGGAAGGGAATGGGAGCTGGATTGCCAAAAGCATGACATAAGGAATCTGTCAAGGCACTTAGAGATACCAGCTTCACCGCTCCTCCTATTATTCCAAGTGAAAATACCATTGAGCAGTTTGACATCTGAGAGGTGCAAGAATTTGATATTATGCTGAAGGGTCTCTGAAGATGGCCCTAGCCAAGTCAAACCACCCCTCTTTTCCTCTAAGCTGAGGATAACATTAAAATCCCCAGTCAATATCCAAGGCAAATATGGGTGGTAGCTTCTCACAAAGCAAATATGGTTCCATAACTTTAGCTGTCCAGGGAGGTCCACAAGGGCATAGACATTAGTAATAAGAATGAATTCCCCTGATTCCTTAGAGGTAGCAACCATCATTAGAGCTGAGTTGTTTGCCAGCCAACTCAAGGGCGTTATGTGCTCAGGGTTCCAACACATATCCAGCCCACTAGAGCAACTAAATGCCCCAACACATTAGTTGTTCTTGAAATACCAAAAAAAATCCATACACAAAAACCAAGAGTCCACTAAAAATTTAGTCTCCTGGATACAAAGGATATCAGGAGAATGTTCACTTACCAATTTATGAATAGCTCTTTGATGGGGGGAGATGTTCAACCCCCTTACATTCCATGAAAGGACGATCATTGAGTAGAGTGTGCAAAGTGCTCCTCTAGGGGTTTAACAAACCCCGCCTCAATTAGAAGATCTCCTATAAGTTTGAGTCTTTCCTGGTCCTTTTTGCACCCAGCCCTTGAAGGAGCAAAAGTAGATGCCTTCTTGAAGGGGAATTACAAAAGGCCAAGTCTAGAAGAAGAGCCTTTATCTTTCCTAGATGCCTCCACCTCCTTTGCCATATCAGCCCAGCTAACCTCCTTGTCACTAGGCACTATCATGGATGCTAGGGGAGCATCCCGCACGTCCCAGGTCAGCTCCTAGATCGGCCGAGGATCTAAGCCTAATGAATCATCACCTAAGGGGAGTTTTTCCATTGTCTCTATCTCCTCCTCCTACAGTAATTCATGGATTCCATCCTCTATATTCATATAGTCTAAAACATCAAAGTAGTTGAAACCAGCCTCAAGCTGCCTGTCAAAATTTGGTCTCCTTTGTCCATGATTTTTTATACGGCATCTGACTGTAGTGAAATCATCCTTGTCAGGGCCCTTAGGGCCTACTATTCCCTATTCTAAGCCTGTAGAGTAAAGGGGATTTTTACCTTTGCTAGCATTATCTGAATGGCCAAGGGCCTTCCCCCTATGGCTCGGCTGGCTGATTCCTCTATCGCCCTTGGCCATCTGTGCTCCAAGTGAATCTCCTTGACCAGCATTATCTCTAACAGCCTGACAACACTGCCAGTGCAAATGGCCATACATGTGATAGATGCGGCATCAAAAAGGAATAGCTTTGTAATCTAATTGTTGAATCCATGAGGAGTTTCCCATACAAATTTCTAGAGAGTCTGGTAGGGGGTTATTCAGATTAATGTCCACACATATCTGAGCATAGGAGATTACCTTTATGTCTAATGTTTGATGTGCAATATCCATCAGTGTCCCAAGCATAGATGTTATCTAGCAGAGAATATCCTCATGCCAGAATTCCAAGGGCAATCTCAGCAAACAAACCCAGACAGGGATGCAGGCTGGGAGGTCTTCAGCCGAGTTAAAACTTGCATGCCAAAGTTTTAGGAATAGACCAATTTGATCAAAGAAGTAAGGGCCTCCTTCAAAAATCCTATTACGGTCTGAAACAGAGGAAAAATTCACCATGAAGTAATTGTTTCCAACTAACATGATATCAAAGTCCCCCTCAATCTACCAAGTTCATCGAATCTAGGTTTCCAAAGCTTCTAACGAGATACGAATGCCCAAAAATTTACATGTTAGGGCATGAGTAGTCAGGTATTCAACTTCATCCTTCACAGAGTCTGGGGAAATCACCAGGACCAGTCGCTCTTGGCTCCGAGGTAGGCAACCATTGATCCTTCGGAGCTTAGAACCCTCATTCACATAAGCCTTCTTGGCCTCCTGTGCACTCTCACCCAGCCCAAGCTGCTCTGTACTGAGGGTGCCTATCTAGCTGCTTGGCTTCTCTCCATCACACAGCCATCTTTTAATATGGCATCCATTTTTAGTGTTAATGTTGATGGTGCTTCATGAGATTTGGCTATTTTTTGGTATCAATTAATTGTTAAATGAGAAGTTTTGTTAAATAATTCACATCACATATCAATTTATTTTACTAATGAAGTTGATAAATCTATGTATTTTCTCTAATATCTATTCCCCTAATCAATATATTGGTTGAAGGACTCTCTAGGAGTATTTAATTAACTTTATACATGATTGAATTTTGAATGAATCATAGCAATAAATTTAAATACCCATCTATCACCCTTAGATAAGAAGGTTGGAGGTAATATTTAAGTATAGGGATTTAGGATTTGTCTAATTTTATAATAGCTAATGGTTTGTTGCATGTTAAATTAAGAAGATATTCCTTCATGTGGTATAATAAACATCTAGGGGAGAATTTGATTTAGGTGTGTCGCGATAGATTCCTTGTTAATCTTGATTAGATGATTAGTCATAAGATATTTTTATCATCCTTACCTATAATTGGCTTGGACCACAGTCTTATATTTCTAAATGTTGATATGGAGAGTCATAGGAAAATAATAATTTTTTTTATTTGAACAGATGTGGAGGCATCATCCTAATTTGGAAGACAAAGTTAAGGATTGGTAGAATGTGGAAATTATTGGGTTGGTTTAGTTAGAATTGATAAAATTATTAAACATGTAAAGGTTAATAATAATAAAAGGAATAAATATATATTTTGGAACATATTTGAGAAGAAACATATTATTATGGAAAATATGGAGGCGTTAGAAATGAAAATTTGTGTTGAAGGAATGGATCATAACTCTTATTATATGGAATAAAAATATCTTGAGTTAGTATCACTCTATTAGAGATAAGAAGGAGACTTTTTGGAGTCAAATTTTTAAAACAAATAGGGGACAAAAATTCAAAAATCAGATCTCGACCCTTAAACATATAATCACTAATACAATTATTAAGATTGTTAGAGACAATGGTGGATCTATTACTAACTTTTTGGTGATTAAGTATGAAGTTATTATCTTATTTATAAATATGTTTTATAGAGAAAACATTAATAATTAGACTATTGTGAGTATAGTATTAGATGATATTTATTTGATTCTTAGTAATGATGATAATTAGATATTATTGAAACTAATAACAATTGAACAAGTTCAATTTTTTTGTCTCTTTTATAGAAGGAGACAAGGCTCACAAACCTGATGACTTCCTTGCAACATATTTTATACAATATAGGGATATATAAAATTGGGATATGCCTAACTTTTTTTATGAATTATTCTCTTATGGAAAACTTCTAAAAGAGTTGAATAATACTTTCATAGTGTTTATTCTAAAAAATTATGGTGCTAAAGATTTCAAAAGATTTAGACCAATCAACCTATCTAATACCATTTATAAAATATTCACTAAATTTCTTCCTCTTCATATTCAACCTCTTCTTACATATATTATTTCAAGTCATAATGGGTATATTTTTACTAGAATGTAAATATAGGATGGAATTATCTTAGTTCATGAAAAACATCACTCTATGGGCAAGGGAAAAAGGAAGTTTTGGTGCTCAAGCTTCATATGAATAAATATTATGATAGGGTTTCTTTGTATTTTCTTGATATGATTTTGGAAAAAAATGTACTTAAGTTGTATTTTAATAATTTGATTTTGACTTCCATATCTAATATGATGTTTTATATTTTGGTTAATGGTATTCCAAAAGGTTTATTTCCTAGTGAATGCAGTTTGAGAGAAGGGGACCCATTATGTCCTTTTCTTTTCATTATCATGGTAGAATATTTGAGTATAACCCTCTCTACTACCATAATAAGGGGGAAGATAAAAGGAATAAATCCTTCATATAATATAGACTCAATTTATAATCAACAATTTGTAGATGGCACCATAATATTTGTTGAGGCATCAGTGAGGGAAGCTAAAGAATTGAAAAAACTTATAAATAATTATGAGGAAGCTTCAAAGAAAAAAATAAAATTGAAAATATTTCTCTACTTTATTAACACCCATGTCATCCTTCAACATAAGGTTAATAGGATTTTAGGATGTTAAATAAATGATCTTCCTTATTTATACCTTGGAATGTCATTTTTCCATCACAAAATTCCTATATTTCAACAAAAAATGAAACTCTTTGTTGGATAAGATTCAATGAAAGTTGGATTGTTGTAAGGCAAGCCTTCTCTCTCATATTGGTAATTTAAAATTGATTAAAATCAATTTACAAAACCTTATAATTTATTTGATGTCATTTTTTGAGGTTCCTAAATTTATTATTGATAAGATGGAAAGAAATCAAAATAAATTTCTATTGTCTAGTATGGAGGAGATGAATAGATTCTCTTTGGTGGCTTGGGATAAATTTTGTCATCTAGTTTATCATTTAGGTTTGGGAATTAAAAAAATAAACCACATGAGTCTAGTCTTGGTGGATAATATGGGTTGGATATTACAAAAAAATAAACCTATGGATATAAGTTCTAAATGAAAAATATTTGGACTTATGGGAGGGTGAAAAATGGATACAAGATAATTTTCTTCTGCATGGTTCCTATTTTTGGAATAAATTAATTAAATGAATTTTTTTAATTTGAAAAGGTTCAAAATGAAAGATAATTTCTAGTGATAAAGTGTTGTTTTGGAATGACTTGTGGTTACTTATATAGCCTCTTCTTTCTATGAATCTTTGGAGTAGAGTGAGTGATAGTTTGAAAAGGAAATATGGTGTTAGAGTTGTGTATTATACTTTCTATTTATATTGGATTAGAGCATCAAAGGAGTTGGAATTATAATTTAAAATTCCTAAGGATCATAATATCATCTCTAATCTTAATCTTTTTCTAAGGGGTTATTTGTTGTAAGGTCTACTATTGATGATGAAATATTCTAGGAGTATTTGGATGGTAATTACATAGTCAAAACTAGTGATAAAGTGGTTGTTGGAGATTCGCATTATGGTTTACCTTGGGGTAAGTTATAGAAGAAAAATATCATTCCAAAGCTAGAAAAAAAAATTGGTTGAATATCTAGTAAAATTCTTTCTATGGAGAATCTTATAAAAAGGGAATTGTTAATTCCTAAACATTATGTTTTATGTGATTCTAATGTTTAATCTATGGTTCACCTGACGCTAGAATTTCCTTTTTCCTTTTTGGTTATTATATTTATATGATTTAAATTTTATATTGATTGGGTTCAACCATAATCCCTCTTTGATATGTGGAGTCATTGGAAGGCCCCTTTTAAGAGTGAAAGTCTTAAGAATTTATGATATTTGGATTTACCTCATGTTTTTTGGGGTTTATGGAAAGAAAGAAACCACAGTACTTTTAAAGGTATGAAGAGTAGTGTTGAATTCGTATAATTTAAGATGTATAATCTTATTAATGATAAATTTACACTAATTAATTCAAAGGCAAATTATAAAATTAAGGAGGATGAATTTAAGATTGTTACATATTGGAATTTATCTAATCAAGGAAGGAATGATATGGACTTCAAGAAAAATTTAATAAGTTTAACCCAATGGACTCTCTCTTCACGAAGATGGGTTAAACTCAAATTTTATGGGACTTATAAATTTAATCATAGGAAAGTTGGGGAAGGAGGGGTTATTAGAGACAATGTAGGGGTTATGGCTGCAATGTATGTAGATAATGATGTAATTAAATCTAGTGATGTTGTTGAAGCTACGATGGTCCTATGGGATGTTAGGATAATTAAGTATATATGTGCTAATAATCTCTTTACAAAGGGTGAATCCTTAAATATTATTAATTGTCTCAACAAAAAACAAATTCCAAGTTATAATATTAATACTATTATGCAAGAATGTCTTGATATCATCAAATATTTATAGTAGACTCTGATTTAAAATAAATAAAGAGGGGAATAATATTGTTGATTGGTTTTCCAAAAAATGGAGTTCATGATAGACATTTTTCAAAGTTGAGTGATTGTAATGGTATTATATCGAAGGTATACAACTCATGGCAAATGATGTTTGATATGCCCATACCTTGGTATTGTTTTATTATGTTTGGGAAAATTAGTTTTTAATTCTCAAATAATAAAAGGGTCTGAGTAAGAGAAAATTAGTAAGCAATATTCCCAATTAAAGCTACTAATTTGTGAAATTTATTTATAATTATAGCTTTTCTAAAAATAGTAGTGAGAGAGAGAAAATTAAACTTATATTATTCTATCTTGATTTGACTAAGACAAGGCCTAGAAATGTGTGTGCAATCCTAAGATACTGTCATAAATAAGATTCTACATTTCATTCTTTGATTAGATAGTAGTGCCAAAAGTGGACAAGAGTGGCACTAGTGTTTTAGTCCTTCCCTAACACTATTGTCCTGAATATCTAAGATTTTTGGGTTTTATTCACCTAATTAGTGTGAGCCTATGTACCAAATTTTAGAGCCTCATCAATAGAATTCCCTATAGGGTTGATTTTCAATGTGTCTTCTATGTACTTGAATATAAACTTTGAAAAATAAGGAAAAGGGGTTAGTGTGTGTAATATGCATTGGATGTGCTTCACACCCTATATGTGGGCATACTACCTACATACCAATACTCCAAAGAGGGATCAAGCCATATGTAGTTCTCCCTTTAAGACTGCTTGGTGCAATAGTGCATGAAGGTACAATAAATGCAAAAATTGAGTGTGCTTGAGATGACTAGGGGCTGGTGTAAGGACTTGAATTGACTTTAATGTGTATGTAGAGAATAGGGAAAATTTATTGAGTGGTCTTTCTTGTATTATTTCTTTCTTAAGTGATATTTTCAAACCCTTTCCAAATGATCTTTGAATGGGATTTTATATGGATCTATTGGTCATGGATTGAATTTTCTTGTGTTAGGCCAATAAGGAGAAGGATGGGGAACCATAATAAACTAACCATTGGGGCTAAATATGATCTTGGACAATATTTATGAAATCAAAAAATAATGGCATCAGTGTTATTGTCTTAGTGTGGTGTTATTATCTTGGGTAGACATGACCTAGGGGGATGGATTGGTCATAAAGAGAGGGTCTTAGATTAGCTAGGGTCAAGTCTGGAAGGCTAAAAATGACTAGGAATCAGTGAAAACAATCTTATGAGTATCATGAGAGCAAGCAAGAGGGACCTATGGATTGGGTGTCATTAGTCATGCTCAAGTTACCAATTTTTGCATTTTATATGACTATAGGTATCAATTTTTTGAGTTTATTACTAATATTACTAACATTATGTTATTAATCCATAAT
Organism: Torreya grandis; assembly: GCA_037957365.1. Lineage (NCBI taxonomy): Eukaryota > Viridiplantae > Streptophyta > Pinopsida > Cupressales > Taxaceae > Torreya > Torreya grandis. Next base: position 1,723,069 of record JARHVA010001264.1, read on the forward strand.
TAAATGACTTGGAATTTTTATTTTTACCAAATGATGGTTTATTGTGTGCCTTTGGTTTATCAATAAAAATTTTGTAAGTGGTTAAAATCATAAGATTATTACGAACTACCCATAAATGGTAATCATGCCACTATTCAATTATTGGTAATGATAATCTTGGAATGTAAACTCATATTTCACCTTGTGATAAGACTCATCCCATTAATGAAAATATTTTTCCAAATACTAAGGTTATAAAACATGTAAATGTCATTAAGACATTAATTATCCCACATAAATGGGGGAAGTGAAATACAACGTATATATCAAGTGCATTTTTTTTATTTACAACCAAATTATAAGTTACCTCTATGTCAAAGTGATTCAAACTAATGCTATGGGGGTGATTTATATATATTCAAAACTACCATTTTTTTAATTATTAAATATAATAAGGAGGTCTAAACCATTTTGGAATATGGGGGTCTAGCCAACTATATGGAAAATATTAAGGGTACTAACACGCATGTCTCTTTTGAGTTTTCCAAAGGCTAGAAAGAGAATATGGTCTCAATGAGAGATGTGATTATTTTGTTCAATAAAGATATGATTTCTCAAGTTAATAATATTATTATGCATGGAAATAAACTATACAAGAACATGTGTGACAAAAAAGAGGAGATGAAACTATTCCTTCAACCTAGTGAGTAGTTAATAGAGTATAAAGGGGAATATCTTAGAGAGTCTTTTCCAAGTCCATATCATGAAGTTTCTAATCATATAATAAAATAAATTAATATGTAAGGTAGGTTCAAGTTATATTCTTTTACCATTTTTCACTTTTGAACCATTTTTGTCATAATTTTCTTGTGATTCTACCTTTCTATTTACTCTTATCTTTGGAAAATTATGTCATTGATGTGAAACTTGGAAAAATTAATTTGCCTATCCATCAATATTTTATATTTCATATGTATAATCATGATAAATACCTTGGGATTGGACCTTATTCCATTATCAAGCTACTAAAACCTAGAAAGAAGGAAAAAAATATTCTAAAATGGAAAAGGAATGGAAATATTTTAAAAACTATATCTATTAAAATCACTATGGAGAATACTATCTCCAATCCCACCAAGAAACCACATATGTATGTGTTTTATACTTAGATGAAGAAGATAATGAGGGATAGTCTAAGGAGTGTTTTAAGGACCATGAGGTTTTGGCTGGTTCTCTAGGTGTGGACACATAGGTTTTATACTCACTAAAGTGTAAATCACTAATGTTATAAAAAGAGGACTCGTGAAATTTCAAAAGCTAAGTTGAAGGTGAAAAAAAGAATTAGAGATTCTATTGAGGATGAACTTCAAGATAATATCAGAGTCTTGAATATTGATATGGATGTCCATAATATCATCTTCATATTTATTATGAAATAAAGAGAAAATATGAATTAATATGTCAAATTGAATAAAAATCTATCGGGAGGTATTTTAAGTTCTATGGGGTAGTGGAAGATTCCATGTGAAGGGAATAATGATCATCATAATTTTTTGAGGTTAATAGAGATGGTTTTATATCTAGATAGTAAGAATGTGTATATACATGATAATATTAAATAAATAATCCAAATTAGTAAATTGACAATCATAAATTGTATCTCTAATATTAATGTGTTGAAGGAGAATCTCATAGTTTCCAAGGTAGAAAAAATTCATGTGAGAACTAGTAAGAGGAACAAAGGATATGATAAAGTGAAAAATACAAAACTAGATTGTGAGTGAAATCAAGAAATATTTCAATGATATGGATTAATAATGGAACTCTATCATTAATTTAATTGATATGTAATTTTTTTCCTTTTGTTTTAGAATTCTACCTTTTGTTGTGCATAAATTGTTAATTCACTATTGACAAAAACCTATTTATTTTTGAGTTTTTGGTATCTTTTTGGTTTGATATTTTTGTATTTGTTCTTTATGATTATAAATTTATTAGGAACCATCCAAAACCTCCCTTCACCTTTATCAAAAATGATATAAAACATACAAAAATAAGTTTATAAGACACATGCCTTACTTTGGATACAAAGATAGTTAATGGAGACATTCCGAGCACCCATACTTTGACTTTATCTAATGTTATAGTGTTTAGTCCTATTCTCACTTTAGTTACTAAAACTTAATTTGATTTATTCAATGTTTTTTTCACTTTGACTAGTGTTTATGTTATTATTGTTGTTGTAGCTACAACTGATTCCTTTGGTTCTTTGCTCAGCACTAATTTTAACACTAACATTATTTCTACCACATTCATGCCAATTGGGAAACAATTTCAGATACTAACATATGATGTAATTATTCAACCCATGTAAATATTGCTAACATTACACTAAAAAATCCATTAGAAACATTATCCTTTGTATTCCTACACCAAAACTTTCAATACTTGGTCTCTCAATCCATTGTTACCGTATATCTAATGTAAACTCCAATAGCCACCCATCTAGGCTCACCAATGCTCTCAAGTACTAAAAAAAATTCTAATATAGTCTCAATTATAAATTATCCCTAAACTATCATCAAATATATAACAAACATTCTTCCTCAAATCAGGGCATCAAGAGAGAATATGGTGACCCACTATTTATTACATTTAAACATTATATATACACATAATATTTTCAAAATGTATTAATTACTAATGTTTTCTCTCTTACAAGAACCTATTGAGTCTCAATATCTTTGAGTGCACACCTTAAAGGGTACACTGAGTAAGGGGTGGGAAGACCGTTAGTTCTTTGTAGGATTATTATCCCCTATACCACCCCTTTCTATCAATCCAACCTTCTCCTACAAACTTCCATAAGTATTAGCTCATCTCTTTCACACCCCTCCAAGTATTCACTACCTTCATTAGCTCCTTCCTAAGCCTAAAAATATTTTTTATAGTTTGCATTACATTGTTATCCCCATTGATATTGTATTCAAATTGATAAAAACATGTTACAAGTCTGGGTTGGCTCTAGCCAGCCTATAGTGAGACCTTACTTGTTTTTGGAAAATAATAATAAAAATTTAATTAGACTGACCCTTTTAGCTAAATTTTTGAAAAGGTTTAGGGTTAGATATATATATATATATAGGCACAAATAGGTGATAATAAACATAAAATGTAAACATGCATAATAAAATCCTAATTAGGTTATGTATAGGTAAAAATATAATGTATGGAGATAGAAATAAATTTAAAATCCATTACTTATGCTAGTGTTATATACTAAAATAGAGGAGTAAAGTTAGAGATACTTACCTTAAAGATGAACCCATCGAGATTCAGTCTCTCCCTTGGCCAAAGGTACTTCGTAAGAGGTTGTTTTGGTTTCTAAGGATCAATAAGAAAGGCCAAAGCATCCAAGACTTTTCCATAAGATAAGATTATTCTCCAAGTATAAACCCTAAGCTATAACTCCTCAAGTATAATTGTAGAATAATAAATTGTAAAGAAGCACAAATGAGTAATTAACTCCTTGTCTTTCTAATTATATATATATATATATATATGTACTCATTTTTCCATTTCTTAGAAATACAAGGAGTTAATTACTCATTTGTGCTTCTTTACAATTTATTATTCTACCATTATACTTGAGGAGTTATAGCTTAGGGTTTATATTTGGAGAATAATCTTGTCTTATGGAAAAGTCTTAGATGCTTTGGCCTTTCTTATTGATCCTTAGAAACCAAAACAACCTCTTACGAAGTACCTTTGGCCAAGGGAGAGACTAAGTCTCGATGGGTTCATCTTTAAGGTAAGTATCTCTAACTTTACTCCTCTATTTTAGTATATAACATTAGCATAAGTAATGGATTTTAAATTTATTTCTATCTCCATACATTAGATTTTTACCTATACATAACTTAATTAGGATTTTATTATTCATGTTTACCTTTTATGTTTATTATCACCTATTTGTGCCACAATCTTTGGTGAGAACTATATTAGATTTTTATTTACTTGTCATTATACTTAGTGAATAGAAAACATAGGAACTATCTGGGGTTATTACATAGTGTTTCTTTATTGAAGGATTTGGAAACCTCTCTAGTGATATTATTTTGTAAGAGATCCCTTGGTTAGGTCTAGTGGATCCATCTTGGTCATGACCCCAAATATCTAATGTATTAATAATCAGAAGTGTAAGTAGGATTTATCTTATTTGAGCTAGGATTGATTAATAGATTAGTTGCATTTCCCTTTGTATACTTCTTGTGATCCCAAAATGAACTAAACCATTGTAGGTTTTCTTTAATGATTTCATTTTATCATTATATTATATATATCTAATATTTTTGTAATATATATATATATATATATATATATATATATATATATATATATATAAAACCTATTGGTATATTTATAATATTCTATGTGCACATATTTAACACACAATTGCTCCAAAATGACTTTGTTTTGTCTGTGAAAGTCTTTTCCAAATATAGGAGAATAGATCGATCAGTTTAGCATAGTTTTCTTATTTAGTTTCATATTTAAAAACATATTTGAACCAATTGAATATATGCATAATTATATTCTTTTAGCATATAGGTATGCAAACATAGTTGAGCTAGTAAAATCTATTTTCAACTTCTTTTTCAACACATAGGTTTTATAAACTTCATCAAACTAGTTGAATCTATTATTAGAATTTTTGAATTAGCATCTAAGCATCATAAAATAATTTTTTGAAAACTAATCATTTTCCAACCCACCAAGGTTCAGTATTACTCTCTCTATCATTTTAGCTCTTCCTTTTAGGACTATTTTTCACAAGTTTACAGTCTATAAAACTACATCCCTATAGCAAATTGGGTTGACTAGCTTAACATAGTTTTTTAGTCTATGTTCTATCTCAAAGACATAGTCAACCTATTTGAATGTATTCTTTTAGATCTTGCTTATCTAGAATAGTATTAACCCAGTCAACTTTGTTTTGTATTATTTGCATATAGTATCACCAGAACCAATTTTATACACTTCATAATCAAGGAATTAACCTCTTTTTACTAGTAATTAATCCAATTTTCCTTTCAATTACTTGCATGCTTACAGTAGCAAACATAGATTAATTATGTGGTTTTTCAAATTACCATTTTAGCCACACTATTTTTCTCTTTTCTACACACTTCCAAATCACTTTACACACAAAATTCATTAAACATTTTTATTTTCAAGGCTTACCTACCTTTATTTCATCACTAAGGAGGAAGTTGACTTGGTTTTCTAGGTAAGTATAAACATGTGGTTAATGGTATATATTGTCAAAGCATCTAACAGCCTTATCACTATGGGATTGTGAAGTGAGGGGTTATGCCTGAATACCAAGCTAGTACCATCATTAATATAGATCTCTTTCATCCTAAAATTCTTAATAATAGTCTTATACTACTTTCTAGTTCCTCATTACAGCCAACTTCCCAATCACATTAAAATTAATCTTCATTATAGCTTGACAACACTTGGGAATGACCAACTAGTTAGCATTTACTTTTAATTTTTTGTTTTCTCTTTGACCATTTTATTTTTTAATACAAAACTTAATTTATCTAAGGTTGGTAAAAGGTTTGTGTTATGTTTTCCAATTATATCTGTCACATTGATCCAATTGCTTATGTCCTTCATTTTATTTTCTTAAATATTATCTTGGAATAATTTTCTATATTTCTAGTACATAGTCGACCTATCTGATTGTGTCTCCTTACCTTCTTATTTAACCCTTGTCTCAATAGTACAAAGTCAATTTGTCTGACTATGTCTTCTTATTTATTGTCATATTCCTTATTCAATGGTACATTAATGACTCATATGAATGTGTATCTCTTTAGCATGTTTCAATTTTATCCTTTAAAACACATATTTGACCTAATCCACTATGTCCTCTTATTTTCCTATTCTATGAATTTTATTCACATACATTATTGATCCTGTTGACTTCGTAGTTATTGGCTGGCATAGTTCTTTATTTGGCCAACTCTATCTCTATTTTTTATTCTTGTTTCCTGATCTCAAATTATTTCTTCAAGCATAATGAAATCCCTTATAAGAATATTTTTGATTTCTTTAATCCATTTATATGCTATATTGGATGCCCTTTTCTTCCTACCTTTGCTTTCCATGAGTATCCCCACTCTTGTAGTACCTCTTCTCTACCCTCAAATTTTGATTGCAATATTGTTCACATAACTCAAATAGATGAGATTGGTGGTTCCAATCCTTTTCTTACTTATCAAGACAATTCCCATCTTCAAACATCTCACCATACTATGGGGGAAATTGACACAAGCCTATCCAATAACCCCATAGAGAATCTACCACCTACCAACCCTCCACCTAATACCAATTAGGGGAATCCTCCTAGAAACACTAACCCATTAATTGATGCAAGACATATTCTTGCACAAATAGTGAAACAAATGAACATAATACAAACATATAACACCTCCCAAATGATACAACTACAACATAATCTGATCAACATGGCTAATCAACCTCTTATTTTTCTTCCTAAAAGTAATCAAAACTTTATTCCTCTACCTATTAGAGATGATACAGGTAATGTCAACCCCTAATCTATCATACAAAATAGGATGCCTCAATACATACAATATGATCCTTTATTCCATTTCATATTCTATATTGATATTGATAATGTATATCCAACTATTAAATATGATGGAATGAAAGACCTTGCATATTTTCTTAAGGCATTTGACAATCTTTATAAAGATTGGATTCAAATTAATACTTTCACCACAATCAATATTTTAGTTAAAACCTTCATTTTTGATGTACTAGAATGGTATAACCAACTTTCCCAACATTCTATATGGAAATTAAAGGATTTATTCAATCCTTTAGTTAAAGAGTTCCAACACGATGATCTTGCCAAAAATTGTCTTAGTCATTTCATCAATGTTAAGCAATCCCCTACTAAATTAGCTCATGATTTTATCAAATGATGTAAATCTCTAGATCACAAGGCCAATAACAACATGATTAATGATAAATTGTTTAATGTCTCTATAATAGTATTAACACCTTCACTCTAATACAAGTTTATAACTTTTTCTCCCCAAATGTTAAATAAATATCTTGATCAAGATAAGCACCTAGACTTCTTAATGAAATAGTTTGAACCTAATACTAAAATAATTAAGGGAAATTTTCAACATTTAACAAATGTGATAACTGGTAATCCTCCTTGACCCAAACTAGGACTGGCCAAATCCAACAATCCCAAACCTTCTCATATGCCATTAACTATACAACAAATAAAATAATTTTGAGCACCCTCTAAACCATTCATGTACCTTAATAATTCCCCTAAATGGTATGATCATAAAAATTAAAATTAAAAAATAAATAAAAAACTTGTTCCACACCAATATAGGTCATTCTCATGACACATGTATAGGGATTTATAAAATTATTAATTTTATGCTTAGTGATTAATTCAATCATGATGTCATGATTCAAATCCATTGTGAAGATTACATCAACACTTCTCAAAATAAATAAACTTCCAAAGCTTCTTTTTATAACAACCCAAAATATTTATTTACATCTAACCCTAAAAAAATAAATGAGGAAATTTGTGTGATAAAATATTATTATGATAGATATTACACCAATTCCCAAAATTTAAACATAGCTAAGGTCAATTATCGATGCAAACCAACTCACAATAATCATGTCACCAAACCAAAAATCTGATATCTAGAATAATAACCTCTCCAAGATATTAATACTACTCACCTATCTTTGAAAACCAGTAATGAACCATCTCCTCCCTATAAACCTCCAATTACTTATCTTCCTCCTAAACCTATTTTAGCTTCTAAGCCTCATGCTGGTTCATCTTAATCCAAAACTATTTGGAACTTCCTAGAAGAACTCAACTCTATGCCTTGTAAAATTAATCTCATGGAGTTAGTTCATACATATCCTTATTATCATAAGTTCTTCATGAAAAAATTCAATAAATTGAAGATACATATCCTTTATAAGAGGAACCATCTTCTCATGAGCCTCAACCAATAGAATTTCATACCATTGAATACATTTATCCTCTTTGAAACCTTTCATAGAGTTTATTGAACAAGACATGATCAATGATGAAATTATATTTTGGATCATTTTCAAACCAATGATCCACCCCTTTTTATTAAAATATCCATTAATACCATCCGCATTCATAAAGTATTAATAGACAAAGGGTCAGGCATTAATGTGACATCTCTCTAATGCATTCAACAACTTAGATAAACTAAAGATTATCTCAAACAAACTTTTTTGACATGTTGTGGATTGAACAAAACTAATCAAAATCCACTTGGTTGTATCTGGCTCCCTCTTACTATTAGACCCAAAATTATATGAACTAAGCTTTTGGACCTTAATTTACCATTATCTTACAATATACTCCTAGGATGCCCATGTACTCATTGCATGAGGGCCATCACCTCTTCTAGAATCTAGTTCATCAAGTTCATTCATAATGTTAAATGGTATAAACATGAGGCTGATCCTAACCCATGAAGTATTCATCTTCCTAATCCTAAATCACAATTTTAAATTCCCACTATTTTGATGATTAATAGTGACCTTTTACCTAAATTCATCAATATGAAACTAGATTTACATTTCTCTCTTACTGATTCTGATGAAGATGAGCCCAATGACTTCAAAAATACTTGTAATAATACTAAGCTACCTCCTTACATTTGAGAGTGGATACCTCCCTCTTTATTACCTCATGATCATACCATCCCTCCAATTGATGATATCACCAATTTCCCTCATCCATGTAATGCCTATGAAGCATATTATACAAAACATGACTTCAAGTTTAATGATTAAGGAGTGGCTAAATTATATCAAGACCTTTTATTATGTCATTATATAAATCAAAGATCTAGTCATCTCACCTTTTGAATTTCCTTCTAATTAATAGTCATGTACAATTTATCAAACTTATTATGATAATTACATCATGGCCCAAGATCAATCATGAGACTTGGGTATTCAACATCATCATGAAACTTTATCTCAAATGCATGCTTTCAACCATGATGTTTACACCATTTCTATAGATTTCAAGTTAAAACTTAAAGGTCATGTACCTCCAATAAATTATTCACTTATCGATAATCCTTGAGTGGTTGAATAAATCTTACTTCTCACACCTTTAAAATGTTTAGAACCTTCTATACCTCTTATCACATCAGCTATTCTACTTGATCCTTTTCCTGTCCATGATTGCAATAATAAAATAATTGATTTAAATTAACTTTCCTCTATAGTTTCACATACTCTTGAGATCACCATTGATGTCAAGCCATAGATGTACGCTAGATACATTCTAAATATGATTTCCATGGTAAAAAAATATTGATCTTGAAGTATATGTGGAATATTATGGCCCTTTATATACATTACCTAGTGATGAAGCCACACTTGAATTAATCCATGTCTAAGAACCTCAACTTTCTTGGAAACATCAAAAACTTGGGAATTTCAAGCAAAAGGCCCTTCATTTTAACTTCATTGCTAAAATTGATCCTAAAAAAAAATCCCATTTCCTCTTTTCCTAGCACATAATGTCATTTTAAAGATGGAAATGCTATGGTTATTAAGGAAACTACAAGAATTAAATATAGCACCCCCTCATACCTTCAACCTATAAGAGTCTCTAAATAACTCACACTAACTAAACATGATAACTTTAGTTTATTATTTGATAAATATCAGGAGATTTTTTCTTGTTCATATGAGGACATGCCTGACAATGATCTTAGTATCATGGTGCAAAACATCATCACACATCCTGATGCCAAACTCATTTTACAAAAATAGTGGATGTTTCCCCCAAAATTTCCCAACTTATGCCATAAATAAATTATTAAACTTTTAGATGACAACTTTATAAAACTAGTGGACTATTATAAATAGGTCTCAAATATTATCCCCATTCATAAAATAGTCACCATGGTCTTTCGCATTTGCATCAACTTCTTAAACATTAATATTTATTATCTCAAGGACAAATTTCCATTAGTTTCAATAGATACCATCATTAATTCCACTACTAGATATTAAATGTTGTCCCTCATGGATGGGTTTTTAGGCTAAAACCAAATTCACATAGCCCCTGAATATCAACACAAGCCAACTTTCACCATAAAATGGGGCACCTATTACTACATTAAAATGCCCTTCAACCTTAAAATGTTGGAGCTACCTATCATTGGGATATGACCCACATTTTTCATGACCTTATCCATAAGATTTTGAAAACCTATGTGCATGACCTCATCACTAAATCTAAAATATTCAAAACTCATCTTTCTAATTTTACCATCATCTTCAACCAACTCATCAAATATAAAGTTAGATTAAACCACTATAATATGTATTTAGCATCACATATGGTAAATTTATAGTGTTCTTAGTCTCTCTTCATAGTATTGATGTTGATCCCACTAATATTAATTCTATTATCGACATACATATTCCAAGTTCCATTCTATACATTCACACTTAGCTTGGCAAGATTGGGCCAATATGATGATTTATCCCCAAAATGGCTTATTACATTTATTATGTTAATTCCCTTATTAAAAAATTAATGCTCTCGAATAGAATAATCCTTTTTATAAAAAAATTGATAATATGAAAGAATCATTTCTCCATATACCCACCCTTTGTCCACCTTCCAATAATCATCCTTTAATTTTATATACTTCTTACACACCCATATCAGTTAGGGTAATGCTTACCCAACAAGATGATACTAGAAGAGAGTATGTCATCTATTATATCAATTGAGGTCTCATTAATTATGAAAAACATTACACCAAAGTATAACATTATTACTTCACTATCTATTTTAACTAAAAAGCTCCATCATTCCATACTTTATCAAATAAATTATGTCATAGTTCATTGTGAACTAGTTCATCACCTTTTATATAAATCCTTTCTCCCTAGAGACAAAATTGGCAAGTTTATGGTTCTTTTAATGGAATTTCATCTATCACTCAAAAAACTAGTAAAGGTTAAGTCATTATTGACCAATTTTCAATAGTACCCATACCCACTACCAATCATCTTTAAGATAATTTCCCCAATGATAATATCCTTTATATTGAAGGTCTTAATTAGGCTATCTCTCTTAAAGATTACTTCTATAAAATCATTATTGATTTAGAATAAAGTGACCAAGAATATTCTTACATCATTTCTAGTACTACCAAAACTAAAGTAATCATCAAAGAACTTATTTAAATGAACATCAATTTACATGAAGCCACATATACCCTTCATTTTGATGTCCTTAAATGTATCCAAAGAGTTGTGGAAGGTTGTATGCTCACTAGTCCTCATGGTAAAATTATCCATTTGGAATTTTGACTTAATTTTGATGTGACTAATGACATGGTGGAATATGAAGCATTAATCCTAGGCATGAGAGTAACATTTGACCTAGAAATTGCATATTTTCATGCTTTGGGTGAATCTAAACTCATCTTCTGATAGGTTAATGGCGATTGTAAATGTAAAATCAAAAATTGTATTGTTTACCATCAAATGGACACTATCATTACCAAATAATTAACTTATTTTACCATCGATCCCATCCCTAGAGATCAAAACTCTATCACTAATTTATTTACTTCTTTATGATCCTTATTTCATCTATACCTAGTTCTCACCGATTCTACCTTTCTTATTCAAGTAATAAATTCCCCATATTCCATCCAACTACAAGATTCACTTATTTATCATATTAAAGCTATCACCATTTGATAAAGCCCATGGTATAAAGATATTATCCAATTCCTTGAGCATCAAACTTATCCTCTCAACATGAATTACCATGAAAAGACTCGAATTTGTATACAAACTTTCAAATATGTCTTTTGATATAACATAATTTATTATCATCAAGTTGAAGGTACATTGCTCTACTATATAATGAAATAATAGGTCTCTATTCTCTTTGAACAAGAACATGGGGGAATTTATAGTGATCATTATTGAAAACATGCTATAACACACAAATGCCTACATATGGGATACTTATGGCCTACTCTTGAAAATGATGCTATCTAATTCACTAAAAATTGTAGTCCTTACCAACTTCATGATGGTATAATCCATTTCCACTATCCTATCTCAAAATTGTGTAATCCCTTGGCCATTCTCCATGTGAGGATTAAATTTCTAGGAAAACTACCTAGATCACAGGATGGGCATGCCTTTGTCATCAAAGATACTAAATATTTTACCAAATGGATAGAATTCATGCCTATCATCAATTTTATAAGAAATTTTATTTATAAATACATCCTAAATAAAATAATTTATAATTTTTTATTTATCTATAATATCATTTTTTATAATAATGGTAATTTCAAAATTAAAGATGTGAAATGACTCTGTGCTAAATTCAAAATAAATCACAAATTTTCCAAACCTTGTCATCCACTATGCAATGGAAAAGTTGAGGCCAATAATAAAATTATCAATAAAATCTTCCAAAATACAATATGTGAAACCCACATGGATAAAAATATTCATTTATATGCCACATTTTAGGTGTATAACATTAGTAGCACTACCACTAGGGCAACACTATTCACACTAGTTTATGGTTCTAAATCTATCCCCCCATTAGAATTTGAGATTTCATCTCAATTTATATCTCTTCATAGTATTATACCTAATGCATAATTATGTGAATCTCACCTTTATGCTCTTGATCTTCTTGATGAACACCATTTCTTGGTTCTGTAACATAATTACCAATACAAAGATCATATAACCAAATAACATAACAAAAAGGTTAAAGTATGTACTTTAAATGTTGGTGATATAATATTTAAATTAAATTATACCCATTATAAATAAGTGAAATACACCCAAAAATGGTGGAGTCCTTATTTAGTAAAATATAGATATATACCTGGTCCTAGCACCTATCACCTCTAAACTAATGAAGGCCATATTTTCAAAAAGCCTACCAATGGACAATTTTTAAAGAATTAATTTTCTTAGATCCTTCCATTATTATCATGATTTATATATGCTATCTTACTAACACTTTTTTAGGATATCTACATGGGTCTTGCCCTCTATAGTAGTTTCTCTTTGCACAAACCTTAATTCCTTCTCTTGATCCTTTGGTTTTATATTTCTCATGAGTTTCATTTTAAAATCATAGATATGACCCAATCTTCCTCTTCAATTCCTTTCATTATTATTGATTTATTATCCTCCAATGATTTCTTATACACTCTTGGGGTTTTCTTTTGTGAGTTGTAGTGTAAGACCATGGATAGGAAAAGGCCTTCCTCATAAATACCATCTTCTCATCTTTATTTTTCACATGCTTTATTCACCCTATTGTTGATGCCTAAATATGTGTTACTAGGTCAACATATAGCTTTTAAGAAACACTTATCATTTCTAGATTCAAATAATCTATTGCATGAGTTGATGGTTGTGATATTCCTAAGATCTATGGTGGAGTAGCGGTTAAGATAAATGACTGATTCACAAAATGAACATGTAATTGGTTGTTGGGAGAAACTATGGTCTTAAACCTTTGTGAAGATGAAAGTGATTTGAACTAAGTCCAATGAATTATGTCTAAAACCTAAAGTATAAAACCTAAGCCAATATTGATAGTTACAATGATAAGCTAAACTAAAGTGATTTATTCAAAAAAGGAGCAAAAAGAAGGGTAGGGTAGAAAAAGGGTGTTTCTGATCTTCAATCTAGACATTATGATAGAGCTTAAATTTCATCAAGATATGCACTAAACCAATATATATATATCATGAAATTACATAGACATGGATCCTAATATATATCAAGCAAATGTCTAAGGAAAGGTAATGCAAATAAGAAATTAGGTTCACTTTAAAGGTTTACTTCCATAAGAAAATAGCTTCTGCACATATTCAAGAAAAGAAAAAGAGAATGAAATGAACCTAAGATATTTTAAAGAATAATCACAAATTGATAACTATGCACTAACATGTGCACATCTAATATCTATAAAAATAATTCAAATCTGAATATCAAACTAGATAATTGAGGAAGCAACCATGATAGCAAACACACAGACAAATATTGGACAAAATTTGTATAATTCATTGCTTGTACTACTTGCTCTAAGTTTACAAATTAATTTTGGCTCCAATAACTCCCTCCCTTTTTTAAAATTGGTAATACCTCCATTATATGGAAAATTCATGAGATATGTTAGGCATTCATTCTCAACATGCAACTAGACAAGTGTCATAGACAATTATACCTTTACAAATGATTTAGAACTAGTGACATCCTTTAGTTGTGACTAACCTAAAAGCTTATATATGTTCCATATTGCTCCAAATTTTATATAATAGAATATTATTTTGAAAAGAATAAACTAAGTCAACTTAACTACCTTTGAGACACTTCTATAATCTTTTATCTCTTTTACAGGATTTTCATTCTTCTCATTTACTTTTGGGTCCACCAAATATTTTAAACCAACATGTCATGTCTATGTGGCATTGCTAATGTTGAGATATTCATTTGATCTCAAAATATGACCTTTATTTCCTTTGCACATGTGTCCTTACCTCGTACAGTCTTACAACTTGATTAAATGTGCTTTGTTGATTTTTGTTGGAGTCTTTAACCCTAACATTTACGACAGACCATCGATCTACCTAAAGTTCCTAAGATTTTTATGCTTGGTAGTTTTTAATTCATTTTAATTTCTATGAATAGTCCACCTTTACCTCACACCATTAATATATATCATTCATGTCAAATGTCATTGGTTGATATTTATACCTGGCATTTGAGATCATGGTATTTGGTATCTCCATTGGCTTTATTAACTCTACACACTCAGTATCTACCAAGATAGGTCCCTTTTCACTTGAGTTATTTGAAAATTCAACTTTCCTTTCACACCATCAGATCAAAATCTAGGAGGTTGAATGTTATTGGTTGATCTTGGTTTCATTCACCATGGTTATGACATGCATAATATTTGTGCTTGATCATAGGCTTGTTGACTTATTGACTTAAGGAAGGGCCCATGAATTATTGATCTTCCACCCAGGCACTTGAGATGGTGCTACTTATCATTCTTAGATCCCTATATAGGTATATTAACATGTTGACTCTATCACAATCTATTATATCCTCAAACTACCTACCGAGATAGTGACACTTGTCACTCTCATGGAGCTTTTAAAACTTTTGACATTTCAACTTTGATCTTTCATCCTTATATCTGTAGTGTGCAAGTAAATGTGCATCATTGATCTTCCCTTAGACCCTTTTGACTTTAGACCTTTTTTGTGGGTCTTTGATCTCCTTTTGAAGCCTCGATATCTCACCACCTATCACCTTTAGGTTGGTTCATTCCTACAGGCATAAAATAAAAGACAAGTGTTTTAGAGACTATAAATAACTTAGTAAAATTTTATCCTTATTTTTTAGTTATAATAATAAATATGACTTAGACGTTAAGATAAAACTTTAGATTAAGCTTGAAATATAATAAAAAATCCCTTGTAAACCATAAGATATAAAAAGGTCTTAGCATAAATATTATAGACTCAGGCCAAAGTTATATTAATAAATACAACTTGGACTGAGGATAAAGTGTTAACAAAGTCTATAATAAATTGTTTCCCATGAAAATTTAAATAAAAATGACCTGCATAAATTTGAATCTTATTTTAAAAGACCTAAGATAAAAAATAGTTTTAGACTAAGGTTTTACATAATTTATACATATATTCAATTAATTAATTAAATACCAAGAGTTATTCAAAGTAAAGATTCAAATTAGCATTAAATCATGAAGATCAAACATTGTCCCTTCTAGATGGAATTCATTGATCATGTAACCTAGAACATAGAGATCTAACATTAGTAAATCTAGACAAGATCAAACTAGAATCATGTGTAAATATGCCAATTCAACCATGGTGTGGATTATCTTAAAATAAAGATAATGTACAAAACACTCTAATGGTAGTTTGATCAAATGAATTTTTAATTTAAAGCATAAATTTTCATAATTTGAAACAAGGGTCCCCATTTTCAAAAATGGGCTTATGTTGACCTCAACACCTATTGGGTTTCTCGTTTATGAGTTACAGTGTAATACCATGGATAAGACCAGGCCCTACTCATAAAATAGACAACTTTCATTAATTTAGTATACCTTTTCTATAATGTTAATAACTAGCTACAAGCTTGTGATCCCTTACTCTTATCTTTAGTTTTTATTTATTTTGTAGATAAACCTCACATAATAAACTATGTTATCATGTTTCCCTACACTTTCATTCATTCTTATGATAACGAATCACACTTACCTATCACTATGTCCTATTTTCACCTTTGTCACATTTTTTACAATTTGATGTAATTCAAATTATTTCATGTTTCATTTCCCTTTATTTTCTTTCCTTTCATTCCACTCTAGATAAACAAGGTCAAAGTGAAGATAAAAATTTTATTTCTAATGAATAAACAAGACTCTTAGACACCATGATTTCTAAGTTTTTTTCATAAAAACCAAGTCCACATCTTTCAAGTGATAGTCATTTTTAGCACCCATGTTTTTGGTTCTCTAAATCCATATGGAGGAGGAATTTAAAAATCCATCATAATTTAAAATCTAAATCATTTAAAATAAAAGGCATTGATCAAATGGAAAAATATAAAGTAAAAATTCAAAATCACACCAAGATATGTGATTAATATGACATGTCCTATCCCCAATCAAATCTCAAACTCCATATTTAGCCTTATAATAGAGTCAAGGTCCATTGATTTATGGTAGGATAGTAGATTGGGATAGGAGAATTAAAAATAATCATGGTGTTACCTACATTATCACTTAAGTACACAATATTCACATTAGACCAATGACTCTATAAGTGGTCTTGAAGAATGGGTAACACATCATGGGAACATAGGTCCATTTTAATTACATACATATATACTTCATGGCATTATATTCATACTTCATTTTATAACCCCAAATTTGTGTGGTTAAGAAAATTTCTTCAGAATATTTGATGTTGAAATTCATATTTTTTTGACAAACCTAATTTAAGTTTCTTGACATTGATAAAGAGTTTTTCTACCTTGATTTTTCCTTCATTTCCCCTCCACCCATTTCATTTCCACCCTTGGTAGGCAAGATTGATTCCAAATATATTTCCCCAATTCATTTACATTCCATCTTCTGCACATCTTAAAAACATGCCATCACTACTTTGTTTTAATTTTATTTGTCCTTAGAACAAAATAGTATGCTTGAGTTACTATGGATTATCTTTCTTTACACAATTGTTTTACATCTCTAGCATCACCTTGGTTTATTTTCCAATCTTCCATTTTTGTGCTCCCTTTGTTTAATCAACTACATCTATTTCTAATTTTCATATACTTTTTCTATTGTTGAGTGAGGTTCAATTTTTACTTCTCACTCACCAATGTTGTTTTTCCCTTTTATGCACTTTTTCCATTGATGATTGAGTAAGGATTGTTACTGCTCACTCATTAATGTTTTTTTACCATTTACTTATCCATCTTTGTTTAAGGATCATTAATGTTTTTAAATTTATGTTTGATTACCATTTTTGACATTTATCCTTGGTTTAATTTGGTCATTTTTCCTTTCCTACTTAAGGTTTACTTGTTTGATTTTTTCAGTCATTTAGTAGCCTTGGCTTTTTTGGTTACCCAGTATACTCTAAATTTGACTTGGGCATTTGCTCCTAACTTAGCATTTATCACCCTAGTTTACAAAATTTCAAAGTAAGTCTCACCTACACCACATCAATTATTTTGGCTTTCCTATGTTTGTTTATTTTTCCTCTTTAGTTTTGTATCCTCGGGTTTATCTAAAGCAGTCTCTGTGCCCTACATGATCAAAACTACAAACACAATAGACAAACATCTAGTGATATGGGTAAGTCAAGGTACACATACATTACTTTTACTTTTTAATTATTTCCCTTTCACTCATTTACTATTAGTCATTTTATACTTTAAAATACTACAAGTTATTAATCTTTAACATTATGTGTTGTTTTGTTCTTTTCTCGAATCATCATCCCCTATTGCACCTAAGTGATACATGATGAGATTCAAATGGGGCATATGCATACACATAATATTTTCAAACTTTATCAATTAATGATGCATTATATCTTTAAATAACCTATTGAGTCTCAATCTCTCTAACTACATACCTTAAAGGGTGCATTGGGAAAGGGGTGGGCAGACCATTGGTGCTTCACATGATTATTGTCCCCTATATCACCACTTGTTATCAATCCAACCTTATCCTACACACTTACCTACGATGTATCTCTTCTCTTACAAACTCTTCTAGTTATTCACCACATTTATTATCCCCTTCCTAAGTATAAAACCCTAAATTATAGTTTACACTACACTTTTAACTACATCGACCTTATATTCAAATTGATAAAAGCACATTACGGGTCTAGGTCATCTTTAGCAAACCAATATTGAGATCTAACCTATTTTTAGAAAATAATAATATAGAGTATATTGGGTCAAACCTATTATCTAAAATTTTAAAAAGGATTAGGTTTATATTCACCTGTATACACACACTCATTTCACCATTCCTTAAAGAGATGAGGAGTTAATTATTCATTTACACTTCTTTACAATCTACTCTTCTTCCATTCTACTTGAGGACTCATATCTTAGGGTTTATACTTGGAGAATAATATTGTCTTTTTGAAACTTATTTTATGCTTTTTCCATTCTTATTAATCCTTACAAACCAAAACAACCTCTTTCAAAGAACCTTTGGCCAAGAGAGAGATTGAGTCTCAACAGGTTCATCTTCAAGGTAGGTATCTTTAACTTTAATTATTTATTTTAGTAGATACAAGTAACATAAGTAATGGATTTTTAATATATTTCTCTCTCCATGTATTAAGGTTTTACCAATACATATCTTAATTAGGATTGTCATAATGATGTTCACTTTTTATGTTTATTACCCCCACTTTTTTCCACAATCTTTGGTAAGCACTAGATTAGATTTTTCTTTATTTTGAATTGGATACTTAGTGAATAGAAAACATATGACCTAGATAGGGTTATCACATAATGTTTCTTAAATAGAGGATTTGGATCCTTCTCTATTGATTTTATTGTGATAACATTACCTTGGTTAGGTCTAGTGGATCCATCTTGGTCATGACCCTGAATATCTAATGTATCAATAATCATGAGTGTAATTAGGATTTATCTTCTCCAATCTAGGATTGATTAATAGATTAGTTGCATTTCCCTTTGTATACACCTTCCACATCTCCAAACTCATTGCCTTCACTGAATATTTTATCACTCATGCCACTGCCACAAACAGCTTCATATCTTTTCATCTCAACCACTTAGGAAACCTCCTCTAAATAATTATTTTTTATACCCTCATGGATGTAGCATTTCTAGGCATAAAACTCTTCTAGGAGACATGTAGTCATTATTAAATAACCTAAGTTAAACATAGAATTTGATGAAATATATATCAAATTAAAAAGAATCAAAATAAAGTAATATTTCTAGTGGTGGGAAGGAAATTGAGCTCAAAAGAGAAGAGCTCCTCACCTTGAATAAAAATAGGAAGCCTCAACCAAGAGAATAAAATGAATTCAAGGAGGATCCCATCACTATGGTTGAAGTTATTAGTAGAGTGATAAATAAAATGTTATATGGGATGCAACAAGAAAAAAAGATATTGGAGTCACATCCTAGGATAGAGACCCCTAAGGATATACTACACAAGGTCTATAATTTAGCTCAATATTTGTATAAAATAATAGTTATGTACATAGATCAAGCATTGAATCCCAACCACAGTGGGGAATTGTGGTGAATTTTACTAAATCTTTGAGGATTTTGAATGTCAAAATTTACCATATTACTAAGTGAGGTATAAATCATACATATAACTAAACCTACTACCTCTTAAAGATATTGACTTGGCCCAACATTATGTAAATAACAAAAGGGATGATTCAAATGAATATAACAATCATATGAAGGAGATTTTAAAATAGTATAAATATCAATAAAATAAGGCAATTGAACTTATAAAATATATCATTATCCCTAACATATATACAACACATGGTCAAATAGTAAACCATTCATCATTTCACAAATAGATCCAAGGTTCTATACACAATTCAAATAAAGGGTTGATAGTACTATTAAAGGTATAATTACTAAGGGGGGGTTAGTCAATGAGCCATATATATTCCAACTTAAGTTTCAATCAATTAAAAACTCTTAATTAGTTACCACAAACATTCATGAAGCATACACATCATTCAAAGTAATGAATAAGAGAGACAATTCAATATTAAGCACATAACACATGACATATGCATGAAACCCTTTTTGGATAGAAAACCCATTAGAACCTACAAATGGAATATTATCCTATAATAATAAAAACCAATTTAGACTAACTAAAATTGATCAAGGAACTACCATCCCTTATTTTAGTGAGACTGCAATCACATAAGGAGCTTCTACACCCATATAGTTGTGTATCCCTAATAATTAGACCTTTATCAATTTTCACCTTGAAAGGATACTACAACCCCCTAGATTTTGAATAGCCACAACAACACCTATTAATAACTCCACCTTTGAACTAATGTCTTCAATACCTAATGATGGACCTCTAATTATCATTCTTCACCTTCTCAATAATAAATCTACCACCACATCAACATATGACCAAATAGTCATACATACAAACCTTAATATACTCTGATCAACAACCCATACACTAAAAATACTTACTCTAATTTTTACTTCTCTCTAAACCACACACACAAGCCTCTCTTTAATCTATAGAAATCATCATCTTTGGTTTCACTATTTATAGAGAATTCATGATCATCAACATATTGGTCAGAAAATAGGCATGTCTTATCCCTTAAGGCATATATCACATCAATACATTGCTCAATACCATCCACATAGGTCATCCATAGCATCTATGCTTCACCCTTAAGTAGCTACACCTTCTAATTAGGCCCTTGTAGCTCTTATAGTTCTCATGAAATCATATTCACCCATTTAGCACTTCATTGAGCAAACTAGGAACATAGAAATACTTTCTAATTCATATACCCATGACACATGATCTATAGGTCCCATTTTATTTCCAAAATACATTATATAACACATCTATTAACCCTCAATTAGCTCAAATATCTCTCTATACACACAGTCGTTATGAACAAAAACATAGTCAACTTCTAACCCTTTGTTCATAATGCATATGAATGGTAAAACCTTCTTAATTCACATAGATGGTCTTCATGGATTCTAAAAAACTCCCAAATATCTAATTCAATAAGATATATCAAAACAAGCTTGAACAATATTCCTGGGTTACTTGGAGGACATACATGAAAACATAATAAACTTTGAACCTTCATAACTTTTAATGTAAACACTTTCAGATCTTTAAATCTATATTTCTAGATGTTCCTTGGAGTCCTATATAAATTAACTTTTTAAACCATGATCAAATTATTCATAGATCAAAATTTATAAAGAAAATATAGTGCACGAGTTTTTCCTTCTTTAAATTCAAATATTCAAATACAAATTGTCACAGTTAAACCTCAGTCACTTTGCTCCTATATCCTACTCTCACATATTTACATTAAACATGTACCATCAATCTTATTCAAACATTAACTCATAGTGTACTAATTCCCAAATGTTAAATTTTGAATATTTCACCTCATGTTGTGCAATCATGCAATACTGACTTGATGTGCACCATTAATCTCTGTAGGATTGTCCTTGCTTTAACAATGCTAGACAACTATCACTTTAACCTCTTAATTTTAATATGCACCATTGCTATTGATTTTTACTAACACTTGATAATGATTTATCCTTGTAATAATCTCTATCTTTATCTTTTCTCAACATTGAACTTTAAAGACTTGTTCTCATCTCACTGCTTCTTGACACCTTAGAACAAATGTGCTCCATTGATGTTGCTCAAAATTTACCTTGTCATATCTTTTACCTCGATCACTCAAATTTTATCAATTTTGGACCATATTTTATATTTTAAAATAGGAATCTAATGATGTGTCAAAATTATCCTCAAAACTTCACATGTGTAAGATATAACTCCATTAATCTGCTCATTTATATTTTTTCTACCATAAAGCCAACTATGTCTAGAACAACCTAGAATGGCCAACTTTGCACATGTATATATTTTGATGTGCTACATCATATGACCTAAAAATTAGCACAAATAAACTAGTAAAAAAATTAAAAAACCCATATGATCATTTTCTCCTTGCACCTTTACATGTGTAAAATATAACAACAAAATGACTACTCAATGTTTCTAGCCACATTGCAAATTTGGTTATGGGAAAACACTATCAAACTTCTAGGTAACACAACTTTGCACTTTAATATATTATGATTTTATCTATTTCATGACCTAAAATTTATCACATATAAACTAGTCACAAATCTGATCACAACCATATGACTAACTCTCCCTAACTCATCCACACATTGCAATGGTGATGTCAGGAAACTGCTTAGATTTTTTACCACTAGACCCAAAAAGTCTAGATGAAAATAATAATCAACTAGATAAAAACCACTCATGCACACAATAAATAAAATCATTATTTAATTATGATATGACCCCTTTCACATGATCAATACTTCAAACTCATCCCTAATGATCCTAACCATGTCAAAATAGAAGATCAACCAAGCCTACTTCAAGCATACTAAGACAAACACATTGCACACTTTGTCCTTATCACTTGACTATCAATTAAATTCAATAACTCACCTAGACACCTCAATTACATCACCATGACATCATTTAAAACTCTCCAAAAATCTCCCCATTTGTCATTAATGTCAATACCCATCATGAAACGATATATACCGCACCTTCCTTCTATCTCTTCAAGCACTCTCATAATAAGAACTTTCTCCCCCTTTGACACAATCATAAATTGGGAAAAATATTATCCTAAGGACCATAAAATACCATAAATAGGATAATAAAATATTATAAATATGATACAAAATCCCCCTTACCTTGAGCCAACCTCTTCTTGCCTTGATAATATATTCTTGCTCCATGCCAATACTCTCTTCAACCAAGCACTATAACCCATGAAGAAGAACACATAAAAAATTGAAATCTAATGGAACTCACCAAGAAACATCTGAAAAATACTCTACCTAATATCATTAAGCCATTTTACCTCTTGAGCATCTTCAGATCTCCACACACCATGAAGAACCATCATACAGGCTTACTAGCCTTCTATCTTAAGCTACCACAAAGATCACCAATAAAACTTCATGCCAATCACCAAATAGGAAACATGATATAATCCATCCTAATAAATCTCTTTTAAATACTCATACCTTACCCTTTTTAATAAATTTAACACAAGGCACTTTCCTTCTCACTTAGCCTGTCTAGACTGCTTGTACCCCTACCTAGAATTCACAAATCCCACAACTTTTAGTAGACATACCATAAAGAACTAAAAATATATATAAAGATCAATCTCATCTTCCACCTCAATAATACCAATTTTAAACACCTAGATAATCTTAAAAACATACTTCCTTCACAAACCACCTTGCTAATTATGCCTCTATCATGACAAAATCAAGAATAACTTGAAATCCACAAACATTTAGATCTCTTTGAAGCTTAACTTGACAACCCATTTGGCCCATTAAACCTATTACTAAGCTTAAAAAATCAATTAATAGGGTAAACCACCTCTTTATCATATCTAAAAATCCTATAATCTTAAAATAAATAGAGTCAACAAACCTCCTTCAAGTCAATGTCCATCTCTAAAACCTCTTATACACCTTATAGACACTAAAAAACTACACACTTAAAGTTTTTAATGACTAAATGTCTTAAGACCCATTAAAGACTCCCTAAACCTTCTTAACCCTTCACCAAACCTTCTTAACCTAACCAAATCACTATTCCCCTAATCACATAATATTATTCAAAAGTACTTTTCACTATCACTATTCACTGTGGGACCCACTATCACTATTCATGATTACATGGAATATGACATGGAATGTGACATGTCAAGTTACATGGAAAGTGACATGACAAGTGACATGGAAGGTGATATGGCAAGTGATATGGCCTAGAAGTGATGTGGCTTGATGTGGGACATCATATCCCACCTAGGACCCTTTCTCAATATGGTTAATGACCTCATTTAAGCATCACAAGGCCCCCCCCTTAAAATATTGTGAATTTACACTTAAGAGGTCATCATTAAATATATATTTTGCCTTCACACATGAAAGTTTTCTTCAAAATGAGATAGATACCTCTTTAAAGATAAAGGGCACCCATTTTTGACTTCTTAACCCAAATGGTAGACTTACCAACCCAAATGGGAATTCCCAGCAACCTCATCCTTGAATAATTTAGGAACCACATGGAAAATGGTGCCACATTTTGTGATCCATCCCTTTAAGTTCTTGGATGAAGACAAGAAAGGGTGGTGAAAATTCTTTAGTCTCATTTAAACCCATGTGCATTATTCCCATTCAAAATTGAATTCATGTGCAAGGTGGGAGACACACCAACCCAAGTGAGAGACTCATGATCAAAGTGGGAATCCAAAATAAACTCATCCTTGAATTATTTATAGGCCCCACTTGGATAAATTTTAATTGCTCAACTATTACTCTATTTTAGCATTTTTCTTCACATCAAATGTTATAAATACCCCCCTCTCCTTCACCAAAGGTTAAGTTGGAAGTTAGTGTTTGGTTCCTAACATTTTGTTGAAAGTTTTTAAAGGAGGTCATAATTTTGAAGTCCATTATAATATTGAAGGAAAAAATATCAAATCAATGAAGCTCTACCAAAATTTCCCTGAGCTCCATCAACAACAACATCTTCATCAACCATCTTCATCAAGCATCAAGGTAACATTTGTTTGCTTTCTTGTATTCCATTTATTTCATTTCTTGGCCTTATTATTTCCTTGACCTCACATCATTATCCCATTTTTATATTATTTTTCAACCCCTTTAACTCCCTACCCTCTTATCCATTTACTTCTATTTCCATTCACCCTTTACCTCTTTCTTACCACCTTGACCGTTTACCCTATTTACCTCTTTGCCATCTTGACCTCTTGACCTCATAATCCATTTTATCATTTATCTTCCATTTCTTGACTATAATTTACCCATTTAAATTTTTACCAACTCAATCAAAACCTTATCATTTCCTTTTGACCCTTGTCATAAACCAAATCAAAACCACCATTTTGCCTTAACCAATTTTCAGCATTAATATAACTAAACTAGTTCCTTTATTTTTGTTAACTTAGTAAAGCATTTAATTATCTTGTATTAAATTAATTTTTTGGGGGTTTTAATTTTAGTTTGATATAATTTAATTAAATAATACATTTATTTTATCATCTCAACTAAATGGTTAAAACATGTGGATTGACAACCTCCGAGAAAGCTTTTGCTTCTAGGATCTAGCTCATGCTAGCCAATCCACCCATCTATTTGTCTAACAAACAAGTTTAGTATAGTATTTTATTATTTTAAAATCATCATAACAATATAAATAGGATATATCCACAATAAATTAGATCCAATGCATCACTTTCATAGGTATTCTTCCACACCCTTCCTAACTAGTTTCTTCTTTTCACACTTAGCAAAAAGCAAAAAAATAGATAGAAACATTTTGGCATGCCTGGTGGGACCCTTCAATTTTATTGGGATGATTATTTGTTTTATTAAATTTATATTAATTATTAAAATTTAATTTATATGTAATTTAATTTCTAAAAATTAATCATTCATCTCTTTCAAAATGTAAGTTTTAGCTTCTTTTATTTAGAATATCAAAAAAAAAAAAAAAATAGAAATTTTCATTTTTTTCTTACATTTATAAAAAAAATCAAAAGATCATTCATCTTAGGATTACGATTGAATTTCATGCTGAATTTAGGTGCATTTTATTTGTTCTTATTTTCATAAAAATAAATCAATTTTTTTTTGGCTTTCGGTTAAAATTAATTTCATAGATTGTTTGTTTGCTTGCTTAATTAGTTCACCTAGATTAATTAAAGGCAAAAAAAATTAACCATAGTTAAAAAAATATTACAAAATCAAACCAATTTCACCAAAAAAACATAAAACTCACTTGTGACAAGGCCTGACTAGGATTTCATCACCTAGCAGATCACCTTACTCTTTTTCAATTATTGTACTTGGATTTAATCTCTCAACTCTCTGGTTGAGTATAAACTCTGGTAATTGGTATATAATTGATAATCACCTACAATATGTGTGGGATCATTAATTAATGGGATAAATTCCCAAACACTAATCCATGCACTCAAACCAATGTAGACTTCTTCTTGAGTGCTTAAACACAACCTGAAACCAAACATAAACTATCTTTTTTAGGACCTGTTCTACAAACCAAATTTTTTCTTCACACTTTTTAGGGTATAATCCAAAATAATTATAATTAAAAATATAGGATTTAACTTCTCTTAGTGTATGATTTTATTTCATTGAATTTTTTCTTACTTCTTGTATGAGGTGTGAGCTTCGTTTCTCTCCATTCTTCACATAGTCTTTATCAGACTACAAATTGAATAATCAAACCAACCAAGAACCTATTTTATAATACCTCATCTCCACTACCTTGTTTAATTAAGATATTTCCTATTTTATCTCCTATAGATCCTCACTTTTCTAGGATCTTGGATAACAATCCTTTTGCCTTAAAGTGGTACTTTGCATCACAAGCCACTTATGCTCCCTTCCCTACCAAAAATCAACCCAATCCTATCTACAAACAACCCAACCTTGTCAATAACCAACCCAACCTTGTCTAAAATCAACCTAAAATTACCTATAACACATCAAACTCTAACTTTAACCAACCCACAAAATATCAACCTTCACCTGAACTACCACCTGAGTTTGTTACAGTGATAACAGACTGGATAGCTAGATTAGAGTTAAAACTTAGACCATCTATTTTTGGTATCCATGATCAATCAAACGTCACTTAAAACAAATAAATGGCCTATCATCATCCATTTAATTATTATCATACCCAACAAATATCCTATCAACATAAATCATCTCAATCACCCCAACCTTGTTAAAGCCTACGCTATTTCCCCCAACCATTATATCAACCTCAACCCAGCTTGTTAACCCAATCAATTTCATCACCCTCAACTGATCAACCAACCTATAAACCAAACTAAATTTTTAATCTATCAAACGAACTAGCCTCTTCAAGCCAACCAAATAACTTACAAATAGTTTCATGCCCTAATGTGATAACTGGGACATTAGTATACCCTCTTCTGGCCCTTAGTAAACCTACAACTGAAGAAACTATAATAACACCAACCTTAACCAATCCACTTTTTGACCAAGTATGACCTTTAAAAATTTCCTTATAAATCACAATTAAGGAAATCAAAAAATATTTTCCACTTCCCATTTTAGTGAATCAAAGCCAACCAGAATCATCTAACACTTGTAAGGTGCACATGATCAATGTTATTATTGATAAACCTATTACTACTACTTCTTCCACCCCACTCATTGAAGTGGAGGAATCAATTCCCATTCCTTTGGATGACCAAAAAAAGGAAGCAACCACTTCCTTCTTTTCACTTGACACCATTACACCTTCTTCCCCCACCATAGACTCACCTACTCTTCCTTTGGAAATCATTCCTTTAGAATAGGTCACCTTATCCAATCCATCCATGGAAGAAATATCTTCTCTAAATTTTGAACCTTCCACCAAAAACATAGATGGGGAAACCATTACCTTTTCTCCACCCAAGGTTTTTAGCTTTGAAATCAATGATATAGGAACTAAAGCTATCTACCGGCCCTTTTCTAGGCTAGTACAAAGCCTAAAGTTCACTTCTCAACCCAATCTCGATAAAGCCACTTTTTGGCATCATCTTGGCCTCCCTTATCAAAACAAACAATAACCCTTAGATTCACTTGAATCCACCCTCAAACCTATCACTACCTCAACCCCATCCTTAGATACTCTATCCTCCAAAACCATAGGGGAACCATCCAACCCACTTCCATCTAAATTTTTTAAATATCCTTACACCTCTTTGACCAAACCCATCAAGAATCTAGGAATACTTCATATTCCTAGCATAGCTCACCAATATTTGAAATTGGACCTAACTCCATCAAGTTAATCAAATAAAACTTTGACTAAACCTACTAAAAGGTTGGAATCTCCTAAACCATCTCAAAATAAACACATGCCCTCCCCCCTTCTCTTAAATCTTCTATTTCTAAACCAACCAAGCAACCCCAACCTAACCAATCTACTAAAACCATTCCATAACTAACAACTTCTAGGGTAAATCTTACTCCTAAGAAAGCTCCCAATCCAAAGCCCAAAAATCCATCACCCCTAATACCTTTAATTGAATCCTATTCAACCATTTTAAAAAGGTTATTGAAAACCTCCTCCTTAACCTTATCACCTCTCAAACATTTCCAATCTATCAAAACTTTTGACCCTTCACATCCTCAACCAAAATGGTTTAATGCTAGCTTTGTTTTTGCATATCATACGACACCTGAGCATGACATAGAGCATTGTAAATCTCTCCAAGCACTCATCTACAACATTTTTTGGTAAATATTTTGTTGTGAAATAATTGAAGGCAAAATGGTTATATCAACCACAGTGCAATGAGATAAATCTCTCCTCTCAGCAAGAGGAGGTTCCCTATAAACTATCATAAACTAATCTAAACTAAAAATTAACTCATGGGTGAGATTATATCAGCCATTTATCTTTTTTTAGAAATGATGTTTACAAAGTAAAGGAAAAACTTTCTTGATATTAACTAAATAACTGAGAAACCCACGAGAGCATAAAGTCTATCGTTACTTCTTTTGATATTTTATAACTTATATCACAATAGAATGAGGTGCAGCGTAAAGTCTTCACCAAAAACTACAACAAAGTATATAATCACAAAAGATATAAGTAGTTCAAAGTCTTTCTAATATCTTTCATTCTAAAACAATAAAACACAAACTAAAGATAATTATAGTAGCACAAAGTCTCCATAATCTACTTCAAAACATCTTCTAGATTTTTTTCACTCACTCTACTTATTTAATGAAATAGATAAGATTGTATTAGGAAAAGGACACAAGAAAAATTTCGTACACAACACAAGTTATTCAAATACAAAGTTTGAAAAGTCACTTGCTTTCTCATTCACTTGATAAAATATGATTTACAATCTAAGCTCAAAGTCTCAAATGGCATTTTAATTTTGCCAGTGTTTTTCTTCCAATAATCCCTAGATATATTTACAATAGGGGCCCTCTTTATTTATAGGGGGAGACCTTGAGGACTTTAACAAAAGACCTAATTACTTTGACCTAGTCAAAGATAAGATTCTTTTTTGACTTAGGACTCCTATAATTTTACATTTAAGTATATATGAAAAAAGTACATGTATAAATGTCCAAAGAAGTTGCAAAAGTACATCCAAATAAGTGTAAATTAAACCAAGGAAAAATAGTTTCAATTTGTATCCCCATCTTTCTTAATGTGAGCATCGTACATAGTGATAGCTGCTTGCATCCTAATACTGTCTGGAGTAATAGTGTTCTTTAAAATCATCTTAGCTCTAACTATGGCATCTCTCACTATTGTAACTAATTTTTCATGACTAGTTAACCTCATTTCCATATTATCTAGAGTTAACTGATTATCTAGAATATTATCCATAGAGGCTACTAAAAATGCCTTATCTTCAAATTCTTTTTGGATCATACCTTCAAATTCCTGAATCATTTCTTCTACTGAAAGGAATTGGTTATCTTGTGATGTAAGTTTGCAAGGTAGCTCCTCTAATTTATGAAAAATAATGATATCATTTTTTTCACTGAGTTCTTTTGAAGATTCTAAGGTCACTGATCAACTCTTTAAGCACCTGATTCCTATATGTCAATTCCTCTTTAGTTTCAGTGTAAGAGTCTCTATCAATAATGACATAGATTGATATTAGAGTGCTTATTTTTAGTTTCCTCATATCCATCCATTTTTCATGATACTTTTCTATGCTTTCAATATCCGGAGAAATAACATCAATGAGATCATCAAGTTTTGCTCTTATTTTTCTCATTTTATCTATCTTCTCAGATAATTCTATGAGTAAGGAAACTCTTTGTGCATGCATCTTGTCCAAGTACTCTTCAAGCACTTTTCCCTTGAAATAGGTCTTTTTTTCTTTCTGAATAATGGGATCTTCTATGGAAATGGCCTCAATAATTACTCTTTTTGGAGTGAAATTAATTCTCCTTACCACTGCAATCAATTGTTCCACCATTGCTTTGAGGTGATCCTTCATTTATTTCTCTCTATCAAATTTCTAAATCAAGATGTCCATGGTTGACTGCATATCACTCTTAGCACTTTCATGAGTTATCTTACCTAAATTCAACTCTAGAGATAGATTAATCACTTACATAAAAAAATTTAATAGTTGCATCCTATGGAGGTCTTGCAATTTCCATAAATTTGTGTCCCTTATTCCCAATCATTTTTGAAAGAATCCTTGGCTTCTTTGGGGCTTTGGCTTTTACTGGCACTATTTTAATGAAATCAAAGTCATCTCGAGAGATGGGTTGTTTCTTCCTTTTGGGCATATAAACTGATAACCATGGTGGAAGCATAGAAGTGCTTACGTTAGGATCTATCTCCATTGTTGGTGTTACTGGAGTTGCACTTGCACAAGTAGTGAAAATAATAGGTGGAGTGTCATTAAAAATTGTACCTTTTGTTAAATGATCAAAAGTAGAATTATATTCAATATCAAATGATGGGGATGACAAACTAAAAATTAACCCTGAGGAATGAAGAATATCTTCAAAAGTACTTTGAGTATTGTCAAAAATTATTTTGGAAGGAGAGGGTGACCCAGAAGAGAGAACACTAATTAGAAAAATAGGTGGAGTTGCAATAGGTGTGTCAAGCAAGGAAGAAGAGATTCTTATTTCTTGTTACACATTCCCTTGTGGACAAAAAGTTTCCTTCTATAGTTGACTTATAGGCCTATCATCAGTCTCCATCTATTTCATCACTGGTTCTTCAGTGCTTTGTTTCTAAACTTCCATATTTGCTATTTCTGACTCTTTTTCAATAACTTTTGACTTCTTCATCACAAATATGATCTTAGGCTTATGTGGCTTGGAAGAAGAAAGGGCATCACTTTTGTTATTCATTCTATTTTTTGATTTTCTTCTTGTTTCCTCTTAAAATTTAGCTTCTGAACCTATGATGAATTCTTTCAAAGTAATTCCTTTATTTGCTAACCAATTATTGGTGTTTACCAATATAGGTTCAAATCATTTTCTCAAGGAAGTCAGCTCTTTTTGTGACCATTGGATTGGAAGAAGTGGGGCATTAAAAATATATTCAGTATTATATCTATCATTAATCAAATTTCCATCATCTAGTAAATTATTAGGAATATCATCAAGTCCTAGATATTCAATTTGCTCAAGAGATTACCTACTGTAGTCCATTTTCCTAACATCTTTCATTGTTCTCAAATCTACCCAAACATCCTTGATCATAGGTTCATGAAATTGGGTTTTCCTCCTGATCACATCCTTCATGCCCCTGTAATCAAAATTTGGTCTTATTTTGAACTAATTCAAGGTCACAAGTTACATTTCAATTTCCATGGCTCTAGTCTTTCTAGCAGTTAACACTAAAAACTTGCCAATTTCAACTGGGAACCTAAAATTGGGCTTCTTAAGTTCCATCCATTTATTATGCATGATGATCATTTATTTGTATAGTTCCATTAAGACCAATTTATATGAGAGGAATCTCGGAAGCATATAAGTATGACCTTTGAAAAAGCCAACCCTTAGGTACGAGAAAGAAATAAATTGTAAGAACATGCATCCAAAATCATTCACATCTATCCAGGCTTCATCTGACATTCTTCTCTATTCTAATTGAGGATCAAAAAGACACAAAAATAATAAAAAAGAGCATCATTTACTCTCCTAAAATGATGAATATAACCCTTTAATGTTAACTGAGAGTAGTATTGATACACTGGGGTTACTCTCCTATCGCCTTCTGATGTCAAACCTAGAAAGATTCTCATTGAAGCTATGATATAGACTAGGTAAGAAGTTATGTAAAATTTGAATTTAGTGCATACCTTCATCAATTGCTCATGCAAAGTGTTGTTGACTTGTTCTCCTCAGAAGATGACTTGTTTTCCTTAAAAAATTATCTTGATGAAGGGATATATCCATTCATGAAATTGAGAGGAAGAGGGAAAACCTCTTATCCTACTGAGAAGAGTTACCAGTCACCAACTTCTTCTGTAAAGTCACTTCTTATAAAACTCTATGGCCAACTTACCAAATTTACCCTTGGAGTCATTAGACATTTATTGTTGATTAATTTCTTCACTTTTTTAGGATCTTTGTCATATTATCTTTGTGCTTCAAAAAAATAAAGCTTTATCACTTCTATAGTAGGATGACATATGAACACTTTATTAATGAACTCAGGATCTAATCTAATTATCACATTACCACTAGCATCTAACATAACATTGGTATCCTTATTATAGAATTGAGCACATTGGAGAAAAAATTTTGTGTGGTGAACTGCTATAGGGAAAGAAGATACTAAATGAATATTGTTTCCAATTATCTTCTTTATTTTGTGGCTAGGATTTATTGACTTAGTTCTTTCCATGAACTCAACCATGTCCACATGACCGACCTTTGTATCTTTAATGTTGTCAACATTAGAAGTAACTGAGGTGATTGGAAAAATACCTTGATATTTATTCTTCATTGCCTTTGACTTCTTTTAAGAAAACTCAATCATCTAAAAAGACTTCAATCAAAAGGATGTCGATGAAGAAGGATCCACAGAATAAACTACAACAAAATTCATGATCATACAATTAGGGGAAATACTGGTAATCTAGAAAAACTACATGTCAATGATCATGACCATGGGGATGTGTCTAAAAGAGCTAAAGTGTGAGCAGGCCAAAAAACTAGAGGAAAGTAGGCTCAGAAGGGTAAAATTGAAAATATCCCAAAGTTAGGAAATTTGAGAGAATGTTTGCATGAGCAGCAAAAATCACCACCCTTGCATGTGGGGGGTATTTGTCATTTACATCAACAACAAAAATTTCCACGCTTTTAGGGAAGGAAAAACTCATACTTGTGCAAATTCAGCAATTTTTACTACTCTCACATGTTAACTTTATGTAGGAGTGGTGAAAAAAGTCACCTCTACATAAAGCAAGGATTTTCAATTTTTTTCCTAGCAAAAAAATTTGCCAACCTTGCAAGTAAAAAGAAATTTGTATTTATGCATAGGTGGTAAAAATTTCCCACCTCACATGTGATTGGATTCATAGTTCTAATGTTTAAATGGCTAATTTTTTTGATGACACACAATGAAAACTTATGGCATGAAAGGAGGGTTGGCGCGTTTATCCGTTAGCTAGGCTCACTAGGGCAAAGAAAAAAATGAGGGAGGAAATTAAAAACAGCAAAACCCAAAATAAAAAATAAAAGAAAATTTGAACATAAAGGAAAATAAAACTAAGAGAAGAAGAATGAAAAACTTAGAAGCAAAAACAATAAAAACTAAAATTTACCTTGCAATTTCAAAATTATAAGCTCAAAGTTGGCAAATTCATAATCCTACTCATTCACACAGTCGAACAATTGTAGGGAGGAGTCTTAGGAAACTAAAAATGATCAAAAAGACAAACAAATGGCATTTAAAATCCCCCAACTAAGTTTCAACAACTTGGTGTACATGGCCATAAATGCCGCATGAAAATCAAGTTTTTTAGAAAATCTCTGCTTGGGCGGCAAAAATTGCTACTTTTGCATGGAAAGATGAAAACATGTAAGAGCAGTGAGTTTTGCCACTTTTTCATTAAAAAAATAAAATATGTAAAAATGAAGGGGTGGAAAGAAATGCCACTCATGCAGGGAGAAAAAGAAATTTTCTAATGCCTTGAAAAATGATCAAAATTTGACATTTTGATCAAATAAAGACTACAACAGGTTTCACAATTTTTGAAAAATCATGATGAGGGAGTGTTGTAAACTTTTCTAAGATGTCAGTCAACTTCACTTGAAATCAAGAGAATATTGTCTTGAATGATGAACCTAGAGTTTATATTATGAAATAGACAAGTTTCATAGGGGTTCTCCACAAAAATAGGTGTAGCTAATTTTGGGAACAATAGTTGGTTCTAGCTAGGGAACTTTCATCAATTGATCTTTTAAACAATTGAATGGAGTAGAATCTAATCTCTAAGTGCCTTTATCGATGCCATTGGGCCATAGAGTTAAGCTACCAAAAATAAAAAGACACAAAAAACTAAATAAAAGCGAATAAAAATATAAAACTATATAAATATACAAATGAACTTATCTAATACTTTAAGGATTGAAGTGTTTCAGATGTTGCCCACTATTAGGTAGTGAGAATGGAGTTTTGTCTTAATATTCTAACAAAAAATTATTTTCACCATAGAATTTATGAATGGTGAATGGGCCTCTCCACAAGGAATCAAATTTTCCATGCATTGCTTTTGGTTCTCTCCTCTTGTCCCACAACAAGACTTGATCTCCAATCTAAAACTCATGAATCTTTACTTTCTTGTAGAAGAGTTTCTTTACCTAATTTTGATATTCAACAATACAATCCACTACTATAGTTCATTGTTTTTCTAGTTTAGTTAGGTACATGATCCTCTTATCAATAGAATTTTCAAAAGTTTGATCTTCCACTGCCTTTACCAACTTCAGTGCTAATAATTCTAAGGTAATTGGTATCTCCGCATTCAAACCATATTCTAAGGTAATTGGTATTTCCTTGTGAATAATAGTCTGGGGAGTGGGAAAGAATAATATTGTAATTATAGCAAAAGTAAGTAATCTCATAAGAAGAGAAACAAGTAGCATTATATGTTATAATCTTGTTTGGAACTCTAAATCAGGAAATAATATTTTTCTTAAGGAAATTACATACCACTTCTAAAGTAGCATGCTTAACTAGAATGGCTTCTACCAGCTTGGTAAAATAGTCTGTTGTAGTGAGAACATAGTCATGTCCAACACTTGAGGATGGGTTCACGATTCTAATGAAGACAATACCCCATTGCTGAAAAGGTTCTTCAATCACCACTAGCTTGAGAGGTAATGTGGCCAACTTAGGTTTTCCAATGAACTGTTGACATAACTCACACCTACGTACTCAATTATATGCATCTTGAAATAGTGTAGGCCAATAGCATCTAGCTTGTATAATCTTGTGAGCCATCATAGGTGCATAAAAATGTCCTCCATAAGCTAAATTATGGAAAGACTCAAAAAGTTTACTTTATTGCGCTTTATTCATGCAATGAAGAAATACTCCATCAAGGCTTCTTTTGTACAGACCATTGTCCTATAAGACGTAGTTAGTAGCTTTCAACTTAGGTTTTTTTCCTTATAATAAATATAGGTAAGACACTCACCATAGGTAATAAAATGAGTGATATTGGAATACCACTCATCAGTAGTAGTGACAAAAAGAATTGTTGGCATGCCCTCAACTTCTACTTCTTCATGTTCTATTTCTTTTGGTACATTATCAGCAATTAATTAAGAAGACCTATTCCCTACACAAGCTTAGTAGGTTTCATATCAAGATCAAACTCTTGAATTTTAGAAATCTAATTACCCCTTTTAGTACTGAACTCCTATTGAGTTAAAATAGACTTTATTATTGTGTCAGGCACTAGAACAATAGTATGTAAATTCAGGATATAGAATCAAAAATGTTTTACCACCTTAACCATGCAATAAGCATACTTTTCTATATTTAAATGTTTCAATTTGTGAGATTTGAGAATAAAACTCATAAATGATATGGAAGATTCCACACCTTCTTCATTCTACTAAACTAAAATGGCTGAAAGTGTATGTCCAAAAGCATAGATGTATATTATGAAATCTTTGGTATAATCCAGACAAACTAGGACTAGATCATGAGTAATAGCCTTCTTTATATATTCAAATACCACTTTTCCTTTCGTAATCTAATGAAAATTAGCCTTACCCTTCATCATGTCAACAATGTGGAAAGTTTTCTCTACAAATTCAGGAATGAATCTTTAAAAAAAGTTTACCTTTCCAAAGAAGGAATGAACTACAGTCTTACTAGTAGGTAGAGTAAGATTTTTAATATATTTGGCTCTTTCTAAGTAAATATTTATGCCTTATCATGATATAATGTGATCGAGAAGTCTACCTTCTGTAACCCCAAAAATTGAATTCTTAGGATTGAGAGAAATACCATTTTACCGACAGCGTTCCTACACTTGTTGTAAATGATGTACATGATTAGGATCATGTTTGGAGAAAATAGTTAAGTCATCAAGATAAACCATAATAAACTTCCTTATTTTATCTCTGAAGGCAAGATCTATTGCTCTCTAGAAGGTGGTGCTAGCATTGATCAGACCAAAAGGCATTCTATGATATGCAAATGTGCCCCAAGGTGTAGTGAAAGTAATTTTATATTGATCTGCTTTGTTAGCTTCTACTTGATTATATCCAAAAAAACTATCTAACATTGATAAAATTTTTAAGTTAGTTATTATTTGTAATACTTGATCTATGATGGGTAGGGGGTAGTTATCCCTTAGAGAAGATTCATTGAGATTCCTAAAATCAACATAAATATGAATTTCTCCAATCTTTTCATTTGCAAGAACTATGTTCGCGATCTAAGTGAAATGATGAATTAGAAAAATTAATCTTACATTCAACATCTTCAAAATCTCAAAAAGGATAGTACCTAATTTTTTTGGATTGTATTGCCTTTATTTCTACTTGTGAGGTAATGACCCAGCTTTAAGAAGAATTTTATGCTAAATTTCTTTAGCCCTGAAGAATTTCAAATCATCATAAGAATATGCCAAAACATCAATGTAATGACAAAGAAGAGTAATGAATTTGAACTTTTCATGAGTAGTGCAACATTTCCCAATGTTAACCATTTTGAGATCTTCTTCAAAACTCAAATTCACTTGATCAAACTCCTTAGAGGAACTTGAATCCATTTATTGCTATCGCTTGATATATCTGTCATGCCTATCAAATAGATTTTCAAGAGAAACCAAACCTTTTATAATTTTATTCCATTTTAGTTAAAGAAACTCTTCAATAGTTTGTGAATCTATTTTGGAAATTGATTCCCATAGTAGAGATTCACTACCTTCAAAATAAAGCTCCTCAAAGCTATCCATCTTTTCAACAAAAGCAATAATTTGATTATCACCATTAAAAACCTACCAATGATCATTATTATTAGGTACACTTGATCAAAATACCAGCTCAATAGTGTACGTATTCCCTTTAAAAAATTTATGAGGAACTATGAGGGTTGCAGAGATAGCCAATGAATTTGCATGATCATTAAACTCTCCTGGCACCATAGAAATATTGAAAGCATCAAAACTTTCAATGCAATCCCATACATAACTATGATAATTTCACAATCTTTCATTTTTGATTTGATACAGATTTATTACTTGAAAAACTACTAATTTAGCATCTCCTCAGGCATGAAGGATCTTAACACCTCTAGCACAGGCAGCTTTCAATCCAAGCAACAATGATTCATATTTGGCGGTGTTGTTGGTATTGTTGAATTGTAACTTATATGAGCAAAGAAAAATATCTCCTTATGGAGATATCAAAACAATTCTAGCTCTAAAACTAGTAGAGGAGCAGCTGCCATCAAATTCTAAAATTCAAACCTCATTAAAATTTGATCTTCTTGAAGATTCCTCTTCACTAGTGAGGAAAGATTCTTTTTTCTGAACTTTTCTCTAAAAATTCATCTGATTTTCTATCTAAATTATCTAATTTTTCATTTAATAAATTTTCATTTGATGAATTAAAAATATCTTCAGTGGACAAAAAATAATTGCCCATTCTCGAGGATTCACACAAAATTTAAGCTTCAGGGTTTGACGTTTGGATAACAATATATTTTGAATCTTTTTTAGGACACAACTTTAGCATGACACCTTTAACAGGTATCCTTGCTTCAGATAGATCCATGTTCAACTCTCCAACTACATCTTTATAAAAATTGCGTCTGAGTAGAATGCCATAAGAAGCTAGAACATCAACCACTAAGACTGTCATCTTAATCCTCTTATTTGGAAAAGCCACAAATGTAAATTGGACATCTTTGATTTGACCCAAAAGTGGTACTTACTTGTTTTCCATAGAGAAACATCTCCCAAAAGTCTTAGTTAAGGTAAAATTGAGAGAATCTGCTACTTTAGCCAGTATAATATTATCAGAGCCTCCTGAGTCTATTATTTAATTTCTCAACTTATGACCATTTATCAATAGATATTCATAGAAAGGTTCTATTTTTCTAAAGGTAGTAAGAGGAGTAGTGATAAGATTATTTTTAATGGATTTTTTACTTGAGGGATCATGAGTCACTTTTAGAAAATCTTGTCCTGTAGGGATGGTTTTATTTTTGATGTATTCAATGAACCTATCAAATTGTTTGAGATTAGCTTGTAAGTACTCAACTTCAAACATTTAGATCTTGGTCTTCCTAGCATGATCAATTATGTCAAATAACTAGAATGAACTAGAAATAGAGGAAGAAAGTATATGATTCTAATTTTTATCTAATGTGGTACTAGTTTGGGGAATAGAAGTAGAAGGTACAAGATTGTTTGAGGTACTTACTTGCTTATTTGCCACTGGGTCCTTTGATTGGAAAGGTAGGAAAGTTTCCCATTTATCAATTTAGATCACTAGTTGAGGTTCTTCTCTTACTTTTCACTTATCAACTTTTTGATTTGACTAATTTTGGGACTTAGTAAAAATAGTATATGCTCCATCATACACCTTTCCTTTTTTAGCTTCAACTTGGTAATTTAGAAAACTAATAGCGGATTCACCAGCTAGTTTTATATATACTTCTATGAAGAGATTAATATCATTTTCTTGGTCTAGCTTAGGTTGGAAAGAATGATCATGTTCAGCTTCATAATAACCAACTACTGAGTTGATTGGTGCTACTTCAATGGCAAACTTCCCCTGTGTGTGAGGAAGATGATTGGGTTGCCCTTGATTTCTAGAAGCATTGCCTTGATATGAATTGTTGGGAAATATCTTTCTTGGTATATCCCAATAAGAATAAGGAGAAAACATACCTTGGGACATTTTCCTTTTCAGAGCTAGCAATTCATTTGCTAACTTTTGCACCATAGGGTCAATGGTGTTTGTGGAAAAAATTTCAGTAGAAGAGGAAAGTCTATTTTTGTTAGATTATTTTCTTATCTTGTCTACAAGGATAAGATCATATTTGACTTTGGTAGCTAAAATATAAGCTATAGAAAGATCTTCAAGGCCAGCCCACCTATACATAAAACTCACTTCAAGAAGTTGAGAATTGCTAAAGAAGCACTTAAGATTTTTTGGTGTTGGTTGAGCAATTACAGGAATCCTATTTCTCAACTAATTAAATTAAGCAATGAAGTCTCTCATAGGTTCATAAGGTTCTTTATTCATTTTCATAAGCTAAGCCAATAAGGTATGTGCATCCTCTATGAGTTTGAACTTAGCCTCAAACCTGGTCTTAAGAGTGTTCCAATTGATTATAGTCTGAGCTTAAAGATGATAAAACTAATCTACAGCAGCACCTTACAATGTTTCTATAAAAATTCTTACTACTATATCTTTATATTCAACACATATCACACCACAAGATATGTAGAAAGATACAATATGCTCATCAGGGTGAACTTTCCCATCACCATAAAACTTGGAAAAATTCTTTCTCAAACTACAAGGTAGTTCATGCAAAGGTGGGGTTAGATTTAGAGGGATAAAAGTGTTACCCCAAGGGCCTTGGGCTGCCATGATATGATGATTAAAAAGAGGGATAAAAAACCTTTGTAGAGTATGAATAGACAAAACTTTGCTAGTACTAGCACTATAAGCTTCAATTGGTATTGGAGATCTGGCATTGGTAGGAGGAAAACTCGTATTTTATTGGAGGTGAGATTATAGAGGCAAGAGATAAAAATTATTTTGTTGTATCAATTCAAATATAGGATCAATAATACCTCAAGCTCTCTAACTTCGTGTATACCATGAATCTGCCATAGTGTAGAATAGAAAAGAACTAGAAATGCTTCAACTCAAAGCTTGAGGCTTCAAATTACATGTTCTTTCCTAGAGGAGTCACTAAAAAACTATTGGGTGAATATTTTGTTATCAGCTAATTGAAGGCAAAATAGTTATATCAGCCACAGTGTAATGAGATAAATCTCTTCTCTCAGCAAGGAGAGGTTCCCTATAAACTATCATAAACTAATCTAAACTAAAAATTAACTCAGGGGTGAGATCATATCATCCATTTCTCTTTTTTTAGAAATGAAGTTTACAAAGTAAAGGAAAATTTTTCTTGACATTAACTGAATAACTAAGAAACTCACAAGAGCACAAAGTCTATCATTACTTCTTTTGATAGTTTATAACTTATATCATAGTAAAATGACGTGCAGCCTAAAGTCTCCATCAAAAACTACAACAAAGTATATAATCATAATAGATATAAGTAGTTCAAAGTCTTTCCAATATATTTCATTCTAAAATAATAAAACACAAATTAAAGACAATTATAATATCACAAAGTCTCCATAATCAACTTCAAAACATCTTTCAGATTATTTTCACTCACTCTACTTATTTAATCAAATAGATAAGATTGTATTAGAAAAAGGACATAATAAAAATTTCTTACACAACACAAACTATTCTAATACAAAGTTTGAAAAGTCATTTTCTTTCTCATTCACTTGATAAAATATGATTTACAATCTAAGCTCAAAGTCTCAAAAGACATTTCAATTTTGGCAGAGTTTTGCTTCTAATAACCCCCAAATATATTTACAATAGAGGCCCCCTTTATTCATAAAGAGAGACCTTTAAGACTTCTAGAAAAGACCTAATTACTTTAACCAAGTCAAAGATAAGATTCTTTTTTGACTTAGGACTCCTATATTTTTACATGTAATTACATATGAAAAAAGTACATGTAAAAATATCCAAAGTGGTTACAAAAGTACATCAAAAAATAGAAATTAAACCAAGGTAAAATATATTTAATTTGTATCCCCATCTTTATTCATGTGAGCATCGTACATAGTGATAGTTGCTTGCATCTTGATACTATCTGGAGTAACAGTGTTCTTAAAAATCATCTTAGCTCTGACTATGGTATCTCTCACTACTGTAACTAATTTTGTATGACTAATTAACCTAGTTTTTAGATTATCTAGAGTTAACTTATTATCCATAATATTATCCATAGAGGCTATTGAAAATGCCTTATCTTCAAATTCTTTCTAGAACATACCTTTAAATTCCCAAATCATTTCTTCTACTAAAAGGAATTGATTATCTTGTGATGTAAGTTTTCAAGGTAGCTCCTCTAATTTATGCCAAAGACTAATATCATTTTTTTCACTGAGTTCCCTTGAATATTTGAGGTCACTGATCAACTCTTTAAACACCTAATTGTTATATGTCAATGCCTCTTTAGTTTTAGTGTAAGAGTCTCTATTAGTAATGACATCGATTGATATTAAAGTGCTTATTTTTAGTTTCCTCATATCCATCCATTTATCAAGATACTTTTCTATGCTTTCAATATCTTAAAAAATAACATTAATGAGATCATCATGTTCTGCTCTTATTTTTTTCATTTTATCTGTCTTCTCAGATAACTCTGTAAGGAAACTCCTTGTGCATGCATCTTGTCTGATTACTCTTCAAGAACTTTTCCCTTGAGATAGGTCTTTTCCAATTTCTAAATAATGGGGTCTTCTATGGAAGTGGCTTCAAAAATTACTATTTCTAGAGTGAAAGTAATTCTCTTTACCACTACAGTCAATTATTCCACCATTGATTTGTAGTGATCCTTCATTTATTTTTCTCTATCAAATTTATGAATCAAAATGTCCATGACTGACTGCATATCACTCTTAGCACTTTCATGAGTTATCTTACCTAATTCAACTCTAGAGATAGAGTAATCACTTACATCAAAAAATTTAATGGTTGCATCCTATGGAGATCTTGCAATTTCCATAAATTTGTGCCCATTATCCCCAATCATTTTTGAAATAATCTTTGGCTTCTTTGGGGCCTTGGCTTTTACTGGCACCATTTTTATTGAAGTCTAAGTCATCTAGAGAGATGGATTGTTTCTTCCTTTTGGGTGTATAAGTTGATAACCATTGTGGGAGCATAGAAGTACTTACATTAGGATCCATCTCCATTGTTGGCCTTATCAGAGTTGCACTTGCATAGGTAGTGGAAATAATAGGTGGAGTGTTAGTAAAAATTGCACTTTTTGCTGAATGATCAAAAGTAGAACTATCTTAAATATCAAAAGATGAGGTTGACAAACTAGGAATTGACCCTGAGGAATGAAGAATATATTTAAAAGTGCTTTGAGGATTGTCAAAAATTATTTTGGAAGGAGAGGGTGATCCAAAAGAGGGAACACTAATCAGAGAAATAGGTGGAGTTGTAACAGATGTGTCAGGTGGGGAAGAAGAGATTCCTATTTCTTATTACACATTCTCTTATGCAGACAAAGTTTTCTTCTCTGGTTGATCTATAGGCCTATTGTCAGTCTTCATCTATTTCATCACTAGTTCTTCAGTGCTTTGTTTCTCAACTTCCATATCTACTATTTCTGACTCTTTTTTAGTAATTTTTG
Organism: Torreya grandis; assembly: GCA_037957365.1. Taxonomy (NCBI): domain Eukaryota; kingdom Viridiplantae; phylum Streptophyta; class Pinopsida; order Cupressales; family Taxaceae; genus Torreya; species Torreya grandis. The sequence continues at coordinate 1,766,153 of JARHVA010001264.1, forward strand.
ACTTATTCATCACAAATATGATCTTAGGCTTATGTGGCTTGAAAGAAGAAAGGACATCACTTTTGTTATTCATTCTATTTTCTACTTTTCTTCTTGTTTTCTCTTGAAAGTTAGCTTCTGAATATGTGATGAATTCTTTCAAAGTAATTCTTTTATTTGCTAACTAATTATTGGTGTTTGTCAATATAGGTTCAAATCTTTTTCTCAAGGAAGTCACCTCTTTTTATGACCATTGGATTGGAGGAAGAGGGGCATTGGCATTCTATTCAGTATTATATCTATCATTAGTCAAATCTCCATCATTTACCAAATTTTTAGGGATATCAAAAAGTCCCAGATATTCAATCTGCTCAAGAGATAACCTACTGTATTTCATTTTCCTGACACCTTCCATTGCTCTCAAATCTACCCAAACATCCTTGATCATAGGTTCATGAAATTGGGTTTTCCTCTTGATTACATCTTTCACACCCCTATTATCAAAATTTAGTCTTCTTTTGAATTGCTTCAAGGTCACAAGTTGCATTTCATTTTTTATGGCTCTAGCTTTTCTAGCGATTAACACTAAAAACCTATTGATTTCAACTAGGAACCTGAAATTGAGCTTCTTGAGTTCCATCTATTTATTATGCATGATGATCATTTGTCTACATAGTTCCATTAAAGACCAATTTATCTAATGGGAATCTTGGAAGCATATAAGGATGACCTTGAAAAAAGCAAACCCTTAGTTATGAGAAAGAAGGAAATTGTAAGAACATGCATCCAAAATTATTCATGACTATATAGGCCTCATCTGACATTCTTATTTGTTTTAATTGAAGATAAAAAAGACACAAAAATATTACAAATAAAGCATCATTTAATCTCCTAAAATGATGAATAGAACCCTTCAATGTTAACTAAGAGTAGTATTGATACATTGGGGTTACACTCCTATCTCCTTCTGATGTCAAACCTGGACAGATTCTCATTGAATCTGCAATATAGACCAAGTAAAAATTCATGTAGAATTTGAAGGTAGTGGATACCTTTGTCAATTGCTCATGCAAACCATTGCTGACTTGTTCTCCCTAGAAGATGACTTGTTTGTCTTGGATAATTATCTTGATAAAGGGATACATCCATTTATGAAATTGTGAGGAAGAGGGAAAACCTCTTATCCTATTGAGAAGAGTTACTAGATCACCAACTTCTTTGGTAATGTCACTTCTTGGAAAACTTTGTGGCCACCTTGCCAAATTTTTCCTTGGAGTCTTTAGCCATTTACTATTGATTACCTTCTTCACTTTTTCAGGATCTTTATCATATTCTCTTTGTGCTTCAATAAAATCAATCTTTATCACTTCTGTAGTAGGAGGACACATGAACACTTTATCAATGATCTCAAGATCTAATCTAATTATCACATTACCACTATCATCTAACACAGCGCTGGTATCCTTATTATAGAACTAAGCACATTGGAGAACAAATTATGTGTGGTGAGTTGCTCTAGGCAAAGAATATACCAAATGAATAATGCTTTCAATTATCTTCTTCATTTCATGGCTAGGATTGCTCAACTTAGTTCTTTTCATAAACTCAGCCATGTCCACATGACCAATCTTTATATCTTTAATTTCATCAACATTAGAAGTAACTAAGGTGATTAGAAAAATACCTTGATATTTATAATTCATTGCCTTTGAATTTTTTAGAGAAAAATCAATCATCTCAAAGGAATTCAATCAAAAGGATGTTGATGAAGAAGGATCCACAGAATAAACTACAATAAAAGTCATGATCATGCAATTAGGGGAAATGCTAGCAATCTAGAAAAATTGCATGTTGATGATCATGACCATGGGGATGCATTGAAAGGACTAAAGTGTGAGTAAGCCAAAAAATTGAAGGAAAGTGGACTCAAAAGGGCAAAATTAAAAATATCCCAGAGTTAGGAAATTTGATAGAATATTTGCATCGGCAGCAAAAATCATCGCCCTTGTATGTCAGGGGTATTTTCCTTTTACTGTGGCAGTAAAAATCACCACCCTTACAGGGAGGGAAAAACTCATACTTGTGCAGAGGTGGAAATTTTTACCACCCTCACATGTTAACTTTATGTAGGAGTGATGAAAAATGCCACCTCTGCATAAAGCAAGGATTTTTAAGTTTTTTATCCTAGTGGTGAAATTTGCCAACCTTGCAAGTAAAAATAAATTTGTATTTATGCATAGTTGGTAAAAATTTCCAACCTTGTATGTGATTAGATTCACAATTATAATGTTTGAATGGCTAATTTCACTGATGACACACAATTAAAACTTATGGCATGAAAGGAGGGTTGGTGGGTTTAGTTTTTAGCTAGGCTCACTAGGGCAAAGCAACAAAATGAGGGAAGAACTTGAAAATAATAAAAACCAAAAGAAAAAAGAAAATAAAATCTTAACCTAAAGGAAAATAAAACTAAGAAAATAAGAACAAAAAACCTAGAAGTAAAAAGATTAAAAACTAAAACTTACCTGGCAATTTGAAAATCTTAAGCTCAAAGTTGGTGAATTCATAATCCTACTCATTCGCATGGTTGATTTATTGTAGGGAGGAGTCTCAAGAAACTAAAAATGATCAAAAATATAAACAAATGGAATTTAAAATCCCTAAACTATATTTTAATAACTCAATGCAAGTAGCCATAAATGCCATACAAAAATCAAGATTTTTAAAAAATCTCTGCTTGGATGGCAAAAAGCACCACCCTTGCATAGGATGGGAAAGACATGCACTTGTGGTGAAAATCACCGTTGTTGCATATAGAAGACAAAAAAAAATGCAAGAGTAGCAAAAATCACTAATTTTGCATGGAAAGACAAAAACATTCAAGAGTAGTGATTTTTGCCACTTTTGCATTAAAAAAACATGCAAAAATGTAGGGGTGGCAAAAAATGCCACTCATGTAGGGAGAAAAATAAATTTTCTAATGCGTTGAAAAATGATCAAAATTTGACATTTTGATCAGATAAAGACTACAATGGGTTTCATGATTTTTGAGAAATCATGACGAGGGAGTGTTGTAAACTTTGCCAAGATGTCAGTCAACATCACTTGAGATCAAGAGAATATTATCTTGAATGATGAACCTAGGATATAAATTATGAAATGGATAAGTTTCATAGGGGTTGTCCACAAAAATAAGCATAACCAATTTTGGGAACAACAAATGGCTCCAGCTGGGGGACTTCCATTGATTGAGCTTAAATGATTGAAGGGAGTAGAATCTAATCTCTAAGTGCTTTCATCCATGCATTGGACCACAGAGTCAACATGCCAAAAATAAAAAAGACCAAAAAAAAAAAAAGTGAATAAAAACATAAAACTATACAAATGTACAAATGAACTTATCTGATACTTCAAGGATTGAAGTGTTTCAGATGTTGTCCACTATGAGGTAATGAGAATAGTGATTTGTCTTAATATTCTAGAAAGAAACTATTTTCACCATAGAATTGATGAATGGTGAATAGACCTTTCCATAAAGAATCAAATTCTCCATGCATTCCTTTTGGTTCTCCCCTCTTGTCCCACAATAAGACTTGATCTCCAATCTAAAACTCGTGAATCTTTATTTTCTTGTCAAAGAGTTTCTTTACCTGATTTTAATGTTCAACAATACGGTCCACTACATAGTTTATTGTTCTTCTAGTTTAATTAGGTACATGATCCTCTTAGCAATAGAATTTTCAAAAGTTTAATCCTCTACTGCCTTTACCAACTTTAGTGTTGGTAGTTCTAAGGTAATTGGTATCTCTGCATTCAGACCATATAGAAGTTGAAATAGTGACATAACTATTACCCTCTTAAGTGTAATCATGTATGCCTATAAAGCATCAAACAATGCTTTATGTCAAGTTCTCTAATTGTCATCTACTAGTTTCTTGATAATAATAACTAGATCTTATTGTTTGATTCTACCTAACCATTTCCTTGCAGATAATAGTCTGAAGAGTGGGAAAGAATAATCCCATGATTGTAGCAAAATTTAGTAATCTCATGAGAATAAAAATAAGTAACATTGTCTGTTATAATCTTGTTTGGAACTCCAAATCAAGAAATAATATTTTCCTTAAGGAAATTACATACCACTTCTGAAGTAGCATGCTTAATTGGAATGGCTTCCACCCACTTGGTAAAATAGTCTATTGTAGTGAGAACATATTCATGTCCAACATTTGAAGATGGGTTCAAGATGACAATGAAGTTGATACCCCATTACTGAAAAAGTTTTTTAATCACCACCAGCTTGAGAGGTAATGCAGCCAACTTAGGTTTTCTAATAAACTGTTGACATAACTCACACCTACGTACCCAATTATACGCATTTTGAACTAGTGTAGGCCAATAGTATCTAGCTCATAGAATATTGTGAGGCATCATAGGTGTAAAAAAATGTCCTCCATAAGCCAAATTATGGAAAGACTCTAAAAGTTTGCTTTATTGTGCTTTATTTACACAAAGAATAAATACTCCATCAAGGCTTCATTTATATAAACCATTATCCCATAAGACGTAGTTAGCAGCTTTGAATTTAACAGTTCTTTTTTACTTATAAGATAGATGGGTAGGAAACTCACCATAGATAATAAAATGAGTGATATTGGAATATCACTCATTAGTAGTAGCAACAAAAAGAACTATTGGCATGCCATCAACTTTTGCTTTTTCATGTTCTATTTCTTTTGGTATGTTATCAGCAATCAATTGACAGAGACCTCTTCCCCACACAAGCTTACTAGGTTTGATATCAAGATCAAACTCTTAAATTTTAGCAATCCAATTGCCCCTTTTAGTACCAAACTCTTGTTGAGTTAAAATAGACTTTACTGTTGTGTCAAGCACAAGAATAATAATATGTGAATTCAGGATATAGAATCAAAAATGTTTTACCACCTTAACCATGGCATAAGCATGCTTTTCCATATTTGAATATCTCAATTCATGAGCTCTGAGAGGACAACTCATAAATGATATGGGAGTTTCCACACCTCATTCATTCTACTAAACTAAAATAGTTGAAAGTGTATGTCTTGAAGCATAGCTATATATTATGAAATCTTTGGTATAATCTAGACAAACCAACACTAGAGCATGAGCAATAGCCTTCTTGATATCTTCAAATGCCATTTTGACTTTTTCATTCCAATGGAAATTAGCCTTACCCTTTATCATGTCAACAATGTGGTGAGTTTTCTCTACAAATTTAGGAATGAATCTTCATAGAAAGTTCATCTTTCCAAAGAAGGAATGAACTATAGTCTTACTAGCAAGTAGAGTAAGATTTTCAATAGATTTGACGCTTTCTGAGTCAATTTTTGTTCCTTATTAGGATACAATGTGATCAAGAATTCTACCTTTTGTAACCCCAAAAACTGACTTCTTAGGATTGAGAGAAATACCATTTTACTGACATCATTCTAGCACTTATTTTAAATGATGTATATGATCAGAATGATGTTTGGAGAAAGTGGTCAAGTCATTAAGATACACCACAATAAACTTCCCTATTTCATCTCTGAAGTCAAGATATATTGCTCTTTGGAAGGTGGTGCCAGCATTGATCAAACCAAAAGGCATTCTATGATATGAAAATGTGCCCCAAAGTGTAGTGAAAGTAGTTTTATATTGATCTACTTCATTAACTTCCACTTGATTATATCTAGAAAAACAATCTAACATTGATAACATTTTTGAGCCAGTTACTGTTTACAATATTTGATCCATGATGGGTACGGGGTAGTTATCCTTTAGAGAAGATTGATTGAGATTCTTGAAATCAATACAAATATGAATTTCTCTATTCTTTTTCCTTATAGGAACTATGTTCATGATATAGGCAGAATGATTAATTGGAAAAATTATTCTTACATTCAACATCTTCTAAATCTTGAAAAGGATAGTACCTGATATTTTAGGATTGTATTGCCTTTGTTTCTGCTTGTGAGGTATTGACCCAACTTTAAGAGGAATTTCATGCTAAATTTCTTTAAACCTAAAGGATTTTAAATCATCATAATAATATGCCAAAATATCAATGTAATGATGAATAAGAATAATGAATTTGAAATTTTCATGAGTAGTGCAACATTTCCCAATGTTAACCATTTTGGGATCTTCTTCAGCACTCAAATTCACTTGATCAAACTCCTTAGAGGAACTTAAATCTATTTATTGCTACTACTTGATATATCTATCATTCTTGTCAAATATCTTTTCAAGAAAAACCAAACTTTTTATAATTTTATTCCCTTTTAGTTGAAGAAACTCATCACCAGTTTGTGAATCTATTTTGGGAACTAATTCCCATGGTAGAGATTCACTACCTTCAAAATAGAGCTCCTCAAATCTATCCATCTTTTTTAGAAAAGCAATAATTTGATTATCACCATTAAATACCTGCCAATGATAAGCATTATCAGGTACACTTACTTGAAATACCAGCTCAATAGTGTACTTATTCTCTTTGAGATTTTTATGAAGAACCATGAGGGTTGCAGAGATAGATAATAAATCTGCATGATCATTAAACTCTCTTGGCAACGTAGAAATACTAAAAGCATGAAAACTTCAATGCAATCCCATACATGATTGTGATAATGTCACAATATTTCATTTTCAGTTTGATATAGATTTATTACTTGACAAACCACTAATTAACATCTCCTTAGACATGAAGAATCTTAACACCTCTAAAACGGGAAACTTTCAATCTAAGAACCAATGATTCATATTCAGTGGTGTTGTTGGTATTATTGAATTGTAAATTATATTAGCAAGGGAAAATATCTCCTTATGGAGATATCAAAACAATTCCAGCTCCATAATCAGTAGAGGAGTAGCTGCCATCAAATTCTAAAATCTAAACCTCATTAAAACTTGATCTTCTAGAAGATTCCTCTTCATTAGTGAGGAAAGATTCCTTTTTCTTGAACTTTTCTCTAATAATTCTTCTCATTTTCTATTTAAATTATGTGATTTGTCACCTAATAAACTTTCATCTGATGAATTAAAAACATCTTTAGTGGATAGAAAATAATTGCCCATTCTTGAAGATTCAAACAAAATTTGAGCTTCAAGATTTGACATTCGGATAACAATATATTTTGACTCGTTCTTAGGGAGTAAAATTTGCATGACACCTTTAATAGGTATCCTTTCTTTAGATAAATCCATGTTCAACTCTCCACCTACATCTTTAAAAAAATTATGTCTAAGTAGAATGTCATAATAAGTTGGAACATTGGCCACTAAGACTATCATCTTAATCCTCTTGTCTGGAAAAGATTCAAATGCAAATTAGGCATCTTTGATTTGATCCAAAAGTGGTACTTGCTTGTTTTCCACGGTAAAACATCTTCCAAAATTATTAATTAAGGTAAGATTGAGAGAATCTACTACCTTTTCTAGTATAACATTATCAGAGGCTCTAGAGTCTATTATACAATTGCTCAACTTATGACCATTTATCAATAGAGAAACATAGAACGGTTTTATTTTTCTAGAGGTAGCAAGAGGAGTAGTGACAAGATTATTTTGGGTGGATTTGGTTTTTGAGGGATCATGAGTTACTTTTGGAAAATCTTGTCCTATAGGGATGGTTTTATTTCCGATGTATTCATCTAACCTATCAAACTATTCGAGATTAGCTTGTAAGTACTCAACTTTAGACATTTAGATCTTGGTCTTCCTAGCATGATCAATTATGTCAAATATCTAGAATGAAATAGAAATAAAGGAAGGAAGTCCATCATTCTAATTTTTATTTGATGTGGTACTGGTTTAGGGAATAGAAGCAAAAGGTACAAGATTATTTGTGGTACTTACTCACTTATTTCCCACTGGGTCCTTTGATTGGAAAGGTAGCGAAGTTCCCCATTTAGCAATTGAGATCATTGGCTAAGGTTATTCTCTTAATTTTACCTTATCAACTTGTTAAGTTGATTGATTTTGGGACCTAGTAAAAATAGCATATGCTCCATCATACACCTCTCCTTTTTTAGCTTCATCTTGGTAATTCAAAAAACCAATAACAGAGTCACCAGCTAATTCTTCTTCTAATTTTATAAAGATATTAGCATCATTTTCTTGGTCCAACTCAGGTTGGAAATAATGATCATGTTCAGCTTCATAATAGCCAACTACTGAGTTGATCGGTGTTGCTTCAATGGCAAGCTTCCCCTGTGTGTGAGGAAGATGATTGGGTTGCCCTTGATTTCTAGCAACATTGCCTTGATATGAATTATTGGGAAATGTCCTCCTTGGTATATCTCGATAAGAAGAAGGAGCAGACATACCTTGGGACATTTGCCTTTTCAGAGCTAGTAATTCATTTGCTAACTTTTGCACCATAGGGTCAGTGGTGCTTGTGGAATAATTTTCAGTAGAAGAGGAAAATCTATTTTTGTTAGAATCTTTTCTTATCTTACCTACAATAAAAATATCATCTTGAACTTTAGTAGATAAAATATGAGCTACAGAAACATATGTAGGGCCATCCCACCTTAATAGAAAACTCACTTCAGGAAGTTGAGAATTGATAAAGAAACACTTAAGATTTTTTTGTGTTGACTTAACAATTACAAAAAATTTATTTCTCAGCTTATTGAATATAGCGATGAAGTCTCTCATAGGCTCATGAGGTTTTTTCTTCATTTATGTAAGCTAAGCCAATAAGGCATGTGCATCCTCTGCAAGTTTAAACCTAGCCTCAAACTTGGTCTTAAGAGTGTTCCAATTGATTATAGTCTGAGCTTGAAGATGATAAAACTAATCTATACCAGCACCTTGCAATATTTTTACAAAAATCCTTACTACTATATCTTCATATTTAACACCTATCACACCACAATCTATGCAGAAAGATGTAATATTCTCATTAGAGTGAATTTTACCATCATCATAGAACTTGGAAAAATTCTTTCTCAAAATAAGAGGTAGCTCATGCAAAGGTGAGGATAGATTTAGAGGGCCAAAAGTGTTACCCCAAGGGCCTTGGGCTGCCATGATATGATGATTAAAAAGAGGGATAACAAATGTTTATGAAGTATGAATAGACAAAATTTTGCTAGCACTAGGACTAGAACTAAAAGATTCATCTGGTATTGGAGATCTAGTGTTGGTAGGAGAAAAACTCCTAGTTCATTGGAGGCGAGATCGTAGAGGCAAGAGATCAAAATTATTTTGTTGTATCAATTAAAATATAGGATCAATAATACCTTGAACTCTCTAGCTTCACGTATACCATGAATCTGCTAGAGTGTAGAATAGAAAAGAACTAGAAATGCTTGAGGTTTCAAATTGTAGATTCTTCCTTAGAGGAGTCACCAAAAAATTGTTGGGAGAATATTTTGTTATCAGCTAATTGAAGGAAAAATGGTTATATCAGCCACAATATAATGAGATAAATCTCTCCTCACAACAAATGGAGGTTCCCTATAAACTATCATAAACTAATCTAAACTAAAAATTAACTCATGGGTGAGATCATATCATCCATTTCTCTTTTTTCATAAATGATGTTTACAAAGTAAAAGAAAAACTTTCTTGATATTAATTGAATAATTGAGAAACCCATGAGAGCATAAAGTCTATCGTTACTTCTTTTGCTAGTTTATAACTTATTTCATAGTAGAATGAGGTGTCGACCAAATTCTTCACCAAAAACTACAACAAAGTATATAATCACAAAAGATACAATTAGTTCAAATTCTTTCCAATATCTTTCATTTTAAAATAATGAAACATAAAATAAATAGAATTATAGTAGCACGAAGTCTTCATAATCAACTTCAAAACATATTCCATATTATTTTCACTCACTCTACTTATTTACTCAAATAGATAAGATTGTATTATGAAAAGGATATAAGAATAATTTCCTACACAACACAATTTATTCCAATACAAAGTTTGAAAAGTCACTTGCTTTCTCATTCACTTGATAAAATATGATTTGCAATATGAGTTCAAAGTCTCAAAAGACATTTCTATTTTGCCAGAGTTTTGCTTCCAATAATCCCCAGATTTATTTACAATAGAGGCCCTCTTTATTTATAGGGAGAGACCTTGAGGACTTTTAGAAAAGACCTAATTACTTTGACTGAGTCAAAGATAAGAGTCCTTTTTGACTTAAGACTATTATATTTTTATATGTAATTACATATGAAAAAATTACATGTAAAAAAGTCCAAATTAGTTACAAAAGTACATCGAAAAACTAGAAATTAAACCAAGAAAAAATAGTTTCAATTTGTATCCCCATCTTTCTTCATGTGAGCATCATACATAGTGATAGATGCTTCCATCCCAATACTATCTAGAGTAATAGTGTTCTTGAAAATTATCTAAGCTCTGAATATGGCATCTCTCACTACTATAACTAATTTTGCATGACTAGTTAACCTAGTTTTCAGATTATCTAGAGTCAACTGATTATCCAGAATATCATCCATAGAGGCTACTAAAAATGCCTTATCTTTAAACTCTTTCTAGAACATACCTTAAAATTCCTAAATCATTTATTCTAATGGAAGGAATTATTTATGCAAAAGACTGATATCATTTTGTTCACTAAGTTCCCTTACAGATTCAAGGTCACTAATCAACTCTTTAAGCTCTTGATTCTTATATGTCAATACCTCTTTAGTTTCAGTGTAAGAGTATCTATCAGTAATGACACTAATTGATATTAGAGTGATTATTTTTATTTTCCTCATATCCATTCATTTTTCAAGATACTTTTCTATGATTTCAATATCTTGAGAAATAACATTAATGAGATCATCAAGTTTTTCTCTTATTTTTCTCATTTTATTTGTCTTCTCAAATAACTCTATGAGTAAAGAAACTCCTTGTGCATGCATCTTATCTAAGTACTCTTCAACCACTTTTCCATTGAGATAGGTCTTTTCTACTTTCTGAATAATGGGGTCTTCTATGAAAATGGCCTTAAGAATTACTATTTCTTGAGTGAAAGTAATTCTCCTTACCACTATAGTTAATTACTTCACCATTTCTTTGTAGTGATCCTTCATTTATTTTTGTTAAATTTTTGAATCAAGATGTCCATGGCTGACTGCATATCACTCTTAGCACTTTCATGAGTTATCTTACCTAATTCAACTCTAGATATAGAGTAATCACTTACATCAAAATTTTCAATGGTTGCATCCTGTGGAGGTCTTACAATTTATAAAAATTTGTTTCCCTTATCCCCAATCATTTTTGAAAGAATCCTTGGCTTCTTTAGGACATTGGCTTTTATTGGTGTTGTCCCTCAAAAATATCACTCATTTTTAGGACAACATTTGAACTATTTTGGTCCTACAGACCAAAATTGTCTCTTCCCTTTTTGAAATTTGTCCTAAGCATTCAAATTCCTCATTCTTCAAGCTTCTCAAAAAACTACGGACTCTACAAGCTTAAATCTATGGATTTTGTAGGCTTGAATCTACAGACTCTACAGGCTTGAATCTATGGACTCTGTAGGCCAAGTTCAACAGACTTCATAGGTTGATTTCTATGGACTCTGTAGGAAAGAAGCAAGCTCTCAACACTTAGGTTATTTTAAAGTTGGTTCAATGACAAGGCTCAACCAAAAGAGTTCATCGGCAAGCTTCTAAGCAAGGATTAAACCATTGAACTGTTGAACCTTGAACCATTTTGGTTCAACAGGTTCAACAAGTTCAAAGGTTCAATAGCAAGAGTTCAACCACTTCAAGGTTCAAGGATCAATAGGTTCAAAGGCTTCTACAAGTAGGTTCAATCAAAAGAACAAGTTTCTGATGCTTGAATCATTGAACCATTAAACCAATGAACCACATTTGTTCAAAGGTTCAATGGTTTAATAGGTTCAATGACCAAATGGTTTAATGTGTTTGGTTCAAAAAGATCAAAACGACTTAGCCAAATAAAAAATATAAACTGATTGAACTGACGAACCATTGAACCACTTTGGTTCAAAGGTTCAAGGTTTAAGGTTCAGCAAGGCTTGTTTCAAAGAATCTTGGTGTTAAAGGGAATGAACCATTGAATCATTAAATCAAAGTTGGTTCAATCGGTTGGTTGAATAGGTAGGTTCAAGGGTTTTCCCCAAAGCCAAAGGATCAAATAGCCCTTGTAGAGGGCAATGAGCAAAAACTTGATAGAACTCAGTGGATGCTGCCAAGTGTCATCTTTTGAGCCTCATTTCACTTTGTTTCTAAGAGCAGCAGATGCTACCATGTGTCACAATTTGAAATTCACATAAAATTGACTAAGGCAAATTTCCAAGGGACAAATAGCCCTTGTGGAGGGTAGGAACGAGGAAAATGGACCAATTCAAAGGCTAAAAGAGCAAAGGGATCTCCTTCAAAAAAGTTTCCCTGGCAAAAGTAACAAAGAGAAAATTCCTTTGAGGAAATTTTTCAAAAGAATTCCTTTAAACTTTTTCCTCTGAAAGAAAGAAAAGGACTAAAAAATAAAGCAAATCTTGGTGAAAATACTAAGGCAAGAAATGAATTCTTTCAGACTTTTGTTCGAAGAAATTTGGGGAAGCTGAGGGAGAAAAGCCTGAAAGAATTTCTGAAGGCAGAAGATAAAGCAATCGAAACAATTCTTGTGGACTTTTTGTCCATAGGAAAATGTCCATGGGAAAGCTCTAAAGGACTCTAAAGACAAAAGGCCGTCAAAGGACCCCGAAGGGCAAGTGCCCTTATAGGGGACTCTCAGCTACCAAATTAAAGGACACTTCCCCAAAGCTGAAGGGTCACCTTCCCTTCGAGAAGATACAAAATAAGAAATCCAAAGGAAGTAAGTAGTAGAAAAGGCTAAATCAAGAGAAAGCCAAAGAAATTCCAAGGGGTGACATGCTTGAAGATGTCAAATTCAAGAATCGCGAACTAGTCATTGGAAATTCAAAACGTAGTGACGGGTGCACAAATATCAATTTCAAGGTTTGTAAAATAGCCGTTGATTTTAAAAAGCCTTAAAGAAGAGCCAAATAACTTAGTGACCCACTAAAAGAAGCTTGAAGGCCATCTAAAGACTACCTAAAGGGTAGATACCCTTGTGGGGGGCTCTTCTCGACCCAAAGTCAACTATTTCTCAAAGCCTCGAAAGGCAGGTCCCCTCCGAGAAAGATCAAGCGACAAAGCTGAAGCAATTACTGAGGAAAGTGACATGCCCATGGACATAAAAATTTCAATAATGAAATAGCCATTGATCCTTGTAAGTTTAAGCATAGACCCAAATGTATTCAAAGGCTTTAAGGCCAAGACCAGCAGCAAGTGACTAAGAAACAGAGCATCAAATTAAATCAAGGACCCGATTCAATTAACCAAAAAAGGAGGAATGATGAGGAAGGTTTAGAAACATTTACACATCAGATACGTTTCTAGAAGCAGATCACCAAGTGGACATCGAAGGATGCAAACATTCAATGGCATGACCCATTTCTCTACATTGAGAAAAGCAAATGGGTAAATGCCCCTGAATTCTAGCATGTCTTCTTAACAAAATTGAATGCAACATGATGTGTTACTATTCTCGAGTCCTTCTTGAAGAGGCTATATAAGGGACTCTCTTTTATTGTTTTAGGATCTCTCTCTGATAATCAAAAACTAAACTCTGCCCAAATTGAAAGGCATTAATGAGACTTTGAGCTCAAATTATTGATCATATTTTGTTATTGGAATAAGAAAGAAAGTGACTTTTTAGACTTTATGCTATGATATATTTATTGTTGGGGAAACTATTTTTATGTCTTTTTCCTTAATATATTTTATGTTCCTTTAATTCAATAAGCAAAATTAGTAAAAGTAGTCAAGCAGGCAACTTGAAGCCAATTGTGGAGAGACTTTGTGCCCCCACAATTACCTTTAGTGTGTTTTCTTTTTGTTTCTATGTAAAGGATCTTGGGATGACTTTGTGCCCTCATTGTCCTTTGTATCTCACTCTTGGGAAGTTTAGGTGGAGACTTTGTGCTACATCTCAATTTGATGGTTACTACGACCTTGGTTATATTTTTCAATTACTACCAGGAGTATTCTTGTGGTTTGTTGAATAGTACTTCTGAAAGAAGAGGAGTGCTTTCTATCATTTACCTTGAGATTTTTCCTTTGATTTTCATGCATCATCTCTGAAAAAAGAGAGATGGATGGTTTATCCTACCCTTGAGTATTATTTTTTGTTTATATATATATATATATATATATATATAGCATATCTATAGGGAACCTCCCCTTGATGAGAGGAGAGATTAGTCCCCTTTTGATGTGGTAAACCTACACATTTAGATGACCAATCTTCCTACTTTGGATGATCAGACCTATTTTTCTTATCAATACGCTAATCGACAAAATATTCAACTAACAGTTTTTGGTGTCTCTGCTGGGGATATACATAATTTTATGCAATTTGGAACCTCAAGTTTCAGATTGAAAAATCACCTGTGTCTTACCCATTGTCATTATAACCCTTATCCATTACAGACTTTGGTGACTCCATTTCATGTCTTACCCATTATCCATTTATATCCTTACCATCTTCTTCCACCTCCGTTATTTTATTTGGTCTGCAAAACTAGAGCTGTTGGGAAAGAGTGTGCAATTTAAAGCCTCAAGCTTCAAACTAAAGCAAGGTCAATTCTTTTCCATTTTTGTTTCATAATATGGTAGATTCAAGGTATACATAAAGCTAAAGGGCTAAAGGTATTATTGACCCTATATTCGAGTTGGTACAACAAAGTAATTTTGATCTATTTCTTTCACCATCTCACCTCCAACAAACCAAGAGCTTTCCTCCTACTAAAGTTAGATCTCCATTTTAAAATGAAGTATCCACTTCTACTATTAATAAAGATTTTCCAGTAATTACCCCTCTGAGATTTGTTATTCCTCCTTTTCATAGTCATATAATGGCAGTTCAAGGCCCCTGGGGTAATTCTTTTGGTCCTTTCAATCTTACTCCACCTCTACATGAGCTTCCACGTAGTTCAAAAAAGAATTTCCCCAAATTCTATGGTGATGTAAAAGTTCATCCTAATGAACACATTGCAGCCTTTAGCATAGCCTGTGGCGTAATTGGAGTAGAATTCGAAGATGTAGCAGCTAAGCTATTTATAGAAACATTACAAGGTGCTACTATAGATTGGTTTTATCATCTACAAGCTCAGTCAATAACTGATTGGTATACCCTCAAAGCTAAGTTTGAAGCTAGATTTAAACCTAAAAACATGCACATGCCCTTCAGGCTCAACTCACACAGATGAAGAAAGAACCTCATGAACTAATGAGGGACTTCATAGCCAAGTTTGACAAATTGAGGAACAAAATTCCTATAATTGCTCAACCTACAGCTAAGAATCTCAAATACTTCTTCATTAATTCTCAGTTACCTGAAGTGAGATTTATTTTGAGACGTGCTAGTCAAATAGATCTTGATACAGCTCAACTTTTGGCCATTGAGGTAGAAGATGATCTCATCTTAGTAGGGAAGATAAGAAGAGATCCAAACAAAAATATACCCTCGTCATCTTCTGAATATTCATCTACAGGCACCACAGATCTAATGGTGTAGAAGTTGGCAAATGAGTTGCTTGCTCTCAAAAAGCAAATGGTGTAAGGAATGTCTTTTGCTCCTTCATACAGAGATATGCTAAGAAGGACATTTCCAAATCAGTCATATCAGGGCAATGCTGCCAGGAATCAAGGGCAGCTAGATCATCTTCCTCCCCCACAAGGGAAACTTGCCCTTGAAGCTCCTCTAACCAATTCAACAGTTGGACATTTGGAAAAAGAACATGCTTTCTCTTTCCAACCTAAGTTTGAGAAATAAAATGATGTTGATCTCTTCATGGAAGATCAAGAAGAATCAGCTGGTGACTCTCACATTGGTTTCCTAAATTACCAAGATGAACCCAAAAGTAAAGGAAAAGTTATTGATGGATCATATGTAGTGTTTACCAAGTCTAAGAACCAATCAGTCTAGCAAGATGATAAAGGGAAGATAGAGGAGCAACCTCAACCAGTAATTATAATTGCTAAGCATGGAACCACTTTGCCTTACTAGTCAAAGGATTTGGTGATCACCTAAAAGGTAAGTACATCAATTTCACAATCACCTTCTCCTTCAATTTCACAAACCAGCCCTCCTCCCATCCCTCCTAAAACCCAAAAGGTTGAAATGCCTTCCTTTGTACCTAGCTCAATTTAGCCATTTGACATAATTGATCATGTCAAGAAGACCAAAATTCAAATGTCTAAATTTGAATATTTGCATTCTAATCCTAATCAATTGGATAAGTTGGTCCAATGTGTCAAGAACCAAACCATCCCTGCAAGATGAGAGGTTAAAAAAATAATTCCTAATTCCCCAAAGAACATGCCCATTCCAAATAATCTTGTCATTACTCCTCCAATTGCCCTTGGGAAAATAGAACCTTTCTATGTTTCCTTATTGATAAATGGTTACCAACTCAACAACTGCATCATTAATTCTAGGGCATCTGGCAATGTCATGCCTACTAAAGTAGCTGAATCTCTAGGCCTCACACTGACCAAGACATTTGGGAGATGTTTCTCCATGGAGAACAAGAAAGTACCACTACTAGGGAAAATCAAAAGATGCCCAATTTGCATTTGTAGCCTTTCCAGACAAGAGAATCAAGATGACTATCTTGGTTGCTGATGTCCCAGTATCCTATGGCATTTTGCTTGGACAAAATTTTTGCAAGGATGTAGGAGGATAATTAAGCATGGACCTGTCTGAGGCAAGGATCCATATCAAAGGTGTAATGAAGATATTGCTCCCTAAAAAGGAGGAAAAATATGTGCTCACCCAAACGTCAACTCCTATAGCACAAATTCTATTTGAGTCTTCAGCTAGGGGTAATTATTTCTTGACCATAGAGAATGTTCATGTTTCTATAGATGAAAGTCCTGTAGCTGACAATCTAAGAATTGATCCAAACAAGACATCAAGAGAATTGGTAGGGCATAGTATAAATAAGGAAGGATCTTCCATCTCTAATGAAGAGAAATTTGATAGGAGATTAGCTTCTAATGATGCTTGGATCTTGGAATCTGATGGCAGTAACTCTTCCACCAATGATGGCGTCAAGACTATGTTGATATCTCCTCAAGGAGATATTCTTCCTTCATGCAATTTGAAATTCAGCAACACCAACAACATAGTTGGATGCGAATCTCTATTTCTCAAATTGAAAATTTCTCAAGATGAAGAGATCAAACTCCTTCACATCAAAGGAGATGTTAAGCTGATAGTTTTTCAAGAGTTTGATGTGGACAATCCAATCATGTGCTAGACTGAACTAGAAGAATAACTAATTATGGTAATGACCATGCTGTTGCAAATCAAAATTAGGCAAAGGAACCCTTCACCAAGAAAGTAAGGAGTTATGGCTTTCAAATTGAAGACCACATCCTGCCATGGGGCAAGAAGAAGAAAAAACCAAGAGGAAGATGCAAAAAATTGGTTTCCTAGTGGAGAGTTCCATTCACCCATCACCATTTCTTGGGACAAAATGTCTTCTTACTGGTTTATCAGAATAGAGTACTATTTTCATTACCTCTCAAGAAGCAACATCTGAAACACTTCAACTCTTGAAGTATCAAATCATTAGATCTATACATATGTATATTTGTATAGTTTTTAATTCTATTTTGTTTTGTTTGTTTCCATTTTTGATGCCTTCCATTTTTGTGTAACATGACTCTATAGCCTAGTGGTACACATGAAGACACTAGAGATTTTGGATTCTACTCCCTTCAATTTTATTTTACAATTGATAGAAGTTCCCCAACTGAAGCCAGCTGTTGTCCCCCAAAAATATCACTCATTTTTAATACAACATTTGAACTATTTTGGTCCTGCAAAAATTGTCTCTTCCCTTTTCAAAATTTGTCTTGAGCATTCAAATTCCTCATTTTCCAAGCTTCTCAAAAATCTACGGACTCTGCAGGCTTGAATATATGCACTTTGTAGGCTTGAATCTATGGAATCTGCAAGCTTAAATCTATGGACTCTGCAGGCCAAGTTCAACGGACTTCATAGGTTGCTTTCTACAGACTCTACAGAAAAGAAGTAAGCTCTTGACACTTAGGAAATTTCAAAATTGGTTCAATGACAGGGCTCAACCAAAAGATTTCATCAACAAGCTTCTAAGCAAGGATTGAACCATTGAACTATTGAACCTTGAACCATTTTGGTTCAACAGGTTCAAAGGTTCAACATCAACAGCAAGACTTCAACTACTTCAAGGTTTAAGGTACAATAGGTTCAAAGGCTTCTACAAGTATGTTCAATCAAAAGAACAAGTTTTTGATGCTTGAATCATTGAACTATTGAACCATTGAACCACTTTGGTTCAAAGGTTCAATGGTTCAATAGGTTCAACAACCAAATGGTTCAATGCATTTGGTTCAAAAAGCTCAAAAGGACTTAGCCAGATAAAAAGGATGAACTGATTGAACTGATGAATCATTGAACCACTTTGGTTTAAAGGTTCAAGGTTCAAGGTTCAATAGGTTCAACAAGGCTTATTTCAAAGAATCTTGGTTCAAGCGGTCAAAGGGAATCAACCATTGAATCGTTGAATCAAATTTGGTTTAATAGGTAAGTTCAAGGGGTTATCCCAAAGCCAAAGGATCAAATGGCCCTTGCGGAGGGTGGTGAACCAAGGCCTAGAACCCTTGTGGAGGGTAGTGAGCAAAATCTTGATAGAACTCAGTGGATGTTGCCAAGTGTCATCTTCTGAGCCTCATTTCACTTTGTTTCTAAGAGTAGTGGATGTTGCCACGTGTCACAATTTGAAATTCACATAAAATCAACTATGACAAATTCCAAGGGACAAACAGCCCTTGTGGAGGGTAGGAAGGAGGCAAATGGACCAATTCAAAGGCCAAAAGAGAAAAGGGATTTCCTTTAGAAAAGTTCCCCTGGTAAAAGTAACAAAGAGACAATTCTTTTGGGGAAATTGTCTGAAAGAATTCCTTCAGACTTTTTCCTTCAAAAGAAAAAGAAAGACCAAAAAACAAAGCAAAGCTTGGTAGAAAGACTAAGGTAAAAAATGAATTCTTTCAGACTTCTGTTTGAAGGAATTCCTTCAGATAAAAAGTTTGAAGAAATTTAGGGAACATGCGGGAGAAAAGCCTAAAAGAATTTTTGAAGGCCAAAGACAAAGCAACCAAAAAAAATTTTGTAGATGTTTTATTCATAGAAAAATTCTATGGGAAAGCTCTAAAGGACTCTGAAGACAAAAGGCCACTGAAGGACCCCGAAGGGTAGGTGCCCTTACGAGGGACTCTCGGCTGCCAAATTAAAGGACACTTCCCTAAAGCTGAAGGGTCACCTTCCCTTTAGGAGGATGCAAAATAAAAAATCTAAGGGAAGCAAGTAGAAAAAAAGGCCAAATCAAGAGAAAGCTGAAGAAATTCTAAGGGGTGATGTGTCCGAAGATGTCAAAGTCAGGAATGATGAACTAGTCATTAGAAATTCAAAACGTAGTGATGGGTGCATGAACATCAATTTCAAGATTCATAAAATATCCATTGATTTTGAAAAGCCTTAAAGAAGAGCCAAAGAACTTAGTGACCCACCAAAAAAAGCTTGAAGGCCATTCAAAGACCACCTAAAGGGTAGATACCCTTGTGGGGGGCTCTTCCTGACCCAAAGCAGACCATTTCTCAAAGCCCTGAAAGGTAGGTCCCCTCCAAGAAAGATCAAATGACAAAGACAAAGGAATTACTGAGGAAAGTGACGTACCTATAGACATCAAAATTGCAACAATGAAATAGTCATTGATCCTTACAAGTTTAAGTACAAACCTAAATGCATTCAAAGGCTTTAAGGCTAAGACCAATAGGAAGTGACTAAGTAATAGAGCATCAAATTGAATCAAGGACCTGATTCAATTAACCAAAAAAAGGAGAAATGATGAGGAAGGATCAGAAACATTTTCACATCAGATATGTTTCTAGAAGTAGATCACTAGGTGGACATCGAAGGATGCAAACATTTAATGGCATGACCCATTTCTCTACATTGAGAAAAGTAAATGGGTAAATGCCCCTAAAATCTAGCATGTCTTCTTAACAAAATTCAATGAAACATGATGTGTTACTATTCCTAAGTCCTTCTTGAAGAGGTTATATAAGGGAATCTCTTTTATTATTTTAGGATCTCTGTCTGATAATCAAAAACTAAACTCTACCCAAATTGAAAGGCATTACTGAGACTTTGAGCTCAGATTGTTGATCATATTTTTTTATTGGAATAAGAAAGCAAGTGACTTTTTAGACTTTGTGTTGTGATATCTTTATTGTTGGGGAAACTATTCTTATGTCTTTTTCCTTAATATATTTTTTGTTCCTTTAATTCAATAAGCATAATTACTAAAAGTAGTCAGGAAGGCATCTTAAAGCCAACTGTGGAGAGACTTTGTGCCCCCACAATTTCCTTTAGTGTGTTTTCTTTTTGTTTCTATGTAAAGGATCTTGGGACGAATTTGTGCCCTCATTGTCCTTTGTATCTCACTCTTGGGCAATTCAGGTGGAGACTTTGTGCTACATCTCAATTTGCTGCTTACTACGACCTTGGTTACATTTTGCAATTACTACTAGGATTATTATTGTGGTTTGCTGAATAGTAATTCTAAAAGAAGAGGATTGCTTTCTATCATTTCCCTTTAGATTTTTCCCTTGATTTTCACACATTATCTCTTAAAAAAGAGGGATGGTTTATCTTACCCTTGAGTATTATTTTTTCTATTTATATATATATAGGGAACCTCCCCTTGATGAGAGGAGAGATTAGTACCCATTTTGATGTGGTAAACCTACACATTTGGATGACGAATCTTCCTACTTTGGATGATTAGACCTATTTTGTTTATCAGTACACTGATCGACAAAATATTCAACCAACAACTGGCACCATTTTATTGAAATCAAAGTCATCTAGAGAGATGGCTTGTTTCTTCCTTTTAGATGTATAAGCTGATAACCATGGTGGGATCACAAAATTACTTACATTATGATCTATATCCATTGTTGGTGTTACCGGATTTGCACTTGCACAGGTAGTGGAAACAATAAGTGGAGTGTCAGTAAAAATTGCACCCTTTGCTAAATGATCAAAAACAAAATTATCTTCAATATCAAAATATGGGGATGACAAACTAGGAATTGACCCTAAGGAATGAAGAATATCTTTAAAAGTGCTTTTAGGGTTGTCAAAAATTATTTTGGAAGGAGAGGGTGATCCATAAGAGGGAACACTAATTAGATAAATAGGTGAGAAGGAGTTGCAATAGGTGTGTCAAGCGGGGAAGAAAAAAATCTTGTTTCTTGTTGCACATTCCCTTATGGAGACAAATTTTCCTTCTCTGGTTGATTTTTAGGCCTATCATCAGTCTCCATCTGTTTCATCACTAGTTCTTCAGTGTTTTATTTCTCAACTTCCATATCTACTATTTCTGACTCTTTTTCAATAACTTTTGACTTCTTCATCACAAATATGATCTTAGGATTATGTGGCTTGGAAGAAGAAAGGATATCACTTTTGTTCTTCATACTATTTTCTTCTTTTCTTATTTTTTCCTCTTGAAATTTAGCTTCTAAACTTGTGATCAATTCTTTCAATGTAATTTCTTTATTTGCTTACCAATTATTGGTGTTTGCCAATATAGATTCAAATCTTTTTCTCAAGGAAGTCAGCTCTTTTTTTGACTATTAGATTGGAGGACGAGGGGAATTAACAATCTATTTAGTATTATATCTATCATTAATCAAATTTCAATCATCCACCAAATTATTAAGGATATCAGTAAGTACCAGATATTCAATCTACTCAAGAGATAACCTATTGTAATCTATTTTCTTGACATCTTCTGTTATTCTCAAATCTACCCAAACATCCTCGATCATAGGTTCAAAATTGGGTTTTCCTCCTGATTACATCCTTCACACCCCTATAATTATAATTTGGTCTTCTTTTGAATTGCTTCAATGTCATGAGTTTCATTTTAGTTTCCATGGCTCTAGCCTTTCCAGTAGTTAACACTAAAAACCTGCCAATTTCAACTGGAAACTTGAAACCAAGCTTCTTGAGTTCCTTCTATTTATTATGCATGAAGATCATTTTTTTCATAGTTCCATTAAGACCAATTTATCTAAGGGGAATCTCAAAATCACATAAGGATGACCTTGGAAAAATCCAACCCTTAGGTACAAGAAATAAGGAAATTGTAAGAACGTCCATCCAAAATAGTTTATGACTATCTAGGCCTCATTTAACATTATTTTTTATTCTAATTGAGGATCAAAAAGACATAAAAATACTACAAAGAAAGCATCATTTACTCTCTTGAAATGATGAATAGAACCCTTCAATGTTAACTGAGAGTAGTATTGATACACTGGGGTTACTCTCCTATCACCTTTTGATGTCAAATCTGGAAAGATTATCATTGAAGCTATGATATAGGCAAGGTAATAAGTCATGTATAATTTGAAGGTAGTGGATACCTTCATCAATTTCTCATGCAAAAATGTTGCTGAATTGTTCTCCCCAGAAGATGACTTGTTTGCCTTGGAGAATTATCTTGATGAAGTGATACATCCATTCATGAAATTGTGAGGAAGAGGGCAAACCTATTATCCTACTGAGAAGAGTTACCATATCACCAACTACTTTGGTAAAGTCGCTTCTTTGAAAACTCCATGGCCACCTTTCCAAATTTTCCCTTGGAGTCTTTAGCCATTTATTGTTTATTACCTTCTTCACTTTTTCAAGATCTTTGTCATATTCTCTTTGTGCTTCAACAAAATCAAGCTTTATCACTTCTATAGTAGGAGGGCACATGAACACTTTATCAATGAACTCATGATCCAATATAATTATCACATTACCACTAACGTATAACATAGCCTTGGTATCCTTATTATAGAATTGAGCACATTAGAGAACAAATTCTATGTGATGAGATACTATAGAGAAAGGAGATACCAAATGAATATTGTTGTCAATTATCTTCTTCATTTTGTGGCTAAGATTTCTTAACTTAGTTCTTTCCATCAACTCAGCCATGTCCACATGACTGATCTCTGTATCTTTAATGTCGTCAATATTAGAAGTAACTAAGGTGATTAGAAAAACACCTTGATATTTATACTTCATTGCCTTTAACTTTTTTGGAGAAAACTCAGTCATCTTAAAGGACTTAAATCAAAAGGATGTCGATGAAGAAGGATCCACAAAAGAAACTACACCAAAGGTAATGATCATGCAATTAGAGGAAATATTGGAAATTTGAGAAAAACTACATGTCGATGATAATGACTATGGGGATGCATTTGAAAGGGATAAAGTATGAGTAGGCCAAAAAATTAGAGGAAAGCAAGCTAAAAAGGGCAAAATTAAAAATATCCTAGAGTTAGGAAATTTGAGAGAATGTTTGCATGGGCAGAAAAAATCACCACCCTTGCAAATGGGGGGTATTTACCTTTTGCTTTAGTGGAAAAAATTTTCCCCCTTACAAGGAGGGAAAAAATCATACTTGTGTAGAGGCAGCAATTTTTACTACCCTCGCATGTCGGCTTTATGTAGGAACAGGGAAAAATGTTGCCTCTGCATAAAGTAAGGATTTTCAAGTTTTTTGTCCTAGTGGTGAAATTTTCTGACCTTGTAAGTAAAATGAAAGTTGTATTTATGCATAGCTGGAAAAAATTGATGACCTCACATTTGATTGGATTCATAGTACTAATGTTTGAATGGCTAATTTCACTGATGACACACAATAAAAACTTATGGCACGAAAGGAGGGTTGGCAGGTTTAGCCGTTAGCTATGCTCACTAGGGAAAAGTAAAAAATGAGGGAGGAACTTGAAAACAACAAAAACCAAAATGAAAAAGAAAATAAAATCTTAACCAAAAGGAAAAAAACTAAGAGAAGAAGAATGAAAAACCTAGAAGCAAAAAGAATAAAAATTAAAACTTACTTGGCAATTTTGAAATACTAAGCTCAAAGTTGGTGAATTCGTAATCCTACTCATTCACTTGGTTGAATGATTGTAGGGAGGAGTCTCAGGAAACTAAAAATGATCAAAAATACAAACAAATGGAATTTAAAATCCACAAACACCTTCACTTTGGGATATTTTTCCCACCCATGCAAAGATTAAACTAGGGGAACTTTCCTTCCATAATGATTTAACCATTTATTAACTTCAACCATACCTTAACCATTAACTAAACTAACCCTTGGCTTTGTTTCCTCAACCTATCAACCAAACCTATCCATCAACCCAACTTGAACCAAGTGGTATATCAAATTTGGGAAACCCATGTGGACACCTCCTGACCTATTTGTGATACAAATTCTCCCATTGAACCATTGCAGATTACCCATCTCCATCAAACCTAACCAACTTTACCTCAAATCTTGAGACTTCAATATTGGAGACCTCATCCTAAAGTAACACTAATATGTGACCAACATGGAGAAAAGTAAAATGAGGCAAGCTTGATTTTAGTTGGCTTGGACCCTACATCATTACCCATAATTATGGATTAAGAGCTTATCATTTATCCTCTCTTGAAGGCAAACTAGAACCTGAGCCTCTCAACACTTTGCATCTATGTCTTATTTTCTATTAAGGAAGGATCAAGCTCACTCTTTTTGTCTGACTTAAGCTCATCCCTTGATTACAAGATTTTAACCTTCACCCATCTCTCTACTCTTCTTTTAGGATAATTGATTACAACATAGAACCATGTGATTAACCATCATAGTCATAGCCTAATCCTAAATAAGGGTACCACAACTCTACCCATAGCATGGTTCTCATGGATACTTGTCATCTTTAATACGATGGAATCCCATGGTCATTGTCTCTCAAAACCACACCCTTTCACATATCATTAACCTTCTTGTGTTAAATTTTTGCCGTCATAAAGGTAAACCTCTAAACCTAATTAGACTAGTCTATCTCTAAACACATTTCATCTTGAAAAAATTACTTGGGTCAATAACTTAAGCATTACAAACTACTTTCTTGAATGGCCGCTACCCAAAAGCAAAATAAATATTGCCAAATGTTTGATCCCATGAAGGACAAGTATCAAGAACTTTAAACAAAGCCAATAATCTTAGACCACTCCCTTGAAAGATGGCTAAGTTGACTTTGTCCAAATAAGAGCAATTTCTTGGAAGCTTCTTGCATCAATCAACTTCCCATATATAAGAATAAAGCAAAGGACCTACTATCATAAAAAAATTTAAAGTTGTAATCAGCTCTCAAGAAGCATAATAAGTTAGAATCCATAATCAACTTTCACATATATACTTCCTATATTGATCAATCTACATCTGGCATATGACATGGACTTGTCTATTACCATTCTTAGGTTACCTATAGAAGGGATAAATTTATTCACATGAGGTTATCATACATATCACCCATTACTCTTCACACCACCTATCACTCATATTCCCTTTACACTATCTATACATTAAGGGATTTAGAGCTTACTTGACACCCTATGATCAAGAAACCTTCTTTATCAACTAACGATTACTCATACACATTGTTTGAAGGGTTTATATTCATTAAGCTGAACTCACTTGAGGTCTATTTTTAGTCCTTATCAAAAACAAAGCACCAGGCCCTATTCTTATCTTAATGTGCTTGGTTGATTTTTTCACTATGACTTATACCACCCAACATTAAAAAAATAATAGTCATTCCTTTTACATTAAGAGAGATTGCAACAACCATAACCATAACATTCAACCACCAACACATTTTGTACATGTCTACATAAAACTATGAAATATTTTATTTAGGGTGTGAGGAGATACATGGAACATACAAAGTTATCAGACTATCCACACTTCACCTAAGGCCCATATATACATTATTTTCCTACCTAAGCATTAAATCAATTAGCTGGTGACTCTAGATTTGTGTTAAGCCATCCTTATACTTGATTACTCCCTAAACTAACATCTATACCATTCCATATCTTAGAAACCATTAAATGGTGTAATCTATTATCCTCTCCCACATTCATCCCCACAAGATGAGAATCATACTCTACTCTAGGTCTTTCACCTTGTTTGATCATCATAGCCATTACATCACCTCACTCTACTTGTTTTGCTTGTATATGTACTACATGTTGCTTCCTTAGTATGCATCCCCTTAGATAAAAAGGGTTCCTTCTATGGGTAGGCCAAATGTCATGTTCTCTAGCCCTACACCTCATACAATGAAACTCTCACCTTATTCACTACTAAAAATGTAAGAGTTCAGACTCGAGCTCAGGTCATGGGTGCTTTTCCTCTTATTGTTGATCTAATACTACTTCCATTATCACCATTACATGTTGTAGTATCTAGTAAATCCACACATTCACTATATTTATTATTTTAGGTCATAGAGGTTATTGATCATCTCTACCATTGTTCACCATCGTCAACCTTGTGTAGTTCTCTACACTCTCTATAACCTACAAAACCAAATAACTCAATAATAGATATTCATCCTTATCATGATTCTTTAAATATAATACCTAACCATTCTTCATCACCAACATGATTCTCTAACCCATTGATGGAGAAGGTCATATGATGTCATTACTTCCCTTGAATAGTCCTCCCACTTGAAATGGTCATGTCTACTTACCTTTTTATGTAGACACATCACCCTTGATCTAATTGTTCACCTAAATAAATCCATTATGCACCATCATGATATATTTTTGTTGACCTTATTAACTGATCCACATCTGATGTATTTTCTTGTTTTATCATCTTAAACTCCTTATGGGCTTAGTGGTCATTAGCATCATTATCACCATTACCTCAATTGACGTAAATTAACTTCCATCCATGTGCTACTATAATGGTCACACCTAAAAAACTACCACTATTGTTGGTAATGGCAGATTATAAATCTGTGCCACTATAGAAACTCTTCCATCCAAGGTAGGGTGCCATGAGTTCAAAGTGATTCATTCACCTTCCTATCCCCTCTACCCTCCTATTAATATCAACCCTTCCTCTATCACTCACCACACTACCACCTTTATTACTCATAGAATCCACTTAGTCATCAATGAAATTCTTTGCAAGTCATCACTTCACTACTATCCTTAAAGCTTGACTCATAGTGATGATGACCTTTTGCGAACATGACTATATAGCTCCTGATCGACACCTACCCCCTAAAACTTGTTTCATAGAGATCAATGCTAACATTTTACTAATACCCTCACATAATTTGAGAAGGTGGAACCTCATTACAAAGAAACCTCTTCTTTGGATTAGCTCCATTAAAGATTATTTATGGTTCTTAGCATTGTGTTCCCTTCTAATTTATCCTACCATTCCCATCTGTGTCTTCTCCTCCTAATGCATGTTAGATTAATATGGTAACTATTCACTAGTCTACACCATACACTTTCACCATCACCTTCACCAAAACCCAAAACCTCTATTTTACAAAACCTTCTCCATCATCCCAAACCAACCCATGTGGTTCATCAAACTAGGGAAGCCAATTTAAACACCACTCACCCAACCCTTGTTGAACTATATTGGCCTGATGTCTATGGACTATGTGGGTGTTGCTCTAGTTCTAAGGGTAGCTCAGCCACTAACCACTAATTCACATTCCCTTTTTCTTCTAACTCATTTCCATTGCCAACCATGCCCTCTTGCTTAGGGTGTCCTACATCAAGGAAGCTTCGAATTCTTTCTTAAGTTTCCTTATGATTTGACACCATTTAATACTTCCTCTTAAGTTTTTCCCCCATTAATGGGAGAACTACATTGGTCTGAGGTATTTTTAGACTATGCAGGTGGTGCCCAATTATTGAGGTCAGCCCAGCCACATCCTTTATTTTATTTTCCCTTTTCACTTAATATTTTTCCTCCACTTCTCTACCTATCTCCTCACCACCTAACCACTTTTCTAGCTTGTCAATCTCTTTTAACACAAGGTTTGATAACCTTCCTCATTCACCTCTCTTATCTCCCATAAAGAGACCACCTACTCTGCTTTATTGGCCTCACCATCACCTTTCCTTGCTATGCTTCATATCTCACTTCCCCATATACCTTTTGTATTTTTTGCCTCTCTTTCACCTTATTACCAACCTTGCCCTTTATCCCCTTTAACTTCTTTATCCATCCTCGTCATCTTCCCTTGCCCTTGGATATTTGCCATACCCTCTTTATCACTCTCTTTTCCTCACCCATTCCACATCATATTGTGCATCTTGCAAGTTTTTTGTTTCTTTTGTTATTTCACTTTTTCTTTACGTGTACCACCAATCTCTATCATTCTACCACTCTTCCCACTATACCCATTTTCCTTTCTTCTTGTTTGCTTTTTTTCCATCCTTTTTATCTTATTTTTTCCTCCAAAACTAACTTCTAACTAGGACTTTATCCTTTGAGAATCCTTCCATTATTTCCCTTTTTTTCTTATCTCTTTTGCCTTTTTCCCTTTACATTCCCCTTTTCCTCTTTCCATCTCGATACTCACTTATCTTTTGCATCTATGTGATTATCCTCACTTTGTATCCCTAATTCAATTCTTCCTTTTTGTTTTCATCATCCTTGATCTTCATCCCTTAGTTTCATCTCACTCCCTTTCATTGTGTCCCCCTATTTCTTCACCACCTCACCACTTTTTGGCTTGACAATATCTTCTAATCACACCTTTAGCTTTTCAATCTCTTATAACAAGTTGATTAATGCCTACCTTCTTTCTCCATCTTCTTGCCCACCCATCCTTTGCTTCCCCTTATTCTTATTAACCCCTTACCCATTTTCCATGCCATTCTCATCTCTACAACCACCATCTGCTTTGCTTTGTTGTTCATGTCCTTACCTATCATCATCCATGCTTCCTTAGTCAAGATGCCACCTACTTCATCACTCTCCTATCTTCTTTTTTATGCCCTCATTTCACTCCTTTTTCCTCCTATTTTCTTTCTTCCATTTATTGCCTTGTTTTTTTTTTTCATTTTCATCACCAAACTATTTTTTCCTTGGTTTGTTTTTAGACTTATTTTCAAACCTTTCATGGCCTCCCATATTTCTCGTCCCCCCTTACCCTTCACAATTTTTACACCTTTTTACCCATCCTTTTCAATTCCCCAATCTATCATTATTTAGTGCATCCCTCACCCCATCTTCCACCTTTTATTTTTCATCTCTTTTCTTTGTTTCATTTCATTTTTTTCATCTCCCTCAATGACATCCCTTATTCTTTTTGAACTTCTTTTTCTTCTTATATGGCTATGATTGTCTCCTTCCATCTTGCTCCACCTTTATCTTTATCTATGACCTTGTTATTTTCTCTACCAATCTCTTCATCCATATCCTAGTCTACCTTCACCTCATCCCTTGATTGGATCCCCTTAATATTCTCCCATTCAACCTCCACCTCTTTAGAATGCGGTCACCAATTGTACTACTTTTATGTACATCTCATTTTCTAATTCCTTGTATCCTTTACACCCTTGCCTTAATGCATGAAATTTGGTCAGGTTCATTACTTTAGCTACATCCATTTATTCCTTTAATGCCTCTATGTGTTTCACTTAAACCCTCTTTTTTGTCCCTCTCTAGCTACTCCCTTCACCCTACTTATCACCTTTCTCCCTTTTAAACCCTCTACCCATTTTGAGCATGTTATGGCCTCAAAAGGTCTTCCACTCAATTTTGGTTTACTATGATATATATATCAATCCTATATATTTATAATAAAATTGACCAAGACTATAGGCTCATCAAACCAACCAGCAACCCTAAGTGATGTTAAGCCATTAAGATGAAAATTCCTTCCCCACCCTGTCTAGTCTTGCCTAC
Organism: Torreya grandis; assembly: GCA_037957365.1. Taxonomy (NCBI): domain Eukaryota; kingdom Viridiplantae; phylum Streptophyta; class Pinopsida; order Cupressales; family Taxaceae; genus Torreya; species Torreya grandis. The sequence goes on from JARHVA010001264.1 coordinate 1,796,067, forward strand.
TTTAAACCCATTTTATTTTGATTGTTGAAGATCTTAGAATCAAAACTAAAACTCCATGCAAATGGAAGCTTTGGGATACCCATTTGGGGAGGCTAGCTACACCCTCTCATGTGACCTACCTTCTAACCAATAATTTCCCTTGATTTTCCTTTCTTAGACTACATTTTCTTATACCTTGAAATAGCCCAGCTCTTTAATCACATTCCTCCTCCAACCTACTCCCTTATTTAATTAATATTATTATTATTATTCACCTCACTCTATATTCTAAAACCCCTTAGCATCTTTCTCTGAATTCCCTCAAAACTCAATGCTTACTTATTTTGGGGCCCCACTGACTCAAGGGTCAAGGGTTCAAGTTTTTGACACTTTTCATTTACACACTCTACTACTTCACTTCCCCAAATTGTTGAATCATACCTTTCCATATCATGTTAATGACATTAGTATGAAGTGTGCATAATGTCATCTTATTTGGATGGTGAAGAAAGAACCCATCAAATAACCATGGAAATTCAAGTAGTGCCATATTTTCTAAATCCTAGTAAAGCATATTTTTCCATTTTTTAAATGGTGGTAGAAATTTCATGCTTCAACCTACTTATCCAGAACTGTAGATTCTTTTTGCATAGTTGACATAATCATGTAATGGTATCCTAAGTAATCTCATCTATCATTTCTACCAAACAATCAAAAAACTATTTGATACCCATATTTTCCATGCTTTGGAGCTCCCCTTTCTCTAACATCCTTAACCTAAACCTAACTACATGATCCATCAATTTGGGACAACCAAGTTAACCAACACTCTTGACCTTAAAATAAATACATTTAGCTTGATGTTATTTATGGATTCTTGTCCATAAAACTATGTAGGTAGAATCCACTTGTCAAGTGCATCTGGAGTCATCTCAACCATCCCCTTCCAACCCATACCCAATCCACCCATGCTTTCATCATGTCCACCTTGACATTGGTTGATTTTAACCTAGAACAATGGCATGTTTTGCAATAACTTTTAACTACAATGACCAACCTTGCCATGTTGAAATTTTAACTATTTACACCACCTCAAACATGACCTAATCAATTATGTTATTTTTTAGGAGCACTTATTACCCCAAATACTTGTGACCAACATCGAGCCTATCTAGATGACTTAGTAGGCCTAACTTGATAATATATGGCCAACATTGTGGACAAGATATCCCTATCATGTGTCCTTCTAAGATTGACCTTATTTTTACCAACATGGTAGCTTTAGTCTTTACACAATATTGAATATTGTTCTTAGACACATTTTGTGAACCCATTGGCATTTTTCATAGTTAACTACCTTGTGGCACTAGTTAGTGCCTCCCCACTAGCTTCTTATCAATCCTACACCCAATTTATCCTTTCATCATCAACCCTTGGTTTGAGGGGGAATACCTCCTCACATACTCAAGGCACCCTAACCTTCAACCAAGTGATTTTTTTTTGTTTTTCCACTTATTAATTCAAAGCCACATAACAAAAAGGGGTAAAATGTAGACACTAAAAACCTACACACTTATAGTTTTTAATGACTAAATACCTTGGGACCCCCTAAAGACCCCCTAAACCTTCTTAACCCTTAATCAACCATTGTTAACCTAACCAAATCACTATTCCCCTAGTCACATAATATTATTCAAAATCACTATTTGAGAGTATTATTCACTATCACTATTTACTATAAGACCCACTATCACTATTCATGATGACATGGCATTTGACATGGCAAGTGACATGGCATGTAACATGTCAAGTAACATGTAATGTGACATGGAAAGTGATATGGAAGGTGATATGGTAAGTGACATGGCTTAGAAGTGATGTGGCTTGATGTGGGACATTATATCCCACCTGGGACCCTTTCCCAATGTGCTTAATGACCTCATTTAAGCATCACAAGGGCCACCCCTTGAAATATGGATAATTTCCACATAAGGTTCCATCATTAAACATATATTTTTCTTTCACACATGAAATTTTTCTTCAAAATGAGATACATACCTCTTTAAAGACAAAGGGCACCCATTTTTGACTTCTTAACCTAAATGGTAGACTCACCAACCCAAATGAGAATCACCACCAACCTTATCCTTGACTAATTTAGGAACCACATGGAAAATGGTGCCATATTTGGTGATCCATCACTTTAAGTTCTTGTATAAATATAATAAAGGGTGGTGAAAATTATTTAGTCTCATTTAAACCCATGTGCATGATTCCCATTTGAAATTGGATTCATGTGCAAGGTGGGAGACACAACAACCCAAATGAGAGACTTATGATCAAATTAGGAATCCCCAAAAACATCATCCTTGACTTATTTATGAGCCCCAATTGTATAAATTTGAATTGATTCATTATTCCTCTATTTTGGCATGTTTCCTTCACATCAAATGCTATAAATACCCCCCACTCTCCTTCACCAAAGGTTAAGTTGGAAGTTATTCTTAGGTTCTTAACATTTTGTTGTAGGTTTTTTAGGAGGTCATAATTTTGGAGGTCATCATAATTTTTAAGGAGAAAATATCAAAGCAATGAAGCTCTACCAAAATTGCCCCAAGATTCATCAATAACATCTTCATCAACCATCTTGATCAAGCATCAAGATAAAATTTGTTTTCTTTCTTATATTCCATTTATTTTATTTATTGGCCTTCTTCTTTACTTGACCTCACACCTTTATCCCATTTTTATCTTCTCTTTTAACCCCTTTAACTCCTACCCTCTTATTGATTTACTTCTTTTTCTAGTCACCCTTTACCTCCTTCTTACCACTTTGACCATTTACCCCTTTTACCTCTTTGACATCTTTACCTCATAATACCTTTTAACATTTATCTTCCCTTTCTTTACTATCATTTTACCATTTAAACATTTACCAACTAAATCAAAACCTTATAATTTCCTTTTGACTCTTGTCATAAACCAAACCAAAACCACCATTTTATCTTGTTCTTGTTCATATTAGTTTTCATCTTGTCTTGAGTTGCATTCTTTGGTTCTTCTTTATATCTAAGACTATTTTTATCACTTTCATACTTTTGATCATTCATAATATTATCTAGATCACTTGAACTCTTTTCAAATCTCACAAATGACTTCACCTTACTAGATGTCTCATCTAACTCATATTTCAATTATTTATTTTCAATTACCTACCTTTAACATTCATGTTATTTATCTTTCAATATTGTAGACATGATTTTTAATTGAAAATTGAGATGCCTGATTGTATCTTCATGCTCCTTGGTGTCTTCATTCATTCTTACCTCATACACGCTAAATTATTTCTCATAGTCTTTAAGTATATATTTCATCTTCTTATTAATCATTTCATCAAGATCTTTTATCAATGCAATCTCATAGTCTACCTCATCTTAATCACCATCTAAATCACTCTAAGTAGACTCCTTTTGATGTCTGTAACTTCCTTCCTTAGTAATGAAGAGGGATTCATCTTTAATAGGACCATCATATTCATGATCACACTCTGAGTCATTGTCTTCACTCTCATCTGATGAGATAGATTATTTCTTGGCATAGAGACTCTTCTTATTCTTGGAGGACTTTTTATTGTTGTACTTTATGAATCCTTTCTTTCTATATGTCTTATTATCTTCATCTTAGTCTTCACCATGTTCTTCATCATCATGATTATGTGATCACTTTCTAGTAAAATGTCTTATTTCTCCATAATTGAAGAATTTGAAGGGTGCTTTACCCTTCTATTTGTCTAAACCTATTTTTAATTTCCTCATAACCAAACCAATTAGTTTATCCTCATCAATGTTAGATATCTCATCCTTTTTGGGTTTCTTACCTTGGAACTTCTTCTTTGGCTTCATTTTTGTCTTGAATGTTACTTACTTATTTGGTGGTATATCATAATTTAATCTCATCTCATAGTCAGTAAGTGTGTCATGTAATTGATCCATCCTCATTTTAGTAATATCATGAATTTTTTCTATATTAGATACTTTTGGATCAAACTTGAGACATAAAGACCTAAATACCTTTTAAACTATAGTATCATGTTCAAGGTTTTCTCCAAGACCTCCGATTATATTCATAATCTCATCAACTCTCTATAGGAAGGATGCCATATAATCTCCCTCCATTTTAAGACTCTTAAATTATCTTTGGTAAGACTACAACTTTGCTCACCTAACCTTTGAATAACCTTCATGAATGATCTAAAAAATTTCCCATGTATTTGTAGTGTATTTACAATAGATTAAATTTAAGAACTCAGTCTCTATAAGACCACAAGTAATGGCATTAATTGACTTAGAATTATTCTAAAACAGCTTCTTGTCTATAGCACTAGATGGAGGAGTAGTGGGAATAACATAACCATCCACAATAGATTGTCATACATCGAAACCTAGGGATATAATATATGTCCTCATCCTTGTACTCCAAAAAGCATAATTAGATCCATTGAATATTGATTTTTAATTAGTAGATAAACCTCCTTGATGACTACCTATATTGTACCTTGGATAACCTTCAAGATATAAAGTGTTTACCAAAAGACCTACTCTAATACCAATTGTTAGAGATGCAATCACTAAGAGTGGGGTTGTATTAGTGAGCCTTAGATATTCCAAATTAAATTTTAATCACTTTAAAAATATTAATTACTTACCACAATCATTCATGAAGCATACACATCATTCATATCAATAAATAAAAGAGAGACTGAAAGATCAAGCACATAACACATGACTTATGTGGGAAACCCTCTTAGTAGAGAAAACCCATTGGAACCTAAAATTGGACTATTATCCTATAATATAAATAAATAATTTATACTAGTTAAAACTGATCAAAGAATTATCATCCCTTATTTTAGTGAGACTACAATCCCACAAGGAGATTCTACACCTATCTATCTGAGCAACCAATAACTAGACCTTTAGCAAGTTATACCTTAAAAGGAGGTCAAAACTTGTTAGATATTGAGTATCCATAATAAAAACTATGAACAAATCCACCTTTTAACTAATGTTTTAAACACCTAATGATGAACCTCTGATTATCACTCTTCACCTTATTAGAAACAACTCTATCACCACATCAACAACATGACCAAATAGTCATACATACATACATACCTCAATCTAATTTTCTCAACAACCCATCTATTGAGCATAATTACTCTCCTTCACACTTAACTCTAAACCACACACACAATCCTCTATCTAATCTATATAAACCATCATCTTTGGTTTCACTATTTATAGAGAATTTAAGATCATCAACATCTTGGTCATTCAATAGGCATGCCTTAGCACTTGAGGCATAAATCACATCAATACACAGATAAATTCCATCCACATAGGTTTGCCATAACATCTATGTGTCACCCTTAAGTAGATACACCTTTTAATTAGGCCCTTGTAGCTCTTATAGGTCTGATGGAAACCTTTTCACCCATTTAGCACTTTATCAAGCAAGTTAAGATTAGAGGAAAAATTTCCAACTCATGGGCTCATAACACATAATTTATAGGTCCCATTTAAGTATTAACATCCATTATATCACACATATACTAACCCTTAATTATCTCAAACATCTCTTTATACACACAATCATTATGAATAAAAACACAATCAACTTCTAACCCTTTGTTTATAATGTATATGATTGGGAGCCCAACACTATCAAACTTCTTGGGAGCCCAACTTTGCACTTACATATCTTATGTTACACTTTATCACATGACCTAAAATTTAGTACATAATAACTAGGAATTAATTTTATCATAACCATATGACAAAATTTCCTTGACTCATCCACACATGATGGTGGTGATGTCAGCAAACTACGTACTTAGATTTTTTGTTGCTAGACCCAAAAAGTCTAGATAAAAATAATGATCAACTAGATGAAAACCACTCATGCACACAAGAACGCAAATAATTATTGACTTTTTATAGGATCCCTTACACATCATTAATACTTCAAACTCATCCTTAATTATCCTTAACCATGCCAAAATAAAATATCAACCAAACCTACTTCAAACATATTAGGACAAACACATTATCACTTAGATGATCAATGCACTTCAACCACTAACCTAGAAACCTCCATGACATCATTGACAACTCTCTAACAAGTACCTCCCATATAATTGGTGATTAAATCATTAAGTTGGTCATAATTTCCAAAGGTAAACTAGACCAAGCTCAAGCACTTCATGACTCTTTCTAAGTTTCATTAAGTATACATAAGAAATTATTGGAAAAAAATACCATTGTATTCAAAATTTATATTATAAACTTTGGTTTCATTGACTCATATTCCATGGCATTCTCAATAATATAGATAAGGAATAAAAATCAATAGAGGTAGTTGGTTTCTCATGTAGGAGCTTCATCATCGCTAGTTCAACCATCAATAAATGCACACTATTCCTTAACATGTATATTTATTTATACTTGGATTGCGGTTGTATGATATCATGTTATATTTAATTAATCTCCTCTACATGCACCCAAATTTCCCAGTTTTACATCTACTATAGTATCCATTATATCAACAACCCATTTTTTCAATCCAAGTAGTCAAATAGTTTTGACTAGAGTCCTGACTAGTTCAAATCGAGATACCACTAAGAGTTACACTCATGCAGTATAGATTAGTTATTTGGTAAAGTTTTAGTTATGTATTTATATTTTTTATTTTTTGTCAAGGAATTTTATTATACATGTAATCCTATGATTTAAATTAACAATTGTTTTATTTAAAGATTTGTAAAAAATTTGATGAGGCTTTAAAGATGAGGTTGTTCACATGCAAAGATATATTTACACAAGACTTATTCATAGAAGGAGGATGTTTTTTGTGAAATAATTCAATATATACTTTTTTACAATTATTATTTGATTTTGTGATTATTTTTCTTATCTTCTAATTTTTTGTCTTTTACTTGAAGAATTTCCATTAAGTTGATAGAACTATAAGAATCTTAGGCATGTGTTTTAACTACAGTGATTAGATTGAACCATGTGCTAGTATTATGAACCCTTTTATTATAGATCATACTCTCATATTTTTACTAATGTGATTATTCTTATAAATTTAGTATTGATATTTTATTTGAGTGTCATTATTGGGTTATGTTACAAATGGTTTCCTTTGATTCCTCATTGTGTTTATTTAGATTAAGATAATCCTATACTGGTATGGAATCTAGTCTAGACATATAAGGAGATATGGGTCTTCCTTATCAAAAAAAAACAAAACAATAGGGATAGAAAACCATGAAGGCCAATAGATCCTTAGTGAAATAGAACCTAATAAAGAATGACCCACTTTTGTAAATTTTGGCTAACTCCTTATTTTTTCTAAGAAGACATGATTTAGAATATTAAAAGTGGGAGTTAGGTTCCCTCTTGGTTCCTAGATAGTGAATTCACAAGAGACCCCAAAATTAGCCATAAGATCTAATAAACTATTTCTTTCTCTAAATACATGACTCATATAAAATTCTTGGAAATATCTCAAGAGGGTTCTAGCATTGAAATTTTAGTTTTTTATAGTCTAGGAGGTTCTGGATACATTTCTTAGATAATTGATTATGTTAAGGGAATATCCTTCAATAGGTAACTTCATAATTCCTTTCTCACATACAACCTCAATCCCCCAAAGAGTCACCATGCATTAAAAAACATGATTCGATTGTTCACCAATTTTTATTACATAGGAGTCAAAAAGTTTCCTTAGATATCTCTTATAATACCTCCTCCTACCACAGGCCCTGGGTTCCCTTCAGAGTCCCCATCAAAATTAATTTTATGCCAACCTTCCTCAAGGCATGTCCATATAGTTGAGGCATGTGAATGATTATATTTATGACCTAAACTGTAAAGGGGCTTAAGATTAAAAAACTTTAATATGATTAATTCCCCATCCTCCAAAGGGTCATCCTTATTGGGGGACCAAGAAGCCCAATTCTCCTTAATGGCCTTAATAATGTTTTTTATAGTTATTCCCCACTCCACACTTTTGTTCTTGAAAAATTTGTGATTATTTTCCTTTCATATTACCTAGATAAAATGCAATAGAGGTAGGATCCAAAGGAGTTTCATAGATTTGTGCTTATAGGGTGGAAACCATTTTTTAAAAAGGTCCCAAATAGATCTGGGTTGGACCAACTCAATATTTAATAGACTTGGGATCAAGGTCCAAATCAAGGTGAAATATGTGCAATCTAAAAATAAGTGATTAACTAATTCCTCTACCTTAAGATAAATACATCATCTATTAGGATTTAGAAGACTCTAAGTTTCACATTATCAATGGTGAGGATTTTTTTTTAATCAAGCCAACTAGTAGAAAACACCAATGTTAGGGATTAAGTTTCTCTCCCATAACTTATTATAGATAGGATCTTGATCTAAGATATCTTGATCAACAAAATATACCAACTTAACCTTCTAATCACAAGATAATTCAGAGTGCCAAATGATTTTTTCTTACTCGGGGAAAAAACCAATATGGATTTTTGAAAGTTTGGAGTTTAAAATTTTAAGAAATTTAGTTTGATCCATAGTTGCTTTAGGGAAATAAATCCACTTCCAAGTTGTTACCAAAATATTTTTTGACTAGTAGTCCCATATTTTACAACCCAACAACTACTTAAAGTGATGAATTAACTCATCATAGTCCCCAATTATCGATATCAAGAAATTTAAGATCTAGGGTCCTCCTAAAAATCAATACTTTTGTCATTTCCCACCATCTATTTATATCCTTTGCATATGGTATCTCTTGCTTTGATTACTACTTTCCAAAAATTAGATCCTTGGATGGGAACTTATCCTTTGAGGAAAAAATCCATTATTTGATCCATCTATTAGCTTATTTTAGGATACTCTAAGATTATTTCACTAGGAGGGTATAATTCATGCTTTTTGCCTATCTCAATCCTAGGCCCCTATAGTTTTTATGTTTTCAAACCTTATCCTAAGTAAACAAAGGAATTATATATATATATATATATATATATATATATATATATATATATATATATATATATAATCCTTTCCTATCTAGAGAAACCTTTTCTAGATTTGTTCAATTCACTGTGTGATCTTAAAAGGAATGGCAAAGGTTGACATCTCATAGAGAGGCATACATTGTAGAGAATTTTTAACCAAGATTATTTTTCATCATATGAAAGATAATTATCTTTCCACCCAGGTAATTTTTTTTATATTTCATTTAATAAGGGGCTCTAATCCTCTAAGCTCAGACCCTCCTTAACAAGTGGCATGGCTATATTGTTGAGTGTGGAGCCCTTTGGGTATATCACATGACCATGGTGGTATATTTTTGGGGATTAGAGAGCTCTAAAAATTTGGGAAGCACATTTTTCCCCTCTCCACCTTTTATGGAACCTTTCTTCCATGTGAGTGGAATATTCTTAGATATTTATAATGTCTATGTCTTCCTTGTTTTGTGGAGTGAGTTGTTATATATCTATTTTCCATGTTGACTTCCATGTTTTGTGGAAGTGAGATTGACTTTCATGTTTTGTGAGTTTTTTTCTCCTTAAAATTTTTGAGAGCCTTTTGTGGAGGAGAGATGAGGATGAAAATTTCCTCCTTAGGTGGCCTTTTGGATAAGCATGACTAGGTGGAGGATGGGTCTCTTCTTGAGGATAATGCTTATCTTCGATAAGTATTACACAATTATCATTATTTGGTGGGTTTTATTCTCATTTTGTATATATAAAGGTGTGGTGTTACTTTGGAGAGTGATGTATTTATGTTCAAGGTGTGGTAGATCAGCTTGTGGTATGTGATTTTATAAGTACAGATGTGGCAAAGAATGTGTGTAGAATTATTAACAAATTTTATATTTAGATCAGTAATTCAATGATTTATTGTCTAAATTATAGAGGAGATTTTTAATCTCTATAAGAGGCTCTTTGTCATTAATTTTATTGATGACTTTCATGCTGGATGGAGCTCACATTGAGTGAACCATGGTATATATGTGTTATGGTCTTTATTTCTATTTTTATTTTATGCATTAATGCTTTCAATTACTATGATTTGAAAAATTGATTCCATGATGAAATAGTGCAAATTAAATCTAATTGTACACATTTAAATTCTGATTTTTTGTGGATTAAATCTTTTTAATTTCATTTAATTCCTAACTAGTAGTATCAGAGCTTTGGTGGTGTTTTTGCTGAAGTGGTAAATTACAAGAAAGATTATTAGCTTGAGTGGGAGCTGTGGGATAAGAGATTAGATTCAAAGTTGAAATTATTTTTGTATTTTATAAATTTGAAATGGAAGATTTCTTGTATTAGAAGGAGCTTCACATCCCCTTGGATGGGAAAGGAGGACAACCTGTAGCCATGAGTGATGTAGATTAGACACTATTTGACAAGAATGTAGTGGGATCCATATGGTTATGGCTTACATATTCTATTGAATTTAACATTTTAGATGAGAAATCTACAAAGGATCTCATGGATAAACTTGGAAAGTTATATGAGAAATCCTTAGCTTCAAATAAAATATTTCTTATGAAAAGATTGTTTAATATGAAAATGTCTGAGAATGGTTTTATTTATAATCATTTAAATGATTTTAATATGGTTATAAGTATGATAAATTCTATTGGAATTAAATTTGATGATGAATTTAGAGATTTATTGATTTTGTGTTCTTTCCCTAATAGTTGGGATAGCTTGGTTATGGTTGTGAGTAATATAGTCCCTGTCAAGGAAAGTTTAAAATTTGAGGATGTTGTACATGTGATTATTAATGAGGAAATATGAAGGAAGATCACTGGTTAATCATATTTAGGTAATTATTTATCTATTTAAATTAGAGGGAGGTAAAAGGACAAGAGAAAATGCAACCATGGAAAGTCAAAGGGTGGATCTAAATCTAGATCTAGAGCCAAGATGATATGTTGTAATTGTGGGAAAAGTGGACACTCAAAAAAGGATTGTTGGTCACTTCAGGATAAGAATGCCAATAAGGAGGAAATGAATTTGTAAATGTGACATCAGGTAAATCATTTTAGGATTCCTTAATTATTTTTATGGATAATTTTACTAAGTCTTAGGTATTAGATTCAGGTGCTTCTTTTCATGCCACCCCATATAGGTATTATTTTACTTATTAAGTTCAAGAAAATTTAGGACATGTTTATCTTGGTCATGATGAACCATGTGAGATAGTAGGGAAATGCTGTGTTCAGGTGAAAATGTAGAATGGTAACACATGGCTACTTAAATATGTTAGGCATGTGCCTATGTTCAGATGTAATTTAGTTTCAGTGGGGTAATTAGGTAATGAGGGTTGTTCAGTAATGTTTACTTCAAATTCTTGGAAAGTTACCAAAGGTGATCTTATGGTTGTAAGAGGTAAGAAATTTGGTATTTTATATTTGACTATTAGTCTTGATTCTTATGGATTAGTTGCTATAGATGAAAATGTAACTATGTGGTACTACAAGCTCGGTCATATGAGCCATAAGGGCATAGAGATCTTAAAAGAAAATTTTCCTATATTAAAAGACATTGATTTAGACTTATGTGAGGATTATTTGTACATGAAATATAATCAATTTAACTACCTAAAATTTATACCCACAAAGAAATAGCATAAGTTAGAGTTGGTACATTCATATGTATGGGGACTAGCTTAGGTATCTTCTATTGGTGGTTCCAATAATTATGTCACTTTTATTGATGATGTAACCAAGAAATTTTGGGTTTATTTCATTAAAAGGAAATATAATGTATTTAAAACTTTTAAGAAGTGTAAATCCTTGGTTGGAAATGATATAGGTCTCAAGTTGAAATGTCTTAGATCAGATAATAGAGGTGAGTATTATAGTAATATTTTCTTTGATTATTATGCTAACAATAGCATCTATAGGTAAAGGATGGTTCTAATAAATCCATAGTATAATGTGGTATCTAAAATTATGAACAAAATAATAATGGAGTGTGCTAGGAGCATGAGGTTACATGCAGGGTTGACTTTATAATTTTAGGTTGAAGCAGTTAGCATGGTAGTTTATTAATTAATAGAGGACCTTAAATGCCTTTATATGGAGGAATTCCTAAACAAGCTTGGTATGGTAATAATGTTGATTATTGTTTTCTTACATTATTTAGATGTGAGGCTTTTGATCTTATTAAGAAAGAGGATAGGACCAAGTTAGAGACAAAATTAGAAAAATGCACATTTGTTGGTTATGGTGAGGATGACTTTGATTTCTATTTATGGAGCATTAAAGATAAGAAAATATTTTAGTCTAGAGATGTAATATTTAATGAAAAATTCATGTATAAGAATCAGTTGTAGGAATAGGAATAGGAATAGAAAGAGTACACAATATTGGATGACATTATGGATGAAAAAGTATCCAATTATTCAGTTTAGGAACCTTCTACATAAGGACCCCAAACTCATATGGTAAGATCTTATAGGGTAAAAAGAGCACCTTAAAAATTTTATCCTTATTGGAATTATTTATTACTCACTAATAATGGAGAACTAGAGTGTTATGAGGAATCAATGTAGGTGGATGCTAGGAAGAAGTGGGAGTAATCGATGGATGAGGAGCATAGATCTTTCATAGAGAAGCAAATGTGGGATTTATTAAGGATACCTAAGGGAAAGAATGCATTGCTAAACAATTGGTTATTTAGAATAAAAAAGAGGATGAAAGGAGAAAAAGGTATAAGGTCAAGATGGTGGTCAATGGGTTTGCACAAGAATTAGGTATTGATTTTGATGAGATTTTTTCACCTATTGTAAAAATTACTTCTATTAGGACTATTCTTGGTTTAATTGTAGTTAAGGATTTGCTCTTAGAATAGTTAGATGTGAAAACTACTTTTCTTAATGGTGATTTGGATGAAGAGTTGTATATGAAGTAGCCATAGGGATATGACGTCAAAGGGAAGGAGAACTATGTGTGCAAACTAAAGAAAAGCTTATATGGCCTAAAACAAGATCCATGGAAATGGTATAATAAATTTGATTGTTTTATGTTGTAACAAGAATATAAAAGGTGTAATTTTGACCATTGCATGTACATCAAACATTTTTATGATGGTTATTTTATTATATTATGCTTGTATGTGGATGACATGTTAGTTGTACGAAAGAACATACATCATATTCATATACTTAAGAAATATCTTAGTGACTCATTTTCTATGAAGTATTTGGGTCAAATGAAGGAAATCCTTGGTATGAGGACTATTAATGATAGGAAAGAGAGGAATTTTATTTTATCCCAATCAAATTACGTGAAGAAAGTATTGGAAAGGTTTAACATGTTGGATGTTATATCTATTGGTAGTCCTTTAGCAAGCCACTTTAGATTATCAAAGGAGTAGTGTCCCAAGATGGAGGTTGAAAATCTAAAGATTTCCAAGGTACCTTACTCATTGGTAGCTGGTAGCTTCATATATGCCATGGTTTGTACTAGGCCAAATATCACCCAATAAGTGGGAGTTGTGAGCAAGTCTATGAGTGATCCTATTTATGAGCACTGGCAAGTAGTGTAATTGATTATTTGATATTTGAGAGGAACCATGGATGTTGTTTATGTTATGGTGTATTAGATACCACTTTTCATGACTATGTAGACTCAAATATGGTAGGGGATATTGATAATAGGATAATTATGATAGGTTATATATTTATTATTGGAGATATAATGATTAGTTGGATTTCTAGGATATAGAGGTAGAGTATGTTACTACCACAGAGGCTAGAAATTAGATGATTTGGTAACAATAGTAATTTTGAGAGTTGGGGCATGATGAGAAAGTTGGGACACTACACAGTGATAGTCAGAGTGTTATTTATTTGGCAAAGAAATTTTATTTCTACTCAAGGACAAAACAAATTCAATTATGTTACCACTTCATCAGGAAAGCTTTGGAAGAGAACTTGGTGAAGATGGAGAAGATTCATACTAGCCATAATCCTAAAGATATGATGACTAAGGTGGTTACTTTGGATAATTTGAGACTATGTAAAAATTTGGTTGGCTTTAGTGGTCATGGAGTAGTGATATATTCTATTTAGGAGAAATGGTCTCCATGTGGGAGATTGTTGAGTGTGGAGTCCTTTTGGGCTATCACATGACCATGATGGTATATTTTTGGGGCTTCGAGAGATAAAAAATGTGGGGAGTGAATTTTTACCCTCTATACCTCTTATGGAACCTTGATTCCATATGAGTGGAATATTATTAAATATTCTTAATTTTTATGTCTTCTTTATTTTATGGAGTGAGTTGTTAAATATCTATTTTTTATGTTGACTTCCATGTTTTATGGATTTTATTGTTGTCTCCTTGAAAGTTGTGAGATCCTTTTGTAGAGGAGAGATTCAGATGGTGAGTTCTTCCTTTGGTGGGCTTTTGGATAAACATGACTATGTGGAGGATGGGTTTCTTCTTGAGGATAATGCTTATCTTGGATAAGTATTGCATAATTCTCCTTATTTGGTGGATTTTATCCTCATATATATATATATATATATATATATATATATATATATATATATATATATATATATATATATATACACACACACACACACACACACACACACACACACACACACACATCTGTGTGTGTGTGTGTGTGTGGTTTTGTTGGAAATATTGTCATTGATGTCAAAGGTCTAGTATTATTGGTGATAAAGGCCCCATTGCATTTAATGTTGTTTGTAATAAATATATCTTGGCTAAAATGAGTTAATATTAATTAATATATTTTTGGTTGCATATGAGACAAAAGAAGGGTCCATGGAGAAGTCGAAGAGCCACACGGTAAAGACAAAAGAAGGATGGGATGCATTTTCCCATGAAGAGTCATCTTGGGGAATACCAAGAGTCACCAAGTGAAGACAAAAGATTAAGGGCACAATTTCTCATGAAGGGACACTTTGAGGACTATGAGAAGTCACCAAAGATAAAGACAGAAGTGGGAAGGACATTTTTGGTCATGAAGGGTCACCACATGACTTTTCAAAGGCTTGAATATGAAGGGTCATCCAAGATTGGCACCATTTTCCATGAGGATTGAAGGGTCACAAAGGGGGAAGGCCAAAGGTCATTTGGAAAGCTATAAATAAAGGCTTGAGAAGCCACTTGTAATATGGTTGATAGAGGTTGATTTGATATTGTAATATCTAACTTAGAAGAGAAATTATGATAGATGAATAGTATTTGTTATATCTAGCTTAGAAGAGCAAAGGTGAGAGAGAGGAAAGAGATGTTGTATTGAACTATCATTTGTTGAGATAGCAACATTGAGAGATAGGTGTGTGGTATACATAAAGGGGTTGGTGCTCCTATGGGTTGGTGCTCATGAATTGTTTTTGGGTTGGTGCTCAGCAAAGGGGTTGGTGCTCTTGTGGGTTGGTGCTTGGCAAAGGAGTTTGAAGTTCATGTGGGTTGGTGCTCATGAATTGTAGCTAGGTTGGTACTCAGTAAAGGGGTATGGTGCTCTTGTGGGTTGTTTCTCATGAATATACTTGAGATTGTTCTCGATGGTTTTTCCCACATTGGGTTTCCACGTTATATCTTGTGTCTCTCTCTATCTTGTGTGATGTTTATTGTTTGAGTTTTATTGCATATCTTGAATGTTTGATTAAGTGGAATTTGATAAAGGGAAATTTTTAATAAGATGTATGATATACTGATTCACCCCCCCTCTCAGTAGATTTTATGCTTAATAATTGGTATCAAAGAAGGTTCCTTCAGAAAGGGTTTAACAGACTGAAGGTAGATCAAAGAAAAGCATAAGATGGTCAAGCAGCTAAAGAAGGAGAATCAAGAGTTGAAATCTATGGTTGAGGCTCTTAAGGAAAAGGTGTGTGTCTTGGATTCTAAGTTGGCTATAGAAGTAAAAAAAATAAGATATTTATTTAGGATCTTGAGAATCAGTTAGAGGTTGTAAATTTAATTTTAAAATCAAAAGAAGAAGAGTGTAATCATTTGAAGGATGAGTTAGGTTCTTTAAAGTATAATCATGAAATATTAGTCCAAGGAAAGAAGGATGCAAGTTTTGCAGGCAAATCAAAGAAGCCAATCAAGCAGCCCAATGCTTTCAAGTTTTCAAATTCTTTTCATGGCCATTGTTTTGTTTTTCATCATGTTGGTCATAGGGAAAGAGTTTGTATGAGGAGAAGTAATGAGTCAAAGGGAGATCTCAATCACATTCAAGAAAAAGGTATGAGAAATATTGTTTGCTTTTGTTGTCATGAGGTTGGCCATATTGCTAGATTATGTCAAAATAAAGTAAAGAGATATTCAAGGTATGTCAAAGAATATAGAGACCCTACAAAATATGAGACAAGACAAATTCAGGTTTGGAGACCTAAAATAGTAAAGGTTGATCAGGTTGAGTTTAAGAGTGAAAATGAATTACTTGCTATAGTAGATAAAGAATCAGAAAGGAAGGATTGTGCATAATCACTTATTACATTTGAGCATGAGCTTTGTCAAGATAAGATAGTTGCAAAAGTTGAGAAGATGAATAACATCATAAGTGATAAGGTTAGTAAGTTAAAAAGGTTAGACAAGCTTAAATAGATTCTAAAAGAAAAACACAAGAAGATCAAGGAAGAAACAAAGGAGATGTGGGAATCTCCTGAGATTTGTTTCTGGGAACCTTTTGTGTGGGGATGTCTCTTCGAGGCTTCAAGGAGACACTTTTAAGAAAATTGAAGCATGGTGGATGGTATTGGGTCTTGGCTATGTTGCAGGATAGGAAGGTGAGTTGGCAGATTAATTTGTATATATTTTGAGGGAATTTTTTTTAAAGAAAATTTTGCATCAGTTTTATGATTCTTGCATATGCAGTGTTTTAAAGTGTTTCAAATGATTATGGTCACAAGAAATTAGAATGTTGAAAAAGAGCTAACAATTTTAGAAAGAAAGAAAAGGATACTCATGCAGATTCAATCAAGGAGGATTAGAGTTTCAAAGTTCCATTCATCAAGAAGAAGGTTCAGTCGTATTCATGGTAGAAGAAACAACATGAAGATTCTATGTTGGTGCAAGCAGCTTTGCATGTAAGAAATAAATATCAATCATGGTTTTTTGATAGTGGATGTTCGAAGCATATGACAAGAGATAAGAGTAAAGAAGATAAATGGTGGCATAGTGAAATTCAAAGATAAAACCACTACCAAGATAGCCAGAAAAGATTCTCAAAGGACAGGCGATGTTTTAATCAAGTATCTTCTCAAAGACATGTGAGAAGAGTTGTGAGTAATTTCTATTACTTCCTTCAATTGATGTTCAACATCAATTGAGGGGGAGCTAAGTGTTATCTCTAGGTAGGCCCTTTACCATTGATGTCAAAGGGGGAGAATAATAAGTACAGGTACATGTACAAGTGTAGAAAATAGGTACAGGGAATAGGTACACATTGCTACAGTAAGGGGGAGTTACTTTATGTTTTTAGATGATAGTATGTGCAGGTGACAAGATGTGGTAGTTTTAAGATTGAGGTTGCCATCAATGACAAAGGGGGAGATTGTTGTAAATATTGCCATTGATGTCAAAGGTCTAGTATTATTGGTGATAAAGGCCCCATTGCATTTAATATTGTTTGTAATAAATATATCTTGGCTAATATGAGTTAATATTTATTAAATATTAATGAATATATTTTTAGTTGCATATGAGACAAAAGAAGGGTCCATGGAGAAGTCGAAGAGCCATGGGGTAAAGACAAAAAAAGGATGGGACACATTTTCCCATGAAGAGTCATCTTGGGGAATACCAAGAGTCACCAAGTGAAGACAAAAGAGTAAGGGCACAATTTCTCATGAAGGGACACTTTGAGGAATATGAAAAGTCACCAAAGATAAGGACAAAAGTGGGAAGGATGTTTTTGGTCATGAAGGGTCACCACATGACTTTTCAAAGGCTTGAATATGAAGGGTCATCCAAGATTGGTGCCATTTTCCATGAGGATTGAAGAGTCACAAAGGGGGAAGGCCAAAGGTCATTTGGAAAGCTATAAATAAAGGCTTGAGAAGCCATTTGTAATATGGTTGATAAAGGTTGATTTGATATTGTAATATCTAGCTTAGAAGAGCAATTGTGAGAGATGAATAGTATATATTATATCTAGCTTAGAAGAGCAAAGGTGAGAGAGAGGAAAGAGATGTTGTATTGAACTATCATTTGTTGAGATAGCAACATTGAGAGATAGGTGTGTGGTATACACAAAGGGGTTGGTGCTCATGAATTGTTGTTGGGTTGGTGCTTGGCAAAGGGGTTGGTGCTCCTGTGGGTTGGTGCTCATGAATAGTTTTTGGGTTGCTGCTCGGTAAAGGAGTTTGAAGCTCCTGTGGGTTGGTGCTCATGAATTGTAGCTGGGTTGGTACTCAACAAAGGGGTATGGTGCTCCTGTGGGTTGTTTCTCATGAATATACTTGAGATTGTTCTATGTGGTTTTTCCCACATTGGGTTTCCATGTTATATTTGGTGTCTCTCTTTGTCTTGTGTGATGTTTATTGTTTGAGTTTTATTTCATATCTTGAATGTTTGATTAAGTGGAATTTGATAAAGGGAAAGTTTTAATAAGATATATGATATATTGATTCACTCCCCCTCTCAGTATATTCTGTGCTTAACAGGTTTTACTTTGGAGAGTGATGTGTTTATTTTTAGGGTGTGGTAGAGAAACTTATGGTATGTGATTATACAAGTATAGGTGTTGTAGAACATGTGTGCAGAATTACTAACATATTTTAGATTTCGATCAGCAATTTAGAGAATTCTTGTGTGAATTCTAGTGGAGATTTTTAATATCTATAAGAGTTTCTTGGTCATTAATTTTATTGAGCACTTTCTTGATTGATGTAGCCCACATTGAGTGAACCACAGTATATATTTTGTATGGTCTTTATTACTATTTTATTTTCTCCATTAATGTTTTCAATTACTATGATTTGAGGAATTGTTTTTGTGATGCAATAATGGATAATTAAATCTGATTGTACACATTTAAATTTTGATTTTATGTGGATTAAATCTAGTTTTTATTCACTTAATACCTGAAAATTAGCTTTCTACCTAGATAAATGTTTTTGTATTTTGTTTAATAAGGGGTTCTAATCCTCCACGCTTAGACCCTCCTTAACAAATTGCATGCCTAGATAAGAATCTAAAAGGGAATGAAGTTTTAAGTTTAATTTTTTGGAGAGATGAGTCTGAAGCTTGAGTGAAGTGTGTGTGTAAAAAAGGTATATTTTGTAGAAATTAACACATTACCCAGAAATCATTCAATAGTCTTCCAAAATATTTTAAAAATCTTTGGCTTCCCTAACTGAGAAGGTCCCCAAAAATTAAGCATCATCAATGAGTTATTAGTGTGTGACCAACTTCAAACTAGGATCAATACAAATATTATTAATAATCCCATCCTTGATATGCTTTTATAGCACATGCCCAAGGGCCTAAACTAAGATGATGAAAAGGTAAGGGGAGAGGGGATCTCCCTATTAGAGGCCCCTTATGGATTTGAAAAAACCTTTAAGGTAACCATTGATAAGAACTAAGACATTAAGGGTAGCAATACAATTGAAGATAAGATTCCAAATAAACTTATTAAACCAAGCTTATTAAGGATGAGCATGAGGAACCTCTAGGAAACTCTATCGTATGCCTTCTTAATATCAAGCTTGAGAATAATACCAGCTCTTTTAGAAAGCTGAAAAGAATGAATAACTTCATGAATTAGATAATTTTATCAATAAATTGTCTACCAGCAACATAATTACTTTTTTGACTCAATATAAACCTTGGTAGTAAGGGTTGTAGCCTTAACACCAGGGTTTTGGTGTAAATCTTATAAAAGGAATTATAAAGACTTATTGGTCTAAAATATTTTATGTGGTTAGTTCCCTCTTTTTTTGGATAAAAACCAAAATAGTGTTATTTAACTCCTTCATGATTATACCCATTCTAAATAATTCAAAAACTATAGCCATCACATCATATTTGATAACGTCTCAGAAATGTTGAAAAAAGAGTGAAGGGAAATCACTAGGTCCAAGTGCTTTGTCCCCTTCCATGGTGTACATGATTATTCTTACTTATTCATGTGTTGGTTATTTACTAATATTATCATTTTCCTTGAAGTCAATAACTCTATCAAAAATTTAAAAAAATCTTTCCTCTAAGACTTGAGGATGAGTGTCTTCTGCTAAGAGAATGTCTTGTAAACATTTAGCTATTTCCAATTTTGTCTCCTCTTCATTACTACATCTTCTCTGCTCTCCTTTGATTAGTTACTTTATTCTGAGATATTTTTTGTTTCTATAAGTTGTTTGAAAAAGGAATTTAAATCTTATATGTCCTTCTTTTAGCCATGTGTTTTTGGACCTATGTTTCTAAAATGTTTCTTCCCTAGCTTCCAAGTTATGAAATTTTCTCATAATTTCTTTTTTCCTATGATAAGTTTCCTAATTCATGACATTAGCTTGGATAAGTTGCTCCAATACCATAAGGGACTTACAGATTTTATTCTTTTCCTTGAAAATGTTCTTGAAATTTTCTTTATTCTAATTTTTGAGATACATTTTCACCATTTTGAGTTAAGAAGATAAAACAAACATATTCTAACCATCAATCTTCACTCCCACCATTTATTCATTATTTCCCATAGCTCTAGGTGGTTTAACCACTTTTGTTTTAATTTAAAAGGTAGTCTTTTCATCTCTAGGACTTCTTCCTCCATAAAGACTACTAGATTATGATTTGAACCATGTTTAGGGATAATTGAGATTCTATAGAAACTTCCCATATTTTAGTCTAAATTTAAAAGGAACCTATCTAGTCTAACTAGGATGTTTTCCTCCCATGTTCTTTTATTAGACTAGGTGTAAGAATCTCTACATAGAACCATGTCTATAAAGTTATTTTTAGTGATGAAGTCATTAAAATCAGCCATGATATCACTATAGTCAAGTTTACCTTCCTTTTTATCTATTGGGTTTATAGGTATATTTAAGGTC
This sequence comes from Torreya grandis, assembly GCA_037957365.1. Classification (NCBI taxonomy): domain Eukaryota; kingdom Viridiplantae; phylum Streptophyta; class Pinopsida; order Cupressales; family Taxaceae; genus Torreya; species Torreya grandis. The sequence goes on from JARHVA010001264.1 coordinate 1,817,153, forward strand.
CATTTTAACATCCAGTCCCACTTAGAGGTAAATGATCTAAAATGATAGAGGTCATTCTAGAAAAGGCTCCTCCGAAATTTGGAATTTGGGGCATAGATATTAGACAAAATCCGTTTCTTTTCGGAAGCAAGGCAAGTGATGAAAATCACCATGTGGCCTTGATTATTCTAGATTAGGCTCCCTTTCAAAATATTTTTGGTCCCAAAAATAACAGGTCCTTTGGAAACTCTCATAGATCTTGATCCAACATAACCATTTTATTTCCAAATTGAGTTTTTAAAGTTTTCCAATGATTGCAAAGGAATTTTGGTTTCTTGAAAGTTAGGTTTTTTAGCTAATCTAAGGTTATTAACAAGTATATATTTTTTGGAGTTATTAATTCCCATTACATTCCATGAAATAATCTTTAAGGAAAATATGGAGTAAGAGACTCACCTTGACCCAGGGGTTTATTAGGTACAAGCTCTCCATCCATATTGAGTTTTGTGACCACATTCCAACTAAGGCCAAGAAGAGGGTTCATACTAAGGGTGAACTAACTAGAGTTAATGAACTCAGATCTCATCTCCTTCCCATGTTTTCCTTCTAGTTGGTGAGACATTGTGGTATTTATTTTAGAGTTTCTTTGGTCAAGCTGAGAAGTGGCACTGTCACCTTTTCCTTTGGGAGAATTAATACTCTAGAATGGCCTTCCTTCCTTTTTGTTCCTGACTACTTATATGGGTTGGTTATTATAGTAATACCCCATTTATTATTGAAAAATAAAGTCATGATATATTTTCCAAGGTTAATACTATTAAGCAATTTTAGATTCTTCAAGGGAGAGGACCTCCTTTGGCCACTTTTCATTTGGCAGAATGGGACTTCTTCTTTATCCCTAATTTTGGAAAGTCTAGGTGATTATGTCCCCACTCTTTAAATTTATTAGATAATTCATACTCATTCTCATAAAATATTTCTTGAACCCATTTAACAAAGCAAAATCTTAGGAAAATAGACCTCAAAATCTATTTTCCTAGTTCAACCAAGACATAAACCCTGGTAGCAACCAACCATTTTGTGGAAAGTGAAACGAGATCAACTTTGAGAGGGTTTTCAATAGCCTTGAAAATCTAAATAATAACCTCTTCATGCCAATATTTTATAGTTAATTTAGTAATCAATCCAAACCAAGCATTCCTTTAGTATTTCCTTGAATAATTAAATTATTGATCTCCATTTGGCTATAAATAGCCAAGATTTCCCCATAAACAAAAGGCCTCCCATGAGAACATTAATAAAGTCCTCTTCATTCTATAACTTGACAAGAAAAAAATTTAATCCATATATCTTACATCCACCTTATCCTTCCTTTCCCATTTCATATAGACCCATTCTCAAAACCTGTCAATATTCATTCAAAATCCAAAAAACCTCATAAGTAGGGAAAGTTTCATGTCAGCATAAGCATGTTCTATTAATAAATTTAAAATATGGAGACAAACCACCTAATTATGGTCACCATTCCTTAGCTCTAGGGCTCCAAATAGAGCCTCATAATGGCTATCTAACCCATTTAGAGTTTCAAAATCAAACAATGTGTTATTCCTCATTGTGTTTATTATATTAGGTGTTGGAATTTAATTTTTTATAGGTATTAGTTAGTGACACATTTTTATCTTCTTATAATAGGTCCACTTGGAACAATTTAATCTTTGATCTAAATTATAGATCCCCTTAGTTTATACCCTAAATTTACCTCCTTTTATCTTATTTTTATCTAATCCACCTTAGTTTAGACTATCCATCCACTATAGGTTATCTCTTACAATATTTAGATTTGACATTATACATTCATCATATCTGAACCATCTAAGGTAAACAACTATTGTGCTTGATGTTATTCCAGCAAATGGTAATTTAAAAAATTGAATACCTGAAACTCATTCATTGGCATGATTTCTCATCAGTCCTTAAAATGAGAGGTTCTTTACTATAAGGATAATTAGATTACAAAAAAACCACATCAATAAAGATAATATTATATTTTCATGAATTTGTGATATTTTTTATGTCTCATTTTTTTTTACTATAAGTTTGTATCAGTAATTTTTATTGAGGAAAGCAATGACTAACACTAAAATTAGTGATAAGAATACATTGAAAAATTGTTGAAATACTCTAAACTTGGTATTTTTTTTGTGAAATCTAACATTATTAGGATTAAAAAAATAAAACATGCCAATAGAAACAAACACTAACATTTATTTCATCAAATTTGATGTAATTTATGTCAAAAAATAAAATACACCTCCAAAATGGAGGAAATCCTCTAAATTTACCTTTGAATTAATCATATTAATTTTAAACAAAAAATGTGACAAAATTGCTAATGAAAACATTTTTATGAATAATGACCCTATTTCCTATATATTTTTCAAAAAACTCCCTTAAATTTTTCATATTTTACCCTTTTAAAATTTGAGAAAATTTAATGAATAAAATATAATGTAATTACATTATTATTTTAATAAAACCACACCATTTATTATAAAAAAATGTATTAAAATCATATCAGAGTGAAAAAAATCCATTTATATTTAGGAACTAATTTTTGTATTTGATGGAGCAGGCAAATGATATGGCATGTTTTAAATTAGGAAGAGGGAAGGAAATTTAAGCAACATGATAATATTACAGACATATTAAGGACTAGATGATAAAGTAAAAAAAATGGAGAGAGGGCATTGGACCATGTTAGGACCATCAAAATCTAGTAAAACATATTTTTCCATTATAAAATACTCTATTAAGTGGGTTTAGAGGTTAATTAGTAAAATAATTAAGGAACCATGAAATATGTCTTTTTTTAACTAACTGTGGAATAAGAGGGACACTATTTTAAAGTTTTTGATAAGGTGGTGGAAATATCTCACTTAAACATGGAGAGTTCCTTGGTTAGAAAGTTTCTTAGCTTGAAACCAAACATTATTATTTTAAGTGAATGGAAAAACATAAAATGGAAACCAAAAGACCACATTGAAATCTCCACCTTAGGTAATGGATTATTTCTAATATCTTTATATAATCAAGAATATTAGGATACAATGTTGGTAGGACCATGACTTTTAGGGAAAATCAACCTATTCCTGAACAAATAAAAACATGGTTTTGATCAGGATAAGTTATATATCATGCAACTACCCATATATGTTAGATTACTAGAACTTGCACTTGAATACTAGGAATACAAGGTGATTATGGGGATAGAGAAGATAAACTTTTAGCTCATCACTTTTGATCTTAAAACTAAATAAATAAAAATGGTTTCTTGGCTAGGTTTTACATTAATACATCTTATGAAATGGATCTACCTTATATTAATCTCAGTTTTATGTACACCAAGGACCCTTACAAGGTAGCCTCTTACATTTTAGGATTAGTTAAAATAATTCACTTTAGGTCACAAGTTATGAGGTATTGGGTTTTTTTAAAATAACCTATTGGTGGAATAATGATGAGTGGATCAGTTATTTACCATAGATGGTTTTGTCATATATATCTATATATATATATATATATATATATATATATATATATATATATATATATATATATATATATATATATATATATATGATGTGTCTAACTTAAGGTGGGTCTAACTAAAATAAATTGAAAAAGAGAGAAAGGTAGGGTAGAAAATAAGGCATGTGGACCACACAAGATGAAAGCTTTCTAAGCAGGCTCTTGAATTAGGGTTTGGACAAACAATCAAGAACCAATGTATAATTCAAGATACTATAATCACACCAATAATCAAACATAGTTAAGAATTCAAAGAAACAAGAATACAATAAACTTTATCATACATAATAAAAGGTTGTTATCAATGTGAAATTATAATTGCACGTCTACAAAGGGAGATTATGATTAATACACAAAAGGCATAAAATTAGTAATATCACAATATGAATAACTATATTTAAAATAAAAATCATGCATAGCCAAAAGACTAAAATACTAGAATGATATAAATTCTTACAAGATTCATATGTTGGGACAAGAATTAGATTTGCACATCAAGATCAATTGCAGAAAAATTGGTAGAGTTTTCTATTAATATAAATAGCCAAAATTATCCTCCCGTTGGGAGTGGGAAGATACAATTATATATAATCTTTGGATGGTTATTCCTTATCACTTGAGCAAAATCTAAATTTACATATCCAAAATTAGAACTAGGTGTCAAAAATTGATGCATGGTATGCATGTTTACAATGTGATTATAAATAATCTTTTTCCAAAAGAATTCTTAAAATAATAGGTTTTAAAACTAAACTTATGTTATAATTATAACATGCACTCACATCAAATCCATCTATGATATGGCATCACCAAGAGTTGTAACTTGCATTTTCACTTATGCATATGAGACTATAGTTGGGTATTGTTGTTATTTATATGCCATGTGGAGTTATAAAATAAGTTTCCATTAATGAATTTGTACTAGTGAATGTAGGAAATTTCATATATGTTGGCACTTTTTGTGTTTTCACTAGCATATACTTAAAATATGGAGAATGAGTTCTTTGAGGGGGTGTTGGTGATACTCCTACTTTTTAAGTTGACTACTTTATCCCCTCAATTTGAAAATATAGGGCATGACTGGCCTGAAAGTCAATATCAAAAGTATCAAATTAGAATAAATAGATTTTAAATATATGTGGTAGTCTATACATAAACTTCCTATGTGTATTCAATGCAAATTTAACCTCCACATGAAGTGTCTTTATCCTTATAGTTTTATCTCTATAAAAATTCACTAGTTGCATGATTTATTGGTTAGTTCTATAAATTATTCCATCAATTTGTACTCAAAACCTTTCAACTGTATCTTGGATAAGGTTCTCAAAACTAATCTTACGAACTAACTACCGAAGTTTAGTGCTTATCTTGGTGATCCTCATATCTATTACATCTTGATTTTTCTCTAAGTGGAATAACATGTTTGATCCATGGATTATTTTGATTGTTAGTTGATTTATTAATGTTTAATTAATCTTCATGTCATATGTTATTTATGGGATAGTTATATGTTATTTATATTACATGATTAAATTGATGTTAGTTAGTTTTAATTTTATATTTTGTATAATATGATCATGTTGTTAGTTTGTATAGAAGTATTTGATGGATAAAATTATGTTTTAGGCTAACTACCTTCATTATTATGAGGTGGATGTAGGATAGATCCATCCCTCAAAGAGAGATCATGTGAGAACATCATCAGAGAGGGTGGAATAGATGGATATGTTGGGGGATGAAAGAATAAAATCTATATACCTATGTGCACACCATATTAGAATAACATGTTTTGTGATTATTACTTGTTTTATGATAGATATAGTATGTCTTTTACATTATCTATATTTAGATGACCACTAGTAAACTTATATTGTGATATTGTTATGGTTTTATGCTTGCATTAATCTAATTGAATGATTTCATTACATATTTGATGATGTTATATGATTGTGTTATTTGATGCTTATTGAGATATTGTACTTAATACTATTTATAGATTTACCAAAATGTCTTAATTCATTCGCTGGTTTAAATGATATTCAATAAAAACATTATTTTGATTTAGAGTCAATATGTATAGGAGGTAGTCGAATGCATTAGTAAAAACCTATGTAAAGCTAATGTTAACTATAGCATCATTGTGTTTTATTAAGGTTATAATGTGTTATAATCTAATAATTTTATTTTAGAACTTGTCAGATTGTCATTCCCCGTCATAATGTCTGATAACCCTTATTAAGTTTTTTCAATAGTTATTTTTAGAATCCTATGGATATAACCTTACTTAGGGGGTTGAATTCATTGACATTAGTCTTATGATTTTGTAGACTTTTTGGTTTATTGACATCATTAGAAATGATAGTGTTAATGTAATTTTTTAAAGTTGATGAACAAACAAATAGTGATCTAATAAATATGCAAAAATTCAAAGATTAAAATAATGATTGATTAGATTTTTTGGGAAAACTTGAGATAATTAAGGATTTTTTTTGGATATAACTTTATTTAACAATGATTTTGCAAACTAATTTGTGCATTTTATGGTTTTTTCATGGTGAAAATGAAGCCAGACTGTGATTCCTATTAGTTTCAATTACATGCATTAAATCAATGGTAAATGTTTACCTAAAAAGAGAGAAATGTCTCAGTGAAGGAATGATAATAAGGAGGTAAAAGGGAGCTATCAGGGGGAAAAAAATAATAAGGAAGAGGAACAATGAGAAGAGAGAAGAGGTGGAGAATTATTTTGGAGAAAAAATGAAAAATTGGAAGCTACAATAAGGTTGGTGGTGTAATTTCGTTTCATAGTTGTCTAAACATAGAAATTCTATGTATTATTTTTATGAAAAGGGTTTCTAAAAGTTAATCTATTATTTTTATAAGAATTAGGCCTTGTGGATGGCTTGGACATCCGTAGAACCCAACCCATATCTCTAAAACCCTAAGCTCTTATAATGAACTATGTATAACTTATGAATAAAAAACCTACGCTCTTATAATGGACTGTGTTATGATTATTTCTTAGAAACCTTATTTGAAAGAAGGTTAAGTTTAAAAGGGGAATTAAGTTTTAAAAACTATTTTGTTTGAGGATAATTTAGTGTTTTTGACTCATTAATCCCTTAGATAAGTCTAGTAAATCAATAACTAAACAAGGGTATGTATATTTACCCTACATAAGTACTTGGGTATATAAACATACCAATGTATATCTACCAAGATGTATATACTATTTTTAAAATGATAAATGATATTTGTATAAGGATTTTTAAAGGTGTAATTTGATTACTTTAATCCCCAAATAATCGATTGAGTCAAAACATAGGGTTGTGCAAGAGATATTTATTTTTAAGATGAAAATTTATATTTGGCTATGTAATAAGTTGATGTAAAATAAACCAATTTTGGTAATGGTAAAATCTTTAGAATTCGACTATTTTAAATTATTCCACCCATATAAGAAGAGGATTAACAAATAATATATGCATAAATATATAGAAAGTGTATATATACAAACCATAATATATATATACATAGATTTATATAACTAGGTAATGCCCATTTGATTGGGGAATCATTTATGATAACTATAAAACTAGGTTATAAAACCTATAGCCTATTATGGTTAACATCCTTTGCTATAGATTCAAAATTATTTTTATGTACACTCATCTTAAAATAACTAAATCTTCAGGTCCAACTAGTGGATGTGCATGGGATATGATTTGAGGTATATATTGTTAGTTGTTTATAAATGTGTATTTATATAAAGTGGTTATGTTACTCTAGTTGTGTGACCCAATAATCATTGTGTTTAGCTATAAATGAGTTTTTACACTTGTGAAGTAGGCATGGATATTCAGTTGTGCTTGAGTTATCTTCTTATGAAGTGAAAATTGTTTTTTAGTTGTGAGTGGAATGTAATTATTATGTGAATATCTTAAGAGTGAGTTTGAACTTTAACATAGTATACACTGATTTATAGAGAAATAAGGAAAGGAATTCATAAATTTTTAAGATAGAGGGATTATGTGAATAGAAATATGAACATTTTATTTAATCATATAATTCTTGAGAGGGTTTACCAAGTGCAGTTGATTATATTCTTAAGATAGAATATATACAGTATTAAGTTCATGCACACACACACACACACATGTGTGTGTGTGTTTGTGTGTGTGTTTTGTGTGTGTGTGTGTGTGTGTGTGTGTGTGTGTGTGTGTGTGTGTGTGTGTGTGTGTGTGTGTGTGTGTGTGTGTGTGTGTGTATATGTATATGTATATATATATAAATGTATATATGTATATATATATATATATATATACATATACATATATATATATATATACATACATATATATATATACATATATATATTTGTGTGTGTGTGTGTGTGTGTTAACATCTCATTCATACAAATATATACCATACATTTGCATATATGCACAATCCTTAACAATATATATATATATATATATATATATATATATATATATATATATATATATTGGCATGAACTTAATAATGTATATATTTTATCCTAAGAATATAATCAATTGCACTTGGTAATATATATATATATATATTGTTAAAGGATTGTGCATATATGCAAATATATGGTATATATTTGTATGAATGATATGTTAACATATACATACATACATACATACATACATATATATGTGTGTATGTGTGTGTGTGTGTGTGTGTGTGTGTGTGTGTGTGTGTGTGTGTGTGTGTGTGTGTGTGTGTGTGTGTGTGTGTGTGTGTGTATGTATGTATATGTTAACATCTCATTCATACAAATATATACCATATATTTACATATATGCACAATCCTTTAACAATATGCATATATGTATATGGTTTACCAAGTGCAGTTGATTATATTCTTAGGATAAAATATATACATTCTTAAGTTCATGACAATACATTATATATATATATATATATATATATATATATATATATATATATATATATATATATATTGTCATGAACTTAAGAATGTATATATTTTATCCTAAGAATATAATCAACTGCACTTGGTAAACCATATACATATATGCATATTGTTAAAGGATTGTGCATATATGCAAATATATGGTATATATTTTTATGAATGAGATGTTAACATATACATATGTATAGTATATATTTGTATGAATGAGATGTGTGCATATAAATGTGGTATACATTCAGGAGAGTTTATTGAGTTATAAATCATGTTGTAATTATACCATAAATATATGCATATAACTCGTTCAATGTACAAAAAGTTATCATGGAAGTTAGATTATTGTTCTATGTGAGTTTAAGGCCTAAAGTATAAGGTATTTTATTAAGTAGTACCTTTGAAGTTTTTTTAAACCACCTTACTATTATTAGATAAATATTTATACATGGAATTAAGTTGTGTTAATTTCATTGTTGGCATTTAGGCAATAAATTAAATTTATTAGTTAAATGAAATAACATTGAGTTACTTTTTGAGATTTAGTAGTTTGTAGTATAAAGTATGGAATATACCTAGATGGTATGTTCTAATGAGGATTATTTATTATTTATGTATTAAATAGTATGATTTGAGATTCATTTCATAACATTTGATGTATGAAATGTATGTATTTGATTATTTCTATAATTAACATCTTTTATGTATACTAATAGGAAATAATCTAGTTAAATCTATTGGTTATATTTTACTTAACCAAATTTTGCATTTATAGAACTAAATAAGTAGTGTGACAAACTTCACCAGCTTAGATAGCATCATAAGTACAAGATGAGGGCAATCTGATCAAGTGCTATGTATGAATTTAAATGATCCAAGAGATCAATAACTATTTGAAAACTTTGGCCAAAGTAATGTTTTAGTTAAACATTTTCATTTCATGTGTTTGATATAGTTTACATATTTGTGTGATATCATGTTAGAACATATTTTCACTATGGTACACATCATGTATTAGTTATATTATAGCACATGGTTACTAGGTTATCTCTCTAGATTCTTACATCATCACTATCTACCCATCCATGATGGGAGGGATATTTCCTAGTTGGGAGATTATGCTAGGGATTGGTGGTCTATGGTTGGTGTGAAAAAGTGCTTGAATTATGTTATTCCTCCCCAAAACAAAACTTTATTAGAGACTACACTTGATATTACAATAGGATACTTGAGTTCATTGAGACTCATGCTTTGTGGAGATTTGTATCTTTCATTACTTCTTATTGTGACACTATTATTACTAAAACTATATTATTTATTCATCAGTACATTAACAATAGTGGGTGTAATATTGTATTATCCATGATTGAAATTATGTAATTACCTTTTGGATAAATGTAGTTTAACTATTTTAATGAGCATTATATATGTTTTTCTTAATCATTATCATGGTGATTTGTAGTTAAATGGATTGCTTCATATTTATTTATGGTTAAATTATTTAATGCATTTAATAATGGAACACTAGTTATATTTTTCATGGTGAAATTTGATGTATGAATATGTGTAATTAGCTTTTTTTTAAATACTCTATTCTAATAAAACCCAATGGGGTTTTACATAATGGTATCAAAGCTAAGCCTCAAACTCTAGGACTTAATAAGTCCACTAATATATTCTTATCCTTCTATTTAAATAGAAAGGATAATGGTGGGAGTTAGAGCATCTGATGAGGGTCCTTAGAATGCCAATGACAATAACCCTCCATTTGATCCTAATTGATTTGTCATTGAGCAAGTAGCAAAGTTGGATCAGATTATTAAGCCATGAATGAAAATAGGGAATGAATTATAGCCTTAAAATAGGAAGTTCATGGCCATGAAGATGAAACCCATTAGGATGGACCTAAAGAGCATCTTGATGAGTAGGAAATTCCTTAAGAGTAGAGGCAAAAGGAAGTGTGTAATATGTGAGAACTCATGTAACTACATAATTAGCTAGGGTTATGCAAAAGGTGAATCCACCCAAGTTTGATGGAACCATTTTGGGAGACAGAGCTAAAGTGTGGCTGACAAAGATTGAGAATTATTTTAAGATTTGAAACTTCTTTGAAGTCACTAGAGTAGTTTGGGAATCCTACCAGTTAGCTAGTGAAGTAGCTACATGGTGGGCCAATAAAAAGTTTTAAATGAATCTCAAATCTACCACCACCACTTGGGAGTAATTCATCACATTGTATAGATCATGGTGTCTTTCATAATTGTATTTTTTTCAAAATCTTATAGATTTTTAGAATCTTAAGGATACATATTACTGAATAAATACTAAGAGTAGTTCACTAAGCTTATGAAGTATGTACCTCAGTATCAAGTGAATGAGAGGTTTAAAATTAGGAAGCCCATCATGGTATTAGAACTCCAAATTGATGGTGAGGTGGATGTGTATGGTCCATATACCATGGATTAGGGCTTTGAGAAGGTATTCAAGCAGAAGCAAAAGCTGAAATCTCTTGCTCAAGTTAGAGATAAGTTTTAGAAAAAGTTTTAAAGTTCTAATCCAAATTTCAAAAATAAGAATTGGAAGTAGATGAGTGGAGACTCCAAGAGTAAATTCAATAACTAGAATTTTAGATTCAATAATGGCTCGGGTAATAGGAAACTTGGTAATGGTTTTAAGGGTGGTTTCAAAGAAAACCAATAGTCTAGCAAGAAAGGACCACCTAGAGGTTGCTTCATTTATGGAGGTGACCATTTTGATCATAAGTGTACCTAGGATATGTTGAATAATAAGGGTATACTCCAAAATAGGGAATTTTTCATTTGTAGATTCATGTAATAGTTGACAATCATCAGTCCAAATTCCAAGCTTCACCCATAGAATTATCAAGTATTTTTTTTGGTCATCTAATTTATATTTTGATTGAAATGGGGGAAATATAATGTTTTATTGCACCTAGAATGCTTAATAAGTTTTCTATAAAATATGGAGTTATGGAAAATGCATGGTTAGTACAGAATGGGAATGAGTCAAATGTTAAAGTTGATAAGTGTTTAGTCAAAGATGAGATAAGGTTGCTCAAATTCATAATAGTAGTGTATCTTTTTTCATCACTACTAGGGTCATATGACATAATCCTATGATTAAATTGGTTTGTGAATCATGAAGCTAATGTTGACTATTATTTGAAGAAGGTTTAGTGTTAAGATGATTTTATAAATCAAACATAAATATAAAGTGAGAAAAGAGAGTTGAAGATTAGGGAATTTTATGCAATGTAACTCAAGAAGGCTTAGAAAAAAGGATGTCAAGCATTTATTACTAAGATAAATGAGATGGAAGAATCTAAGGAACCATCCATCGAATATTATCATTTTCTTATGAATTTTTAGGATGTGTTTCCAAAGGAATTCATAGGATTTCCCCCAAATGTGAGTTTGAGTTATCGACTGATATCATAACTAGATTACATATATAGACTAAGGCACCATACAAAATGATAACCATAGAATTAGTTGAGTTGAAAGTTCAAAATTTTAAGTGTTTATCAAAAGGTCTAATTCAACCAAGTGTGTCACCATGGGGTGCACTAGTAGTCTTCATCAAGAAGAAAAATGGTACTCTTTGTCTGTGTACTGATTACATAATGTTAAATAAAGAGACCATCAAGAAAAAATATACATTACCTCATATTGATGATATTTTTTAGCAGATGTAAGGGGAAAAAATATTTTCTAGGATTGATCTTAGAGTAGGATATCAGCAGTTGAGGATCAGAGATAAGATTACCTAAACATAGCATTTAGAACTCGATATCGGCTCCATGAGTTCATAGTGTTACCTTTTTGGTAGACCAATGCTCATGTAGCATTTATGAATCTCATGAATAGTGTGTTCATAAATTATTTGGATCATTTTCTTTTGGTTTTTTTGGATGACATCCTCAATATTTTAAGCATTAAGAAGAGCATCTTTAACATCTAGAGCTAGTTCTGGAATGTCTGCATAAACACACAGTGTATGGTAAGTTATCTAAGTGTGTATTTGTCCAAGAGAAAGTGCATTATATAAGAAATTTTATCTTTGTAGATGGTATTTTAGTAGATCCATCAAACATAAGAGCCATTAAGGAGTTTTTAGCACCAAATAATGCGCATGAGGTAATAATTTTCATGGGATTAGTAGGTTATTATAGGAAATTCAATTCAAATTTCTCTAATATAGATAATCTAATTAATTATCTATAATTGAAGAATCAAAATTTCATTTGGTTAGGTTAGTGTGAGATAGCCCTTCAAGAACTAAAAAGGAAGCTTACTTCAACACTAATACTAAGAGTTCTTGATCCTAATGGTCAATTTTCAATGATCACCAATGCATCTCAGGATGGAATTTAGAGTTTTTTTGTCACTTCTAGGTAGTATAAGTTCATTAATTTGATAATGATGTAAGAAAGAATGAATTTCATAATTAATTTCATTATCTCAAGTCAGAACAAGTTGATAGAATCCTATTATTACTATTTACCTCCTCAATAAAAGGAGTTTAAAATACTATTTTTTCTTTATAATACTATTTTTTCCATTAAATACAATAAATATTAGAGTTCTTATGTAAGATGGTGTAGTGGTAGCCTATGAATCTAGGACACTGAAGCCTTATGAGGTGAATTATTCCCCTCATAACCTAGAACTTGTGGAAATTATGCATGTTTTACAAGTCTGGAGGCATTATTTATTGTAAAAGCCATTTGAAATCAAGATTGATCACTTGGGACTCAATTACATCTTCACCCAATCAAATCCAAATGCTCATCAAACATGATGGTTAGATTTCTTATTTGATTAAGATTTTGATATTAACTATATCAAAGTCAAGGAAAATATATTAGTTGATGCTTTAAGCCCTAGGAGGTACGTAGTAGCCATGGATACTATCAGGAGTACTTTAAGGGATCAAGTGATCAAATTATTACTAAGAGATGAATTATATGATTAGGTTAGGAAAGCATTGTATAATAATGTTCATAATCCTAAGTATAAGGGATTTAAAATTTAAAAATGATGATATTTTATGGAACAATGATAGGATGTATGTGCTAGATAGAGATAATTAGTGGAACATAGTGATTAAGGAACTTCATAATGCCAAATATTCAAGACATCCAAGAGAAACCAAGCTCATGGATAATCTTAGACCACTCTATTTCTAGAAAGGAATCAAGAAACATGCAATGAATTTTGTGTTTCACTTTTTAGAATGTTGGCATGTGAAATCTAAACATGTGCATCTAGCTAGATTATTATATCAACATGACATACCAGAATGGAAGTGGTAGGTGATTAGTTAGGAATTTTTCCAAGGTTTACCATTGTCATGGAATAGGCATGACATGATCTTAGTAGTAGTTGACAGACTAACTAAGGTGGCTCACTTTATCCCAGGCAACTTGACTGATGATATACCTACTCTTTTAAAGAGATTTATAAAGGAAGTGCATTGGTTGCATGGTTTTCTAGAGAAGATCATTTTGAATCAAGATCCAAGATTGAATTATAGATTTTGGTTGACTCTAAATTTAGTTATAGGTATGCAGTTGAATTTTAACACTACTTATCACCCAAAAACTAATAGGCAAATAAAAAAATTTAATCAGGTGTTATAGGATTTAATTCATATATATTAGATAAATCAAAAATATAAGTGGGAGGAGTATTTTTTGTTGGTTGAGTTTTCTTAAAATAACTCATACCAATTCACTTTGAAAATGACTCTATTTGAGATATTATATGGAAGTGTAGGGCACCAATCAATTGGGATAGGTTAGAGGATAGGGTGGTCTTTGGACGTAAAATGCTTTTGGAAATGGAAGATCAAGTTAGAATAATTAGGCAGAGGTTAGCCATGGCCAATGATAGATACAAAATTTATATTGATCTAAATAGAATAACTAGGTAGTTTTTAGTAGGTGATAAAGTGTTACTATGGGTTAATCTTCAAAAAAAGCTCAATTAAATTTGAGAAGTAAGAAAAAAATTCATTGAAATATGTGGGACCCTTCAAGGTTTTAGAAGTGGTCAACCCTATAACATATAAGATTTCATTACCACCATCTCTAGCTCTTTTGTATAATGTCTTCCGTGTGTCTTATCTTTTAAAGTATATAGTTGATCCTTGAAATGTGTTGGATTGGAATGCTTTATAGGTTCTAGATCTTAGGGTGGTCATGATAGAACTAATCAAATTAATTGACACTTACAAACTTTGTTTTCATAATAGATAAGTGTCATAGTGCAAGGTCCTATAGGACCAATATTCTGAGGTAGTGCCACATGGGAGTACTATGATGAGTTTTTCATGTTGTTTCAACATTTGTTTGCTTGATTTGTTGTTGCAAATTATATTATTTTCTACTATTTTTTTTTAATTTACACTTATATTTGAATAAATGTCATCTAGATGATGACCAGCTTTAGGGGGGAAGGATGTTACATCATGATTTCTCTCTAGGTTGAATAACTTGTCTAATCCATGGATTATTATGATTGTTAGTTGATTGATTGATATTTAATTAAGCTTCATGTCATATGTTATTTATGTAATAGTTATTTGTTGCTTATATTACCTGATTAAATTGATATGAGTTAGATGTATTTTTATATTCTATACATTATGATCATGTTTTTAGTATATATAACATTATTCTATGGATATAATTATGTTTGAGCCTAAAAACCTTCATTATTGTCAGTTGGATGTAGGATAAATACATCTCTCATAGAGTGACAAAGGGAGAGCATCATCAAGGAGGATGGCATAGATGGAGATGT
>JARHVA010001264.1:1840000-2042500 GCA_037957365.1 Torreya grandis
TTGCTCTATGATTGTGGGAGTAAAATAAGGAGATTATCCTATAATGTGTATTGTTATAGGAAAAGATGTCCCCAATTAAGGGAAAGGAGGTATTTTCTTCCTCTATCTAATAAATTTCTTTGGTGTTAGGGTATCAATGATATACTTAGTCCTCCCAACTATATTATACATTGAAATTGTAGGGGAATTTATCTAGGAATCTTGGCCAATAGGCATTCCAAACTATGTATATAACCTTATGGGTGTGACCTATGTTACAAAAATGGATATAAACACTAGACTTTAAAAATGTACCTTATTTTATGTCCCAAGGAATTTGGGACTAGTTACACTAAAGAATGAGTGTGTCATTGGGGTGCTAAGAAAATTTTACATGTAACTAGTGATATATGTGCAATCAACCCTAATGGTAATATACATAGTAAGGGGACTCATATTATGTTGACTAGGTGGAGGACAAGCCCAAACTAAAGTAAACTATAGTTGGAAAATTGGCATTATGATTGCTTGGAGATTATTTGTTGGGATTAAAGAATACAAATAATTATTATTTATTAATACCATAATTGTAGTAATATCAATTTAAGAAGTTACCAAATAATGGAGAACTTGTATACTTATGATTTGGGAGGGTATAGCTAGAGCGATCATTTCTACATTTGTCATAATGGTAGCTTAAGGTGGATAACATGGGGGTGTGGTTCATGATGGTCCCTATTATGAGCCTTATAATTTTGATTCTACTTCACCTTCCATATATACCTTTTTATCTAAAAATAACTTAGTGTCCATTAAGCTAACCCTTCCCTAATCAACTTCTTCATATCCATCTATAATCTTAGTTCCTCTAAATTGGGTGTCCTCTTTGGTCATCCATTCATTTTCCTCAGTCATTTCCTTAAATTATTAAGTTTCCTCAGTGTCTATTTAGACACCCACTCTTCTTTAGTTTCCCACTATTGATCTCCCTCTTCACTATCATATATTTTAATAGGGTTTGATATTTATTTACCCCTTCTTTTATTTCCCTCTTCTCCTAATAATTATGTATGTGTCTCATCTAATTCCACCTTTTGGGGTGAGATTGGAGGAGTCTTGGGATTTCTCTTATCTATAATTCAATACTTAACAATTGTATGGGATAGCCCTGTAGGTATTGGAGTGGAAAATGAAGTGATTATAATGGTAGAAGGTGGTGGTAAAGATGTTATCCCAAGATATTAAGGAATTATAATTGATGGTTTTGTTATAATATCGAGTGACCCAGGAGGATAAATAATATAAACTTGAGAAAGGAAAGTGGGAAGACTTACTATTTTTGCCTGTGGTTAGTGGAGGTAGAGGTAACATGGATAATAATCTAACTAATCTACTAGGACTTAGATATTTAACCTCTATTATTATTATTATTATTTGAGGATAAGTAGCACCCATTGAATGTGTAGAGGAGATAGGGGTAGTCTCAAACCCATCTTCAACATCTACTTCCCTAAATGGACTAGCTTACTCTTGCATATCTAGTTATATGTAATTAGGAGGTCTATAAATAGCTGTATAAACATATTGTTTTTTGTTAATAATCTTGTCATAATCAATGCTGGAGGATCATATTAGATCCTTTAGGATAAAATCATTGACATATTTACTATGTACATCCTTATATCCTATTTAGTATCATCCTCATCATTCATGAATATAGAATCAGGGTTGTAAGATTGGTCTCCATAATTGATTCCTAATTTTTTTATCATATTTTTTTATGTTTCCCCTAACATTATTCCTAGGGTCCTAATGTCTAAATGGTTACCATTTTAATCCATAATACACTCTAATCTTCCCCACTGACTGAAAGTGATCCCACCTCATATACTATATTCAACTAATGTTAAGAGGGGTTAGGTGAACAACTGCTTGCTTATCCCTCTATAACTCAACATTAAAATTATCAACCAATTAATTAGTAATATCTCACTTAGATAATTTTTAGTAATTATTTATGGTAAATATAGTGGGTGTGACTTGGTACCCTCTATCTTGATTATGGTGCATTCAGGATAGAATCAATAATTCCCCATTTTCTAAATAGTTTTCTTTATGGGATCTGATAAACTAGGCATGTTTCTACCATATATAACTTGGTACAACATGGGATAAAATGTCTCTATCAAAAATTTTATTTGATTCCTAAACCTATGAACATGGATGACATTGAACTCATTGTAAATCATGTTATTTAAATACTTAGTATATGGTTTCTAGGGTTCTTCATAAGTTGATGTAGTGTTGCAGTCACAACATCTACCAAATAA
Organism: Torreya grandis; assembly: GCA_037957365.1. Classification (NCBI taxonomy): domain Eukaryota; kingdom Viridiplantae; phylum Streptophyta; class Pinopsida; order Cupressales; family Taxaceae; genus Torreya; species Torreya grandis. The sequence goes on from JARHVA010001264.1 coordinate 1,842,310, forward strand.
GACATCATATAGAAGTTGTTATCTAATAATATCCATATATTAGTGATTCACTTAATCAAATTAGAGATAGTTATCTCCCCTAAGAAAATAATATTTTTGGAAATCATGATGATATTCAATAATGGGACCCATACCTCATTGACATAATAAATTATTGGGAAGCTATATATTTTATTTAGTAAAGCCATAATAATTCTTACCCTTACTATAAAGGTGGATATGGGAATAGTAAAAGTATGGAATTCATAAAAAAATATGATTGGGTTGACACCCCATTATTTCAATTTGATGGATGTTATTTGAAATAAGACATGAATTGAGCATGCCCTACCTATAGGTTATATATAGAAGAGGGATCTTGTAGTACCTTTTGAATGAATTTACACTTATGCATGCCACATGATTATTGATAAGTCAAAAATTCACTTATTTTCACTTATATTTGTACCCTTTAAGGAGATGAAAATATCTCATCACCTAAATGGCACAATGGAATTACCTCTAGGCTTGTGGGTAGCCTAAAGAATGAGGTGAATCTCTAAGTAGGGCTAACTCCCTTGATGTATCACTTTGGATTGAAAATAATACTAAACTTGGGGGGCAAAAAGGGAGAATAATAATTGAAATCAAAATAAAATAAGGGAGGTGATACACCAGATAACATGGTGACATCCAACCATATGCATCTTACACTTAAAATCAAGAGACAAACTAAACCTACACTTCTCCAATCTTCATCTCCTCACATCAATTCTACATTGTGAGGTTATGGATGAATCTGCATAGCTAAGAGGACTATTAGGGAAATAATAAATATAAAAACTCACTCAAACCTTGAAATCTCCTAGAACACTTCACATGCCCTACGAGAAGAAGCTTTCCAACTGTAAATAGGATGAAAGAATGATAAAACATGCTAAGGAATCCATAGTCTTCACTTATGAAAAATCAAACATTCAAAATGAAAACAATAATAATAATCATGTAATAGGTAACAATCAGTTTTATTATGTATCAAAAGGTATAAATTTGAGTAGGTCTCTCCATACTCAAGTGGAGCATCCAATACAATGTAAAAATGGCTAGTTCTTATAAAACTTGAGAGAGAGAACAAAAGAGAAGTCCAAGGGTCACAAGAAAACTTTTCAAGATGATAAAAGTAGTTAATTTTTCATTATAATATTATATTTGATGAACCATGTAAGGTATGGAATCAAAAGTGTCAATTCAAGGCATAAACTTCATGAAAAGTGGCAAGAAACTCTTCATTCTACCTCAAAAAACTACCTTTATGATTTAGACATATTTGAACGTCCCATAAATTATTAGGAGTAGTTAAAATGATCTTAATATAATTTTAGGATCTCTTACATGCCTCTCGATGCATTTGTTGCATGATTGGTCCTCTAAAATCCCCTAAAAGTGAACCGTAATCATCTGATGTTGATAAAACTCATCTTTCCTACACCTTGCACACATAGCCTCAAAAAGGTATAAGTTGTTCATGAAAATAAATATAATTTATTAAATGACATTTTTATAAAACCTACATGTCCCTATAAGCATTAGGCACACCTTAGAATGGCATCCACTTGAGGTTTTCACACTTCTCCCTAGCTTCTCCATTAGCCCAGTTTTGACTAGCTAAATTGAAGCACCTAGTTGGGGTACTTAGAATTTATTTTAATAATTAGAGTGATATTGGGATTTATCTTAATTATAAATATTTTTATCCATGTGATTTTCATCTCTTAAAACCTTTTACAACCTAAAAAACACATAAAATTGTGAGAAAACCCTTATTTTTTCCCCCATTTGTATAATTATGTATAGATAGTTAACATGTGATGGATCATAATGGATTCATCTACAATTTCCAATATCTATTCTGGTCAAACTAGTCCATTTGATTTCATCTCCAACTCTATTTTCATAAACTAGTCCTTAGCAAGGGATTTTAAGGGTTGTAGGTGCATTATGCTCTTAAGGTTGGTTCATAAAACCCTAACATAGCAAACTCAAAAAAACCTCAAAAATATGATACTAAATTCTCCTTTCTAATATTCCAAACTTTTTATATTCCCATGCACATCCTTCAAGGAGATCTAAGCACCTCAACCTGGCCTATCAAATTTGTTCTCTTGTTTCTTATGGGTCTGGACTAGTTTTTGGCTCAAAAAGGACTTTTTGTGATTTCCTTTGCATCTAAATGGCTTGTGCACATATTTAGTGTCTCTATATACATAATAATATCCATTTATATGTTTAATTCATGTTATAATTAAAGATTATTGCTTGTTTGGGCATAGGGATAAAACTTAATTAATAGGTCTGAATTGTCCTTATAACTCAAACTAGCCTTTTGATGGCTTTCCTTATTTACCAATAGCTTAGGAACTTCTATGATTATCTAAAAAACATTATAATATAATTTTTAAATCATTCCTATGGTTATAATTGTTATTGTTCCCTTATTTGGTCCTTAGGCCAAAATCTTATCATTTAGACCTGTCTACAAACATTATAGTTTGATCTAACCTTTTAAGCTTCACCCATCCCTGTTTGGTCTCCCATATTGGAATTGGTGTGATTCAACTCTCCAAATACTCTTGAAGTCTCTCCTTATCTTTTGGTCACTACTTTTTACTTATTTCCCTTAAATTTTCTAGCTTCAAACATGAGGGGAGTGTCTTCTCTTTGAGACAAAATAGAGGGCACTTCCCCTATTTTATCAATAAAACCAAATATTGTATGAGATTTTCCAACTCAAATAGTTATTTTTTTCCAATTTTTGGCTTTTTTTTAATGATTTGACATCTCAAATCCTAAAAAAGAAAAGACCTATTGTGTGGAAGCAAATTGTGTGTAGACTTCACTAGATGAACTATATGATGCATTGTTAGAGACCTTTCCTTTCTCTATATTAAATTATAATAGATTCATTGTAATATTATAGTTATTATAGAGGTGTTTTGAGCTGAAACATCACTTCAACTTACATTGTTTCCCTTCACACTACTTAGAACTCACCCATCTGATTGTGTTCTACCCTTAAGCCTAACTATAGGTGAAATTAGGTGATTCAAGGGTTTATGTAGGCTTATTTATCTCTTGAAAGAGTATTATTAGATCATAAAAATCCATATTTAGGTGATCACTCATTATTTAATTAGGTTTGAGCTCCCATTAACCTGTCAATACACCTTTTCCCTTTCAAAGTTGAGCTTATTATCTACTAACTGAGACACTTTATTTTTTAGGGCCTCTACCTATAGGTACATGTGTCAATTTATTAGCCTTGGGAAAGACTTAATATTACCTTGAGATATTTATATACATTTAAATCATCCTTTACTATCCAAAACTGGTATCTATTTCATTTTTAAGACCCTATCATAACCTAGAAAAGCCATCAATTGGATAACTATCTACTTACTCAACTATAAGTGCAAATTTAATCAAATGAGTTTTTTAATGATTTTTAAGGATTATTTTAATCACTTTGGGTCACAAAAATGTATTTTCATGCTTTCACTACATTTTATTCCCTTTAAACATCATCAAGCACCAAACTAGCTCACTATCTGAGACAGACATAACTAACTATGTTTCTACTTCAGAATACCCTTGTAGGTGCACTTTATATGATTTAGGCCCTATTTCATGACTAAAAATATCCTTTAAATTTTCCATAGTCATATATCACTATAATTTATCCTTTCATTCTTGAAATACACTCTATTACAAAGGTTATGAAACTCAATCTTGATGACAACCATACAGTCATCTTATAGGTTACATTTTGTAGTGCAAAGAGGCTTGTAGGTGCTATGTTTGGGTTTCATTTAGGGTTGGAGTATCTTTTATGTCATATGGATTAATTATGGAGTGTATAGTTTACCAAAACCAAATTAATACTTCATGAGTTCCTCAAAACCTTCTACATGCTTTCAATACATGACAAATCCTCAGTTGGTTGTAGATAACACTGAGTAATTTCAGTGTCTTAAAGAGAAAATTGATAGCTTAAAAAACCACTTTCCTTGACTAAAAAACCTCTCTTATTCTACAAGTTGATATACCTATCTATAATCTTGAAGATGAGTATAATAATAGGTCTTGAGACTCAATACAAATTTGAATGAAGACACTCAAAAAAGGGCCTAGACTTATGTTTTGGTAGTTTTGGGAATTTTTCTCAAAGTATCAAAACATTGTTTGGAATGTCTCCTTGAGGTTACATTAGCATAAAAATATATAAAAATTATTCTTACTGATCACCAATCATGTTTAAACCTTATAAACTTTAGATAGATCTCAAAAACCACATTTCATGCTCCTTCAACTGATGGCAGGCTATACAACTATTCTAGATGGCTAATTTATACATTTAATTATCCTCTTGGCTCTTTAAGTGGTTTAATTTAAGTTTTATTTGAAATTTTATATTATTAAAAGACATATTTTATAAATAATACATCCATTAAATTTATCTTGAAACCATAACATAGGAGAAAACCTTAGCAATTTGAAGAAATTACTGTAACTTCACTCCTTCACTCCTCCTTGCAAACTAAGTTAGTTAGATCAAAAAATCAAGTTTAAAAATGAAAAAAATTATGGGTACCATTATATTATGAATTAAACATCATATTTAATCATCATAACCAATTATATTGTATGAATATTCCCGAAATGGATCAAAACCTGTAGGGTGCACAAAATGTTAAGCAAATTTACACAATCAACTTCAAATGAGTGATTCATAAATCACAATTGATAATTATTAAATATAATTATAATTAAATAAATTTATATTATTTCAAAACAACGTCCTAAAATATTTTTACCTGAAACCCCATGGGTTGTTCGTACTGATCAAAAACATGAAGGTCACTTCAGTCTGTCTAAAAAAACAAGAGATGAGCATAATAGTTTTGGCCACAAAATGACACTCCTAGTTAAAACCAAGTGTAAATATTAGTATTTTAAAGGCTAATATACCCCCAAATATCTTTCCCCATGTGTCGTACAAGTGCCAAATGTTTCCTTTTCTTTAAGAAAACTAACTTTTCTTCTTATGAACCTACAACTTTATAGTTTTGTCAGTTACTTAAGACTCATAAGGACACATGGGACATGAAATCACATTTTTCACCTTCACATTTCATAATAAACACATACAAATCATTATATTCACCTTTTTGACCCTTAAAATGACTCAAAATGATAAATGGACATAAAAAGCAATTGACCTAAGCCAATATAACATTAATTGACCTCAATTAACCTATGAAACACATCATTAAAATATATTATAACCCCTAAAACATATATAAAACCAAATTTTTACCTACAGGTTCCCCAATTCGACCTAAAATTCAAATTTGGTCAACAACAGTATTTTTCAAAAAAAAATCATTTCCAAACAAATAAAATAGTTTGTCAATGTAGTGCATTACCTTTGGCTTGTCTATAAAATTATGTAGTCTACCTATGTTTATTTCTAAAGTGTCATCCTTATATCTTTGTGTGAAAATTAAAATCTAATGTTCTACTATGAATGGATTTATAACATCAACCTCATCCCTGATGGATGAATAATGTTTGAAACCATGGTTAAGAGTTGCCAAATAAAATGTTATTTATATATACTAAGTTAACCCAAAAATTGGATATGTATAAGGAGGAATACAAGATGAGAAATACATTGACATTGAAGTATCAATATTCATATTCTATGAATAGCTTAAAATATCTTAGTGGTTTTAGAGCTTCAAATTCATAATTTTCACTTGGTAGCTAGGACACAATGTGATCAAATCAAGTATGGAAACTTGAATTATATTTATTTAGATTTGATATCTTTGAGAATTGAATGAATAAAGTCATTAGTTCATGTGAATTAATGGTAATAATAATTTTCACTCCACTCCTTTCCTACCTTTTATTGACATTCCAATTCACCATTTCAGCAAGTGCTACACTCAAAAGGGCTACATGAATAGTCATGTTCTTGCACAATATCAAATGCTCTAAGACCAAAATCATGTGCAGATGCTTCCCATTTTCACCCCCACTAAATAATTATCTTAGGTCTAATTATTAAATAAGTATTAATTCACACCCACAAGGAGTCCCTAATACATGTCCCTTGAAAATATCATTCACTATACCACCATGTGCACACAACTCAAATCACATAGGCCTCCCCAACTTCGAGCAGTGATAGAAAGAATTACATAGGAACAATTATAAATCATGAAGGGCACATTTAATATCTTTCATCTTCTTACACACTCTCATTCAAAGACTTCCTATCATTTAAATGATGAAGTGTTAATCTAAATAGTATATTTCCCATATGTGCCCTTTTAAATATAGATCATGATATCATCCTACACAACATTCTATTTTTGTACTAATGTATGTTTAAAATAAGGCAAAGAATATGAAGACCACTAGAAGGGACTTATCTAGGAAGAGATTGGTAATTGTGTATTATCATAAAATACTACCCTTATCACCCTTCATAAGTGTGTGGCCACACTATGTAGTCAACTCTCTATGTAACCTTTAGTGTGCAGCCATGTGTAGGAATTTACAAATATGGGCACATGACAACTTCATTACCTACATAGGATAATGAGATAGAACCTAAGGATATGCCTATGTGTCCACACATCATTAAAATGACCCAGGTGGATTACCAAGTGATCACCATAAATATGAATAGATTTCAATCTCGGTTAGATGCTAAGGAAATTAAATTAGAATATAATTGAATTCCTGGGTAGTTGTCACATTTTTATAACATAGGCACATGATCTATTCTAACAAATATCCCAACTACTTCTCCACATCATTATTAAATAGTGTAACTACCCTAATAGTGGGTGAGATTTTGATTAATGACTCATGGGTTCCTCATTGCCTATAAAATCTTAGGACTTATGTTGTCAAAGGGTCAACATTTTTATGCACCCTTATGCTATTATAATTTACCCTCTAAGAGCATATATATTGGTAAAAATCTTACTTTAATTATAATTGAATTAACATATGGATAACCGCATGGAGCTAGAGGACAATTTTGTGGACATTTTACATAATGCAATCACATTATTAAATAATGTGATCATGTTATTGACATAATGTGATCACATTATTTAAATTATGGATCAATAATTACCAAGCCATAATGAAATTGTGTTAATGTATAATTTGATGGCATTAATAGATAAGATGATCATGTTATTTTAAAAAATATAGTGCAATTGCATTACTTTTTTTTGCAGGTTAAAGTAATGAACATGTATATGGATTGAATGTTGGTTAATAGGTAATGTGATAGCATTACTAATAATGTGATAATGTTATTTATAACATGATCACATTATTGATAATGTTATCACATTATTATTCTTTTTCACATAAAATCATGTGGTAGTTGCACATGAAGGCAAATTTATCTAGAAGCTTATATTTACTACTCTAAATATTGTTACATTTATTTCCTAATACTTTAAATTTATTTTAGTAAATATAAGAAAATAGGGTCACTCTACATTTGATATATTTTATATCATAATTGCATGACTTATGATTTTTAAAATAGCTTTTCAAAATCCAATCTAGTTGATACTTAGACAATTTTAGGGTATATGTATCAAACATAGGGATTTTAAGACATGATTATTTGTAATTAATGTCCATTTTTGGTAAATTTATAGTCATTTTTGAGGTTTTTATGCCTTTCAAATTGATTCCTAACCTTTTTATGGTCCTTAGGTTTCTCAAAATCAAAGTTTAAAAGCCACTTACTTTAAAATTAATACAAAGTGGTGTGATTGAGGTAGCATAGGTCACATTGATGACCTACACACATAAAATAACCACCTTGTGTTAATTTCACTTGTTATTCATCCCTAATAACTTCCTACTCATGTATTATCACTCTCTCATAATTTTTCAATGTTCCTAATTACTTCTTCATTGATTCTCACTATCCTTAATCATCTCTAATCACTCCCTCATCATCCTTTATTACTCCTTCATTGACCCTCATGATCCCTCATCATCCCTAATCACTCACTCCTCATCCCTTATCACTCCCTCATTGACCCTCACCATTACTAGTAATATTTAATCACTCCCTCATCATCCCTAATCACTCCCTCATTATCTCTCACCATCCCTCATTAGTTATCACCATCCCTAATCACTCCCTCATTTGCTCTCACCATGCATAATCACCACTTCATCATCCCTAATCTCTCCTTCCTCATCCCTCATCCTCCCTAATCACTCCCTTATTTAACCTCACTATTCCTCATCATTTATAATCCCTCCTTCATTATCCCTAATCACTCCCTCATTGACCCTTACCATCCCTCATCATCCCTCATCACCCCTAATCACTCCCTCATTAATCCTCACCATCCCTCATAATCCCTAATCACTCCCTTATCCTCTCTAATCACTCCCTCATTAACCCTCATCATCCCTATTGACTCCCTCATCATCTCTACACAATTCCTCCTCATCCCTCCTCATCCTTAATCACTCCATCCAATACCTTGATGGTGGTATTTTTTTTGGGTTTAACAATGCTATGAGCTACAAGTGGAGATTTGAGTGCTAGCATAAAATATAAGACATAATTATCAAAATGATGTGAAGGAAAATTTGAAACATATATACATAATACCTATGAAAAAATATGGGCTTATTATAAATGATGTAATTCACAATTAAAAATCTACAAAAAAAAGATAAGCAAGTAAAACCACCATAGCACTAAGAATGGGTACTAATTACATGAGGATCACCAAGCTATGTGATTTCCTAAAACCAATCAATTGATTTCCATATGAGGACATTTTATGATCTGAGTAATTTCATTGAAGGACTTTTTTTATGTCTATTGATTCAGTCATCATACTAGAGAGTGGAAAATAATTTTTAAATGATTAAAAAAACTAGTCCAAGATTGTAAAGTGGTGTTTAATTCATAACTTCAATTCTAATGAAGAGTGTCACAATATGAGATCTCTACTTGTACATCTTGAGAAGTTGTTTCAACTTATCTAACACTATAAAAAGGTAATAGATAATATATTATGAACCCAATAATATGGTTGGTACTAAAAATATCTCTACTTCCCCCAATAAGAAATTATATGAATTAAAAATATTGTTTCATTAACAAATGTAGATCAATGGTGAAACAATACACTTCATCATTTATAATGGAATTCATAAGAATTTAATCTATCCTAAATAATATTTTCAAAAATTAAACTTAAAATTTATACATCATCCATAACCATATGATAGTGTATGGTCTGGTGTAGTCCTTGAGAAATGGATCACCTAGTAGTGTCACTTGGTGTACAAAATAAAAATTTTAAAGATGCAATACTTTGTGAAATCTCACCATTAAAGGTGTGTGATGTTTTACATGTGGTAAACCATGTATTTTCCATTGACATTTAATATATGAATTAAATCCTTGAAATGTTGTGATAGATTGTCATGATCTACAATACCATATATCATAGTTAGTTCATAAGCTTTCAATCATCAGTGCTAAGAAGTGCAAGAATATTTTATATTCTTGTAATGAGTATACTCTTGATGGTAAGAATTAAATTCAATAACATACTTATGTCACCATATCATAGTGTGGTTTATCCAATAATAATAAAGACAAAATAATTGAACCATAAACTAGATGAATACAAGGATTTATTTCAGTCACCTAAATTAAATAATATTATTTATTTGGTCCCTTAACTACCTCTGCCTCAAACCTCTTTATACACCATATCATTTCTATAGAATGAATAGATCAATTTTTAGATATATGAAATCATGGATAATGGATACATCATGCCCAAAATAATTCCTTGAAGAAGCCCAATTGTGTTTATGCCAAAGTTGTGAATCAATTAAAAAATATTAACAAGATTAAAGTGAAGAAATATTATCTTCATCTAAATATTAAGTAATTTTTCTACCATATCCATGGTGTAGAATTATTTTCCAAAATTGATCTTAAGTTTGGATATCATCACATTCATGTTAAACCTCTAGACATTTGGAATACAGTCTTAAAAATAAAGGAATGATTGATTGACTAATTGGTTATGAATTTTAGGTTAACTCATGTAGCAAATTTGATCATTTGAAGATGTTGAACAACATCCTTAGGCCATTTACCTATGTCATTTTTTTAATCTACCTTGATAACATCTTAATCTTTAGAAAACATGGGATGAACATCTACACCATGTTGAACTAGTGTTTCACATTTTTCAAAAATATATTCTTATTATAACATGAATAAATGTTAATTTTTCATGAAAGAGATAAAATATTTGGGACACATTACACACATAAGGAGTGCATGTGTGAAAGTAATCAAGATTCAAGTCATATAGTAATGAGAAACACTAAATAACTTTGTTTCTAATTCAAATATTCTCAAAATTAGAAAATTATACAAGATATTTGTGCTTAATTTTATATTTTGAACAAAAATACCAAAGGTGGAACTAAATAAAGTTATATCTAGTTATCCTCACAATAAACTTAATTCAATGAACTAAAATTTAGACTCTATATTGTGTTAGTACTTATGTTATTTGACTATAAATTTGGAAGATCATCCAATTCATTTAGTAATAAATTGACTATCACAAATGGGTATTGAAAACACAATGAGTCCTAAAGAAGATTTAATTTCTATTATAATGGATTAAGAAACATATGATTGGAATCAAAGATATATTTAGAGAATATAATTATGTCATATGCTGAGGGAGTGATTATGGAGGTGAGGATCAATGATGGAGTGATGAGGGATGGTGAGGAATGGTGAGGGTCAATAAGGGAGTGATTAGTGATGATGAAGGCTGAAAAAAGATTAATTATGGATTATGAGGGATGAGGAAGTAGTGATTAGGGATGATGAGGTATGGTGATAGTCAATGAAATATTGATTAGGGATGATAAAATTGAATCATTGGATACGATGAGATATAATGAAGGTTAATGAGGGAGCGATTAGGGATGAGGAGGGATGATAAGAGAGTGAATAGGGATGATGAAGTGATTAAGGATTATGATGGATGAGGAAAGAGTGATTAGGGATGATAAATGATGGGGAAAAGTGATTAGGGATGATGAAGGGTAGTAAGGGTCAAAGGAGCAGTGATTATGGATGATACGGGAGTGATTAAAGATGACTAAGGGTAGTGAGGGTTAATGAGGGAATGATTAGGGATAATGAGGAATGATGAGAGAGTGATTAGGGGTAATGAGGGATGAGTAATAAGTGATAAAGGATGAAGGATGAATTATGAACAATTGAAATTAACACAAAGTGGTCATTTAATGTGTGCAAGTCATCACTATGACCTAAACTACCCTAATCACACCATTTTGGATTAATTTCAAAGTGAGTAGTTTTCAAAATTCAATTTTGACAAATATAGGACTCTTATAAATGACAAGAATCAATCCAAAAGACATAAAAACATAAAAAATTACTATATATGTCTTAAATAGTTTCATCTTATATATCAAGAAAAGAAGAAGAAGAAAGTAGATATGGGTATGGTTGAAAAACTTTTTTGGTTATGCACATATTGAATTAGATGATTATTAACAGCTCCTCTTTGGCTTGGGAGGATTAACTACAAATACAACAAGACTAAATAAAATGGTTGGTTAGATAGATATTTGGGTGGATTACCTGGTGCTAGATAGATCCTAAAAGCAAGAGCTTCCTCTAGGGATATCAATCCACATGTTTTAAATAATTGAGTTAAAAAAATAGAAGATAAAGTACTTTCATCAATAATCAAAAGGTATTGCAATTGAATATAAGAAATTATTGATAAATAAAATGACTAATGTAGTAATAATTTGGTCAATATTAATGCTTATTTAGTTTAGGTATGGTTCAAAAAATAGGTTGTAAGTCTATGAATAGGCAAATGAAAATAAAGTTGGATTTAGTTGAGGGTAGGTGGATGAAAATAGCTTATTGTTATTTTCTACCATAGTGATTATCAGTGGTTGGTGTGACTATCAGTGATTAAGGTGACCATCGATGGTTGAGATAATTGTCTATGGTTCAAAATGCCATCGATGGTTATTATGTATTAGATTTGGGTGCTGAAAGGTCAGATTGATGGGATCACAAAAGGCAATTCTAAGAGATTGGTTAATACAGGGCTCTTTATGAAATACAAATAAAATAATTTATAGATTGAAAACAAATACTTATCTTTATATAGGTTTATTATATGCATGGTTGAGGTGGTTATCTCATGAAGAAATTTTTATAGAGTAATGGTACTTGGTTGTTGGTTGAGTGGCAGCAACACTTTATCTCTCTCTCATGATGGTTGGATTATTAGATTGTTGGAAGCACACCTACAAATGAAGCTCTAGATGCAAAATCTCTTGATAGTCATGGATGAATCCTTTTTCACTTCCTACTCCTCTCTTCTTATATGCAAAGAATGAGAGGTACAACAAGACATTAACAGGGGGTCCAACTTGTTGTCTAATTTTAACTTGCACATGCATTAGATCACACATGAATTAGATGAGCTAATTATAAAAAATAAAGTCAAGGTGAAAGGTTACTTAAGTTAGTTTAGATGGTGGACCTTGATCGTTGGTGGTCAGGGTGACCATTGATAGTTAGGGTGATTGTCATTAGTCAAGGGTCAAGATAAAGTTAGGTTAAAAGGTGGGTTTATGTAGTAGTTCAAACTAACTAGCATTAGGTAGGTTTGGGGTCAAACAATCTAGGCTGTGCCCAAGGGGGTCTTGAGGTGGTCTAGGGTAATTGTGACATTTAGAACCATCATGTGTAGATTTTTGATGTCTACATTTTTTATCTTTTTTTTGTGTATTTTGTATTAATAAATGGCAAAACAAAAATGGATTTCTAGTTGAATGTTTGGTTGCCTCAAGCATGGGAGGAGTGTTCCACCTTAAACTAAGAGTTGATGAGGTAAAATAGAATTGGATGCAGGTTTGATAAGTGGTGAAGGTGGTGAGGAAGGTATATGTCATGAAGGTGGGTAATAGGTTGGGAACTAAAGTGCAAACATGTACACAAAGTGATAAAAGTATGATATCCAAGATCATGTATTCACTGGGTTACCATAGTTGGTAAAAATTAAGGTTAGTGATAGAAAGACAAGTGACAAGAAAATTGTATGACTACATTTAGGCATGGCCATTTATATCAATTGTAAATGAAATTCCCTTAGGCAAGGTATGTGTTTTCATGGGTACCCAAGGTAAGATGTGCTCTCAGGGAAAACATAATTGGGTCAAGTGAAGTTGTAGGTATCTGAGGTAGGAAGTAGTCCAAGAAAGACACCATTTGGTTAGGTGTGCATAGGGTAGCACAAGTTCAAAAATTAGTCAACATGGAAATTAGTATCATTATGGTCAAAAATACTAGGCAATAGTCATCACAAAATGTGCACTAGTTGGCCTAAAATGGACCAATGGCAAGGTGATGCGGTGGTTATTGAGGTGGGAGAAGAAGGTATTCTTTGTGAGTGGGTAGAGGGTGAGGTGTGTTGAAAAGTTGTGGGAGAAGAGGTAAAAATAAAAAAATTAAGCTCTTAACCATCAACAGTTAAGAGTTTAAGGGGTGATCATTAGTGGTTACTTTGACCATCGATAGTTAGGGTGTAAAACATAAAAGTATGGAGGTCAAAAGTGAATCCACTTGTTTCATTTACTCACTTGTTGCTTTTGATTGTGGATAATGAGATCTTGTGCTTTTTGGCATTTCATGATTTCTTAATCAGTGAGGCTGATTGTTAAGTGGGTGTGTTGACTAAGCAAATTGATGAAGATGTAAGGTGGGCAAGTTTGGGTATGTGGCTGGGTAGTGGGTCCCTAAATTCCTCCTCAATGATGGTCAAAGAATGAGGTATATAATGCATTAAATTGGTAGAATAGATTGATTTGTGTATGCATTGGTTGGAAATTTGAATTTTTTGTTATCATTATTTTGTTAGGGTGATTGTGGGTATGACCTAGGTATAGGTTGTGGTTGGTTTATTATGATAAAAATTATGGGTGAATGTTCAAATTGGAAGGGATAGGTTAGTTTGGGTAGGTAGGGGTAGGAGATAGGTGGGATATTTTATAAATATAGCTATGGTGAGTTGGTTTGTGGATGGGTAGGGTTGGGAAGCTTCATCAATCAGTCACACATAGTAACCATCAATGGTCATCTTGACCATCAACAATTGATGACCATAGGCAAAAATAGTAACTTGACCATTGATAGTTATCATGACCATTAGTGGTAAAATTGAATGGTGAAGAGGTTAAGGTTAAGCTCATGGATTTGTATATGTTTGAATGGTAAGTTAGCTTGTTGATGCTAATGATTGATGGGTAATTATTTTTGGTTAGGATATACATAATGCCTAGTAATATTTTAGGGTGAAAATAGATAATTGATATAGAAAAGAGGTATTTATAAGAGGTTTAATTCATATAAAACATTACTAAACAAAACTATGTGTGTTTTTAATGAACCTTGAAGGCATGAAAATAAATTCAAATGCATGATTGGGTGTCATGCATCTTTATAGAAATCTACTAGGGTATGACTACTATAGACTAGGCTCACACGGAGGAGGTGAGACTTAGAGAGATGAGGCATTACCATCACATGCCATGTGATATGATAATGATCATGGCCCTCATCAAGATATGGGATCTGGCCATGAACACCTTCCTACTACCCATTAGTGAGATGATGATCTTACCATAGGTTGTTCATAGGATCACTTGGTTACCCATACAAGGTGACCTAGTTTTTCATATAGAGTGGGAGGAGAGAGATTATTTTCTAGATCTACTATATGGGGATGATCATGATCGAGTGAGATGGCATGCTATAAGATTCAACTACACTATGTTGTACCAAATAGTAAGAGATGATAAGAGGCTGATGACCGTGATGATGATGGAAATCTAATGTTTTGTTGTTCTTAACTTGAGTAGTGGGAGGTTATCATACTTTTTACTAAGATTTTACTAGGTCACATAGTGTTTGGTTGGGTGCCTATTCTACTTGTGCAAATTTATAGGGAGCAATGGAGCTTCAGAGCTCATAAGAGGTATGGCATCAACATGGGGTTTGCTCTACACTATTGGGCCTATGACAACAACCAGGTGCTAAAGCCGATGGGGTTACCATGTGTGGGGTATGTTCAAATATATTTCTTAATCCATATTATAAGGTGGAGAGGTAACTTTATAGCCATAGATGCAGGAGGAGGGGTGCATGATATTGATTGGTGTAGAGGTGCACTAGATGCCTTAATCATCGGTGATGTTATTTGTAGGTCATATGTCATGTTTCTAGAGTAGGATGGATATAAAAAACACACCTTTTCCTTACATAATTATAGGTGGATCCTTGGTATGTGGTAAGTGGAAGTAGATCTCATCTTATTTTATAGGGTGCAGAGATAGTTTATCTTGGTACAGGGTATCTCAAGCCCATTTCCTAGATATAGGTAAAAGGATGTAGAGATCTTACTACTTGAGCCATATCTATTATGGACCTTGCTAGATCATGAGGTGTTTCTATCATGGTTGGTGATAGATGATGTAGGTTTTCTAGATGGTTACCCTGCATGGTATTACATTCTTTATATGGTGGTAGACTTTAGTGGGGATGATAGTGGTAGATGGTTGATGGATGTTGACCTAGATAGTAAAATTTAGTGGTCAAATGGTCATGGGGTTTCCTCAAATACATAGTAGGAATGATTCTAATTATTTCATAAGTATAATTTTTAGCATTACAGGGTCAGTTGGAAGCTTTATAGGGTTAGATAGATGCACTTATAAGTGAGAGGGACTAGGCTAGAGCTTCACTAGCCTTGGTTACCTAAGAGAGAGACTCCTTGAGATAGATATGAGGATGATACATAGCACTTATAGGACCACTGGGCACTATCCTTATGGCATTGTATCTATGCATAGTGAAGGATTTATGCTACTATAAAGCCATAGTCTTGAGATGTTGTATCAATGAGCCCTTATAGGGCAAGTATAGAGCTAGTTTTTTAGGTGATGCTAGTGTGGTGACACCAGGGTAGTGGGTTACTTCCATAAATGCATAGATAGTTACATTTAGGGGACATGAACTAGGAGGCAATGGTGTTCCAAGAGATAGTGGTGCCCTAAGGGCAGAGTCATGATATAATTTAGATGTATTATATGTTGTTGTATATCATTTTGATATAGGCTTATGAGCTGATGTGATGAGATGTATATTTTAAGAGAGAGACATGTATTTTTTCATATACATTATGATGTTTATTTGACTCATGATTTATAGATATGACCCTTGCTTATTGCTCATTATTCATGGCTTTGATGTTCATATCGATTATTGACTAATGTTATATTGATTGTGGTTGTGTTATAGATATGGATGTTGATGTAAAATCACCTAGATAGGCATGTGATGAGATGTTTTTTGTTTTATGTTCACATGATATTGATATGATAATGATGTTCATGTTAAAATTGAATGAATACATGCTTCCTCATTTATATTTAGACATGTGGTAGAAATGGTCTATTGCTTTATTATTCATGGATGCTTGATTTTGACATGATGATGGATATGCTAATGATGATGTTTTTACTTATGATACATGTTGATATACTTTGGTTATGATTATGATTATTTTTTTTTAAGGTAAACCACATTAAGTAAGTTAAATAAAAACACTAGATGTGAGATAAAGAATATAATCGAGATACAAATCTCTTAGTGAATATATAAACTAGTTATAACAAGATAAGAAGAGGGAACAATGCTACTTCTTTGGCAAGGATTAATAGAAACCTAAGTTGGATAGGCTTAAGGAACATAAGCCCTTTGAATGTTTTACATTGGCATTCGTTAGTTGGTTAAAAGGTGTCTTGATCACACAATGTCAAGTAAGCTTGAAAATACCTTGTTTATAGTGTAAAAATGGGAAAGGGATGAAGATGGAACCTTATTGTGAGACTAGCATGCCTCTTTTGGAGGTTACCAAAGAGTCAGTACAAATGATTCTATGTCATACCAAATGTAAATTGATTGATGTGGGAAGTCTACTCATGAGAGCCAATTGAGGCTTCTAAAATTATTGTCCTCATGAGAGTTTATTATGGCTTCCAAAATTATTGTGTTTTTTATTTTGTTTGATAATGGGTCTTTTTCTTATTTTTTTATTACTTGGAAGGTTGGGGAACTTGATCCATATAAGAATCTTCCAAGAAATTATTTGATTTGATAAATGCTTTAATGTGCCATCCTTTAAGGGAGTGCTCTAATTTTGTGTGTTTTTCTTAATGCCTTTGATATTTCTTATTCAAGGGATAAATTTTTCTTACTTTGAGTAATTTTGAATATGTTTTCAATAGCTATCCTTCAAGGGAGCAGTATATGAATGCTAGGAATGACCCGTGATTGTTATTGATTTTGATTTTGCATTTTTTTGCTTAGTGTGGTCCTTGATTGACATAGAATTAATTATATAGGCTTAAATCCTCACTTGTATGGAGGCAAATGTAAAATCACAAGAAGTTTAATTAGGCTTAAATAGGTTTAGGTGAAAATGACCATGGCAATTTATCTTGTGAAGAGGAGCAAAAAGTATTATGAGAATCATGCCATAGATAGAGCCATGATACCCATTATTCAATATGAGGCCATGATTATGATGTATAATCAAATGATTCAATTTCAATAATTTGCCCCTAAAATATGGAGATGAATGTGGTTTGAAATCAAGGGATTAGCTTAAGTTAGACAAAAGTTGAGTTTGATCCTTTTTAACAAAATAAAGGATATAGATGTGAAGAATTGAGGGGCTCAAGTTCTAGGTTACATTTAAGAGAGGATAATTGGTAAGCTTCCAATCCCTAATTTTGTGTTATGATATAAGTTCCAAGCCAATTTAAAGTAAAGTTGTCACACTTGATTTTCTCCATATTGGTGGCATTTTGATTTTCCTTTAAGACAAGGTCTTCGACATTGAATTATCTTAATTGAAGGTGTTTGTTATAAGCCTATTTAATGTGATCTTGATATACATGAATATGGGTAAGGGTGGCTAAGTGACACTCATCAAATATCTCAAGTTGGTTTAAATGGCATTGATGATAATCATCTTTAGAAATGAGATCTTGCAAAGATATGCGAAGAGATGGGACTTGGACATTGAGAGGTAAGACAACCTTCAATCAAAACACAAGAGAAAATGGGGTAGCACCTATGGGGGTTTTAATTATAGTATGATATGCCCATAAGGTGAAGGGGATGTGAAAGTGCCAATCCTAGCCAGATGTATTGACCATTTTAGTGAGCATGTTGTTGAGACTTTTGTTAGAGGCCTCGGCTTGCTCATTTGCATAAGGGTGATAGAGTGATGAGAAACTTAACTTAATACTGAATTCATCACAAAGTCCTTGGACTTGTTTTTTTTTAAATATTTACCATTATCAGTGATAATTTTGTGAGGAACACCAAAGTGGCAGATGATGTGATTGTTGATAAAGTATTCAATCTTTTATGCTTTGGTTAAGACTAAAGGAATATTCTCTACCCATTTGGTGAAATACTTGGTTTCAGTGATGATAGAATGGTGTCACTATGAATAATGGGGTTTAATTTCATTGATAAGGGCTAGACCCCATTGTGATAAGGGATAGAATTTAGTGGATACATGAAGACTATGGCTAGGTGTGTGATGCAAATTGGCATTCTATTTACACTTAACACACTTTTTTAGATAATCACAATAGTCTTGGTTAAGGCTAGGCTAGTAATAACTAAGGTAAAATATGTGCTTAACTAAAGTGAGGCCACTAAATCATCCCCTATAGATCACATCATGCATTTCCTTGATAGCATGAGAGGATTCATGACTACATAGGAAACAAAAGAGACCATAAAAACCACATTTATAATTATTACCCCCCATAATGGTATAACATGAGGTAATTTATATGAATGCTCATTGAGCATTCCTAGAGAGACTAAAAGGAACAATGGTAAGGTTAAGATAGTCAAAGATCTACTAATACTAAAGGTCAAGTGGGTATCCCTAATATTAAATATGGTTAGATAATTGACATAAGAAGGCTGGGTAAGTCTATGGATAATGATAGATAGCTTAAAGTTAGAGGGTACAGATTGAATCTAAGAGACAAGGGAAGTCATGGTGTTGGTAAACTTATTGGTAGATCATGGGGTTGATTGGATATGGTAGTTTCCAAATGATGTTAAAATTTCATCAAATAGTTGTTTGTATTATTGTAAAACATCATTCTTACACTGGTAAGAGCCATTTATTTGATTGACCATAAGTTGGGAGTCACCAAATATATTGATTGTTTTGACTCCAAAAGCTAACACAATTTGAAGGCCTATGACTAGGGCCTCATACTCAACCATGTTATTGGTGCATTCAAAATCTAGATTGAAGGATAAAGGGTGGGGATCTTTGTGAAAGGGGATAAGGATGATTTTATTTCCCCTACCATGTTGACACTTTGATCCATCAAATAACATGGTCACTTGATAGGTGATGTCTACCTGAGAGAAGGTCATGATGGATTCATTGAGAAACTCAAAAGGAGGAGGTTGGTTGTCTGATAATGGTGCTCTAGCTAATCGGTCTACAATAAATTGTATTTTAATTGACTTTTGCTGAAGAAAATCAATGTTAAAATTAGCTAAAAGAATGAGCCACTTGGCCATTAATTAGTTTTGGTATGGCTTAGAGTGCATATACTTGAGTGGTTCGGTATCAGTTATAATGTTGGTCTTATGGTTAAGAAGATAGTGGTTAAGTTTTGTGGCCAAAAAGATTAAATATAAACAAAGTTTCTTAGTATGGGTGTACCAAGTCTCATATTCTACAAATGTGTGAATGATGTAGTATACGACTTGCTCTTTGTGTTGTTCATCCTGATGAGCAATAATTTCACCTAAAGAGTGGCTAATGGTGGAGATATAAAGGTGTAAAGGCTAATAATCCTAGGGGAAGGTGAGGATATGTAGAGACAAAAAGTACTTTTTTATTGAATCAAGGCCTTTTGATAGTCATTGTTCCACATAAAAGATACATCCTTATTTAGAAGGTGATGGAAGGATTGGCATTTGTCTAAGAGCTAGGAGATAAAGTGACAAATGGATTGGAGTTTCCCCTATAGAATACAAATTTGATTAAGGTGGGTGGGAGGAGGCATGTCAAGGATTGCTTTTATCTTGGTTGGATTGACTTTAGTTTTGTGAAGGGAAATTATAAAGCCAAGGAGCTTGCCTGATAAGACCCCAAAAATGCACTTCTCAGGGTTAAGGTGGACATGGTAACGGATGAGGTGCTAAAATATAATTTTGATAATGACTAAATGATCCTTACAATATTCGGATTTCTTAATAACGTAGTCAACATATTCTTTGATGATTTTGTGGATAAGGTCATGAAAGATGTAGGTCATAACACATTGGTAGGTTTCACCAGTATTCTTTAGTCCAAAAAGAATGACCCTATAGCAGAAGGTCCCCTATGGGATGATAAATGTGGTTTTGTGTTGATCTTCAGGGGTGATTAGGATCTATTTGTAGCCCAAAAATCCATTCATAAGAGGTAACATTTCATGGCACACTGTGAGATCAAATAATTGGTCAATCCTTGGTAGAGGGAGGTCGTCTTTGGGAAAAGCAAGGTTTAGGTCATTAAAGTCTACATAGATGTGTAATACCCTTGTGGATTTGATGATAGGTATGACATTCAAGACCTAGTTGGGGTAATTAATGGGTTGAATGAAATTTATAGATAGGATATGTTGAAGCTCTTATTTGATAAGAAGGGCTATGCAAGGGTACATTCATTATAGTTTCTACTTAAAAAACTTGGCATAATGGTTTTTTACTATGTTATGGGTGGAAATGGTAGGGTCAATTCTTGTCATGTCATTATAAGACCAAATAATTACTATGTTGCAGTCTTGGAGGAAAGAGGGAAAGTCACAATGCTCCATGAAATTCAATGACTAGACAAGTTTGACAATGTGGGGTTGTTTGGAGTACCCAAGTTGTTATTCATAGTGAATTCATTCAACATGGTCAAAGTCTCAATAGGGATATATTTATGTATGGAATAATTTGGGGAACTAAGATAGGTGACAATGGAATCATCATCCTAGCACTAAATGGTATTAATCCTAGGAGAGTTATCTCCTATCATCTCAAGATGGGTCAAAGGGATGGTTATGGTTTCCCCTTATTTTTGATAAGTTAGGGGTCTAAGGTTGATTATGTTGATGAAAAAAAATTATGTGGGATGATGTCATCATCTACACACTCAAGTGGAAAAAGGGTTGGTGAGGAAGGGATGTCTTCGTCAATTATTATGATGGTAGGTGGTTTGGTTTTCATCTTATTTAGTGGAATGAAAAAAACATTTTATTTTTCATGAGTTTTTCTGGTCTCAATTGAAATTAACTTGTGTGGTTCGTGCTCATATCACCCAAGAACAAATACTTTCCAATAACACCTATAAAGGTATGTCTTAGCAAAGTCTAGGTTGTCCAAATAAGACAATCTAGAGGTGAACGACCATGGTAAAGAGGAGGTGGTAGAAGCATCAAGGTGTTTGTCAAGTTTCCCAGAGATAAAATGTGTTTTATAGTTTGAAGTTTTGAGTAAAATAATGGCTTCAATATTAGGGTCATAATCAGGTTGGTGGTCAAGTTTCCCATACTCTTATGGAGTAGGGAAAGTGTCAAGGGTTAGGAAGTGATATTCTCCAAGTGAAAGATGTTGGATATTGATTTCAAGTGGTCTATGGTAGGGATTTTATCCAAGGATATTAATGATATAGAAGATGCCTCATTGGTAGAAGAAGATATGGATTCATCCTTCATGGTTGAGGACTTATCTTCAGTTGATGAGGGTATGCTAGATGGAGGTAGGATGAAATCATTGGGTTGATAAGTCATTTTTCATGATGAAAAGGGGCTTGGTTCAGCTTATATAGTGACAAACTAGCCTTCATTCTCAAATTTGATGTAATAATTAAGAGTATAAGGTACATAACCCATGAAATGAATCCAACGTCATCCCAGTAACACATTATACTAGAATTTGTCTTACACTACATATAATATCTTTGGGATCATGTGAGTTCCTAAATAGATATGAAGGACAATAGTCCCTAGAGTAGTGTCCATTGTGTTATTAAAGGATTAGAGGATGGCCAAGGTTTTGGACATGACATTGTTTGGTAGTTCTAGTTGAACATAAGCATGAGACGAGCTTATATTAATACTAGCTTCCCCATCAATCATGACCCATTTACTATAGGTTTGGTTGATAGGAAGTGATAAAAATAGGGGGATTTGGATCATCAAGATGGATAGAAGGCATTTTTGAATCCTTCAAGGTGAAAAGGTTGGAAATTTGGAGAGCACCAACAAAAGTTACTAGAGGTTAGAGGTCTTCAGGCTAGACCTCTATTGATTGCAATGCCTCTATCATTGCTTGGTGATAATGAGGTGAGGTATAAATTAACTTGTATAGTCTCATATTTTTTGGGGTTTGGTGAATTTATTTGATAACCAATCTCCTAATTGATTTGGAGGGGTTAGATTAAGATGTACATGAGATAGATACCTTGGATTTGGCTGAAGGTTAAGGTGCTTTATTTTGACTTAGTTGGGAAGTAGAAGATGGGTATGTCCATGGGATGGATACTTTCCCCTTTCCCTTATCCTTTTGTTGAGTGTGTGATTAGGTGACCACATGGATAGTATGGATGGAGGGAAGGGTTAGGGTAGGAGATTTGTTTGGTTCCTTGTCACTCTAAGGTTAGATTAGGGGACGAGGTAGGCATTGGGTAGTGGTTTTTATTTATCATATTGGTAGTAGGCTCATGGGAGGTTCATCTATTAATAAATCATCCTCATAATAGAGCTAATGGATTATGGTTTGGAGAGCTTTGTAGTTCTCCATGCCATGCCCTAGTGTCCTATGATATGAGTACACTTTATGGTCATTATACTAGACTAGTTTTGAACTTAGAGTGTCAAATGGCTTGATAGCAGGTAAGGTCAAGCAAGAAGCTTACAATGGCTTTTGGAAAATAGTTGAGTAAGACTCATCTAAAGGTGGTGAGGGTTTATAGGTTCTAACTTTCGTTGGTGAGATGGAAGTCTTTATAAAATTTGGATTGGTGATAGAAGGCTTGGGTAAGGTGGTGTTCTTAGTTGATGGTTTTGGTTTTGGTAAGGTAAAAGTTGATAATCTGGAGGCAGGAGGTTTCATGGTAGGTAGTTTAGTTATTGATGGCTCTATGAATATGGGTGTGTCAAAAATCAAATGTGATAACACAACCAATAGTGGTGGTGTGGTTTCAATTGAGATAGTTGGATTCTTAATAAAAGTGGAGAGATGAGGCTACAAGCTAGAGGGCAAGGTTAAGGGAGGTAGAGGTTTGTCCCTCTATCTTTTTAGTAGCTTTACCTCATTGGTTAATTTATATTGGTGTTTTATTGATGGGTTTAGTGACGTGAGCTACAATTTCAAGGATGGGTGATTAAAGCTTGACATAGGGAGGACACCAAGGGTTTTAGTTGGTTTGGTTGGTTTCATTGGAGAGGATGATTTTTTTGTATTGGTGGGTTGAGGAATGGTTGGGTTGGTAGTGGTTTTTACTAGTTTGGTTGATATGATAGAAGGTTCAGTAATAGAAGTGGTGGGTTGGTCTATCAATGAGGTGGCTAGAGGTTCCTATTTGGTGATGTAAGGCAGCCTTAATTTTTTCCAAAAGGTGGCTCTATCCATGTCTAGTTTGGAGACAAACTCTAATATTTCAACTAGTCTAAAGAATGGTTTATAGACTAGTTTTGTTCCATGGATAGTGGCCTCAAAAGATAAACTTATAGGTTGATAATGGGGAGTGGTAACCTTTTCATTTTCCTTAATAAGAGGATGCAAGGTTTGGATGGGTGGTTCCTCTTAGGATGTGTAGATGTGGTGGTTTCTTCCATGGGAATGATCTCTAAAGGGGAAGTTAATTATTTGGTGGTTGAGGGAGAAGGTAGAGTGGTGATGGTTACTTGCTCAGGTATGTCACTTGAAGGAGAAGTTGATAACTCCACTACCTTAATGAGTAAAGGAGAGGAAAAGGTTACTTACTCTATTTGGGTCTCCAAAAGGGGAGAAGGTAACTCCACTCCCTCAATAAGTAGAGGAGAGGAAAAGGTTACTTCCTTGTTTTAGGTCTCCAAAAGAGGAGAAGGTAACTCCACTACCTCAATAAGTGGAGAGGGAAAAGAATAGGTAGATTGGGCAGTAAGATATTTAGTAATGAACATGTCAAGAACCATATTGAAGGTATGGGTATCATGAGAACACTTAGCTTTATTGCTCTCATTTTCGGTATGTTCATGATTGGGAAAAGGTTATCTAAAAACATCAATTTATTAGTTTGGAGGTGTGTTAGGGTTACCCAATGTAAACTCCCCTTGTCAATGAGGGTTTGGACAACATTATTGAAGGTATTACACTAACTAACATCATGCCCAAATGCTTGATAGAAAGCATATAAGTCATTCTCATTGTACCAGGTAGGTGTGGGGTAAGAAGAATCAAATTATTGAGGGGGTTTGATAAGAGGGAGATATATGATATTAGCTTTCAACTTATTGAGGACTAAAGCATAAGATTCCCCATGTTGAGTAAATTGCTTCTAATTATTTTAGTTTTGGTTCTTCATGTTTTATTTTAAGTAGTTAGATAAGTTTGGTTGATTGATATATGGTGGAGGAATGGTCTTAAGGATAACCACATTCATAGTTCCCTTTCTCTTGGTCCTAGTGTTGGTTTGGATGCTTTGTTTATAGGAGGAGGCCTCATTGGTTTTTTAGGTGGATTTTTTATTTTTCAACTTTAACTTTCCTTCATCAATGTCTCTATTTTATATCTTGCACACCATGGTAAAATATTCATCAAAGGTTCTAAATATCTGAACATATAATGTAGATGAGATGTTCTTGGCACATGCCCATGCAAAAAGGTCTATTAGTTTGGGTTGGGGTAAAGAGAAGGAAAGTTGATAGATTAGGCTCCTCCAATGAGATACAAAATCAACAATAGATTCATCATCAAATTTATAGATAGAGTAGAGATCAGTGATGGAAACCTTCTTGGATATATTTATTGAAAAGTGATCCAAGAAAGTTTGGGCCAGCTGGGTGAAGGAGAATAGAGAGTATTTGGTTATGGCACTATACCAATATAATGTTGGACTAGATAGGGACATGGGGAAGATACAAAGAAGGAGGGTATCATCATAGGAAATCAAATAACATGCATGCCTAAATACCCTAAGGTGATATTGGGGATCTTCCTTTGAAATTTAAAAAACTTAAGAAGCTCCCACTAAGGAGGATATGGTTTGATAGGGAAAGGTGGGTGAATGGGTTCATTGTAGATCTAGTCATATGATAGAATATTATGAGCCACAAAAATGGATGACTCTAAGGTGCTAATTTTATCCATTAGTATTTTCATTAGATCTATTTGGGTTTGGGAACTTGAGAGGTTGTAAGGTGCATATTTTTCGTTATAGTTGGGTAACATATTGGTATGTGGACATAGGTGGTTAGGTGGAAGCTATATAGGGGTAGGTGGATGTGGGTGGTTGGGTTGTAGATAGAGGTACATTCATTATTGGTTAGGAATATAACCCAAGTTGGGTATGATGGGCACTTGTTGAGAGGCTAAGGTGGGTTGTATAGGAGCTGTAGTTGGGTTTATAACTAAAGAGAAGGTGATGATCTTTGTGAAGATCAAGGGTAAGGTATAAGGTATAGACACCATAAGATTTTGAAGTAGATTAGTGACTAATGGATTGGGGGTAGCTTAAGGAAGGTTGGAAATGCTAGTATTAGTTGATCCCATGGTGAGGGGAGTATAGGAGTTTAATTGTTGGGTTGCTCCTAAAGTAGAGGATCTTTTGGTTGGGGTAAAAGGTATAAGGGTGTTTGTAGGTTGGGCATGTTGGTTTTCCTTAGTAGTATCAAAGGGATTACTGGTTTATAAAGAAGGTTGGGTATTCAATGGTTGGGTGGTGATTGCGGAAATATAAGTGTTTCCCATAATGTGGGAATGTATGCCATAAGGTGGGTCCACATGTGGAACTAAAAAAGGGGTATGGTGAGGGATGGTGTTAACATAATGTTGAAGGACCATAGGATTGTTATCTATGAATGTGGCTAAGTATTTATCTCCTTGGGAAAATTCTTGAGGGAAAAAAGGACTTACTAAAGGATGAAGAGAGTTTTCTAGTTTAGAAATGTAATCCATGGATGAGGAGGTATAAGAGGTAATTTTTGTTTGGTGATGGGTTATATTCTGCTATTCCTTTGATAATGATGAGTTAGAACCATACAAGATAAGGGAGAGAATACGTAAACAATATCATCACTCAAATACAGAGAAGACAAGAAATGATCAAGGAAAGAAATCACACACTAGAAAGTATCTTAAGTCCTAAAATTATTTTTATTCTCTCTTTTGGCTTATGCCTTAAGCTTTCAAGAAATTGGGTGACTCCACTGGGGTTGATAGAATAGGTACTAGAAAAGAAATATATGGATGGTTTCAAGTTGTTCAAACTCTCAAAAATGATCTATATTGGAAACCAATGCATGGCTTAGTATTGAAGCCTACCCCCTCACTTCATACACCACAGTGATAAGGGTATCAGGTGCTTAGCCAATATATACCAACTTATAGAGTTTATACTCAACCAGAGAGCTAGTTCTCCCCTTGGTAATGACCTCAAAGTAGGATTGTTTGGAAAGGGTAAGGTGACTGATAGGTGATGAAATCTTAGTCGAGCCTTATCTCAAGTTATTTGATTTTTGATTGATGTAGGTGATTTGGTTTTTGTGTGATACAAGTGATGCTATGATCAAATTACTTTTCTTTAATATAACTAAGTGAGCTACACTTGCAAGCAACCAATGTATATAGTTAATTTTAAATACAAAAAAAAATTAATTTCATTTATGAGCATAGAATAGGGAGTAGAGCTTATAGATGCAAACAAAATAAACCCAAGTATAGACTCAATGGTTCCACTAAGCATGCAGAATGTTTTACAAAATTTCATATTATATTTCAAGAAAGGAAGAAGAAGAAACTAGATATAGGTATGGTTGAAAAACCTATTTGGTTGTGTTCACATTGAATCAGATTATTATGAAGAGATCCTCTTTGGCTTGGGATGATGACATACAAATAAGACATCACTAAATCAAATATTTGGTTAGATAGATAGCTTGGTGTATTACATGGCACTAACTAGATCTTGGAAGCAAGAGCTTCCTCACGAATTGTTAGTCCACACATTTTAAATAATTAAGTTTAAAAAATAGAAGATAAAGTACTTGCATCAATAATTAAAAGGTACTAGAATTGAATATAAGAAATTCTTTAAAAAAAATGATTAATGTAGCAATAAGCAAGTCAATAATAATGCTAGATAGTTTAGGTGTGGTTCAAAAAATAGGTTAGAGGTCTATGAATAGGTAAATAAAAATAAAGTTATATTTGGCTAAGGGTAGGTGGATGAAAATAACTTGTTATTTTCTATCATAATGATTGTTAGTAGTTGGTGTGACCATCGGTGGTTAAGGTGATCATTGGTAGTTGAGATAACTATCAGTGATTGGACATACCATCAATAGTCAGGGTGACCATTAGCATTTACTGTGTATTGGGTTTAAGTGCTAAAAGATCATATTGATAGGATCACAAAAGGTAATTCTATGAGATTGGTTTATGCTTGGCTAGTTACAAAATAAAAACAAAATAATTCATAGATTGAAAATAAATACTTAGCTTGTTAGAGGTTGATAATATGAATGACTAAGGTGGTTGGCTTCTAGAGAAATTCTAGTAGAGTAATGGTACTTGGTTGTTGGTTGAGGGGTGGTAGCACTTTGGCTTTCTATCATGATGGCTAGATCATTGGATTGCAAGAAGAACACCTACAAAAGAAGCTCTTGATAGTCATAGATGGAAAAAATTTCACTTCCTGCTCCTCTCTTCTTATAAGCAAGGAAGGAGAGGTGAAACAAGATGTTAACAAGGGTTCCAACTTGTTTTATAATTTTAACTCATGCATGCATTATCTTGCACACAATTTAGATGAGCTAACTATAAAAAAGCAAGTTAGTTATGATAGTTTAGATGGTTAAACTTGATTGTCAACAATCAGGGTAACCATCTATAGTTAGGGTGACCATTGGCAATCAAGGGTCAAGGTATAGTTGGTTTAAAAGGTGGGTTTAGCTAGTATGTCAAACAAACTAGCATTATGTGGGTTTGGGGTCGAATGGTCTACGTTTGGCCCAAGGGGGTCCTAAGGTGGTTTAAGGCAATTTAAACATTCAAAACCATCATGTTTGGATTTATGATATCTACAATATGTTTAACAAAAATGGATATTAATTGCAAAATTTATGTACTAAAATCCCTAGGTTTAATACCTAAATCATGAAAATTCCTAAGTATTGACCAGATTGGATTTTGAAACATTATTTTACATGTCATAAAGTGTGCATCTATGATACCAACTCTATTAGATGCAGAGTGACTTTAATTTAATAAAATAAATTTAAAGTATAAGAAAATAAATGTAATAATATAAATGTAAATATCTAGAGTAGTAAACACAAGCTTCTATCCAAAGTTGCCTTCATGTGTAACTCCTACATGATTTTATATGTAAAATAATAATAACGTGGTCACATTATCAATAACACAATCATGTTACCTGTGAACCAACATTCACTCCTTATACATGTTCATTGTTTTAATGTGAAAAATAATAGTAACATGATCGCATTATTATTTTTACAATAGTATGATCACATTATCTATTAATGTGATCATATTATACATCAACATGATCATGTTATTTGAATTTGAATTAAATTCTTGTGCCTTTTGGTTTGGGAATGGCTTGGATTCTTAAGTCAAAGGCCTGGACTATCAACGTACAATCAATTTTTGAGAGTTATGATAAAAAAATAAAATTCAACTTTGATTACCAAATACACTAATAATTTCAACATGAAAATTCAAAAACTTAATACCATCATGAGGATTAGGCTCTACTCTTTCCAACAATATGATTTTTATAATTTTTGGACTAATTTAAGGTTTCAAACTATGTTGATTTTTAACTATACCCTTTATAGGCCACTACATGCCATAAACATACATGCCTATACATGTTCATGTAATTTGTCTTTCATTGATCCAAGTGAAAAAAAGTTATATGGTCATAAAATAGGAAAACTTTCACACACATTCAAAAAAAATTGATTTTCATTTTTTCTAGGTAGTTAGGTGTGTTGCACCAACAACTATATATATTTTTAATCAAATTTTAAGATCTATTTACTTGAAAAATTCATAAAAAAAAAGGTATTATTTTAAAATATATATAAAATATAGGTCACAAACTATAATACCTTATCTAAAATTTCCCCAAAGGGTTTCAAATAATATTAAATGCTACTCAAAAAATGATGCACTGCATGGCCATCTATCTACACTATTCTCTGGAATAAAAAGGAGTTCCTATTCAAATTTTAGATGTTTGACCTAGTTATAATTAACCATTTTTAAAAAAAATAGTTTTTTAGAAAATAGACTCAAAATTATATATTTCATGTTCTTACACCATCTTCAAATTTGGAGCATAGATATCTCAAATTATATATACACATTTAGATTTATGAAATTTTTAGAAAATCATGTCCATGGATAGGCCACTTTTCATCCTCCAACTTTGTGCACTTACCCCTCCCTTCATTCCTCTTGCATCCTTTGTGTGATTTGTGTTTGTTGATCTTATCTATGGTTAATGTTTGTCCCTTTCATTATTGTCCATTCCCAGTACTTCTATACAGAACTAGGAACTTATTTTTAGGTCATATTTTATGTGCACTTGGGTCTATGTAGGCTTTGATTATGAATAATATTTGTCCCTCTCAATTTTTTGATACATTCTTATGCCTTAATATGAAATAATTATGAATTTAGAGTATTTTTGGTGGAGTTTATGTGATATTATCTCATTTTTGATAATTTATATTGTGTTCATCAATGTAGTAGAGGTGTTTGATCTATTATTTGTGCATCACCTTATACTTTCCATTAATCTCTTACCTTATCTCTCCATTTTCCTATTATCAAGTTTATTTTTAGTGATAGATATAGGTTTCATTCTACTCTTTGTAAGTTTGTTCATTGGTCCTAAACTAGGTGCATCTAGAATAGAAGGAAGCTAGCCTACACCATCGCTTCATCCCAAGGAGTGCAAGAGTCTCACACCTTGGGGGGAAATCCCATCATTATAGTGAGATAGTAGATAGCTATCTATCACATGAGTGGAATTAGGCACAAAAGAGACATGAATCAATGCATGTGATATCCCTTCACAACCAAGGGTGCACATTTCAATTGATAAGAGTTTTTAGCATGCTTGGTGGGATGTAAGTTTAAAAGTGGCTAAGAGATTGGTGTTACTCTCATTGCTTCAAGTGTTGAAGACACTTAATAGAGAACTTATAAACTCCAATCATTATTAGTTTATAAGACCAACCTTCAATCTATATGCCAAATAGATGAGATCATCTTCTAGGGGCACTGATTTTCAATTTTTTTGAGTTACCTATAGTGTCTAGAAGAAGGGGAATTAGAGTATCTTTGTCTCCCGTTACGAGGGTAATCGATGAAAGATGGCCTTATCCTAGAGCTCAATCTATACCTCTATTTAGTTTATTCCCTACACATAAAGTAAGATTATTCCCTATCCCTTCATAGATGCATAGATCAGTCAACCCTTTATTCCCTTTATTAGAGGTATCCCTCTATCTCTATCTTAGGATGATGATATTCCTATTTCAACACTTAAAAACATATCCTATTTTATTGGTGAGAATGCAACCACCCTTGTACAAAACATATAAGATATTTCTAATATTTACTCTATCCATAATGTCACTAAAGATAATCTAGAATTAAATCTACTTGTCTCTTATCTAAAATTAAAATCCCTCCAATCGTATAGAAGTCTAACACCCAATACGATTCACAGTTGGGATGAGCTATGAGAGTAATTATGCAAGTAATTTGAAGATAAGAGTGACCATTTATCTCTAATAGATCAGCTTACTAATATCAAAAGAGCCCCACACATTTTGATGGTGGACATGAAATTTATATTTCAAAGAGTCTAGGATAGGATCTCACACTTGAGTAAGACCTCTCCTAACACTACATTTTTATATTACTTGAAAGCTTTTAATAGTGATATAGTTGTGATAGTTCAATCTATGGGTGGAATTGTGCTACTTGATGCATATAATATCATTGTTAGAGTTTAAAATTATTTAATTTAGGATGGAAAGATCACTCCCAGACCTCCCATGTTGCTCTTCCTTGATCCACCGCCTAGTTAACCTACTCCATTGTCCTTGTTACGACCTATCCCTATTATAGTTAGCCCAACAACTACATTTTTTGTTCCCCTAATGAATTACATGAATTAAAAAAGTTATTTCAATGTTTTTGGAATGTGATTGTAGCCCTCAAAAGGTAGAAATCAAAAAATTATAAGCCTTATCAACCTTTCAACCATTCATATCAATCAAGTAGGCCTACCTATCAAGCTCAAGTGTAGGCTCAAAATCAGATTTCTTAAAGTAAGTCACCTTATATGCATAACTCTAACACTATCAATACTTTAAGAGATCTTTTGCTTGTATAAAAAAAATTATACAAGATTATGATTAGTGTGTTCCATGTAATCAACCACATGATTTGGTTGTATGTGAAAATAGGTCTTTAAAACAAGTACTCATGGTGAAAAATATGTCATAGTCATAGGCACAACTAAACATTACAACTCTATGCTGAGAATAAATCCAAGCACAACTACCAAGACAAGATGTGATAATTTCACCATGAGGAGTTTCTTATAATGGTGGCCATGAAAATTTTATGAAAACATTGGTTATAGCGAATTGATGGCATTATCTTGTCAAACATAGTTTGTTATTAAGTCTATAAAAATAAACTATATTAGCTAGGCTAATGTAGTTAGTTGTAAAAACAAATTTTATTAGGATAGTTGATACAGTTTGGAAAAAAGGTGTTAGTGGTGGCTGAACAAATAAATTGTAGCATCCTATCCAATGTATTTAGAAAACATATAACTATATTGATTTGGTTGATATAGTTTGTAGATAAATAGAAAACTTTATTTAACTCACTGGTGTAGTTTTTAAGACTAAAAAAGGTATCATGTTGGCTAATATAGTTTGAAAAAAATAAAATTGTGAAAATGATCCAACCAAAGGTGGGATAAAATTCACCTCATGTTCACTAGAATATATGTACAAGTTAGGATTAGCCTAAAACTATCCTATCTCAATAGATCCAAACCTAAATAAGGTTAATCAAAGAGAGCCTCTGATACTTAATGTTCAATTATGGTAAGTGCACAAATTTGGGGGATAATTTTGTAGATGTTTTCTAGTAATGTATACATGTTATTTCATAACATATACACATTATATCAATAACATGTACATGTTACTCAAAATTAAGATTTATAGTCACTGAGCCATAACTTCTTGTGTGGTATATAACATGTATAAACCATGTATGCGATATAAATCATGTAAACATTATAAATCATTTATGCGGTATATAATGTGTAAGAACCATGTACATGCTATTTTTACTTAGCATAAAACAAAAACAAATTGAGTCCAAATGCCAAAAAATGCATTTTGGTTTGCCTCACATTTCTTATTTTCCCTCAAATGTGGAACCATGTTTGTGTTTTACTTCCAAGAGGATAAAACACACCACCATTTTGTTATACCTTAACATAGACACCCCATTTTTCAAAGTTCAAATTGGGACCCATTGTTAATAGAATATAATTATTTAGATTTTTATGAGCCAGACATCTATAACATAGAGTTTGAAAGTGGAAACATAAAGAATTTATCTAAGTCCTAAAATGAATTCATTTACTTCTCTTAATGCCTATTATTAGCTTGATTTAATCAAATAGGATTTACTTCAATGTTTTCAGAGCATCTCAAAGTTATGGAGGAGT
Organism: Torreya grandis; assembly: GCA_037957365.1. NCBI lineage: Eukaryota > Viridiplantae > Streptophyta > Pinopsida > Cupressales > Taxaceae > Torreya > Torreya grandis. The sequence continues at coordinate 1,875,603 of JARHVA010001264.1, forward strand.
TTAAGCTATGTAGAATCCATAATAATGGATTTACTTTTCACATTTAATTTTAACTTATGCTTACGTACACATAATATATGATTTAACGGCTAACTATGATGTCATGTTTTGCTTCTAGTCAGGTCATTATCTATGTTATGTCTTAAATAGGTCATTTTATGCTTAGGTATCTATTGGGCTCTCCTAAATTACATTTCCTCTTGACATGTGGTATCAATTTTCTAAGTTGGAGCCTAAGTAAATAGTACAAGTTACCCATGGGTGATTTTAGCATGCACCTTTGTATGAACAATATCAAGAAAGTAGAGCATTGAGATCCATCTGTGGGTAATCATCTTGGTATCTTGGAGGTTATGTCATCTTAGGCCTTTGTACAAATAATCCAAAAAAATGAAGAGAAATGAGAGTCATCCCTGTATCATCATCCTTATAGCACGAGCCAAAGAAACAAAAAATAATAACTTATAGCTAAGCTAAGAGTGGAACAATGGCACACAAACATGTTTTCTATATAAACATGTAAGTAACCAATGAACACATCAAAACAAAGATAGATATAGTATAAAAAATACATCTATCATACTAAGATGACTAAGAATCCAAAATAAAGAAAAAGAATCCACATGGTAGTAAAATCCACATACGTCGGTATTATGAAATTTAAATGTACAGAATAAATAAGGAAAAGAGTGAATGTCATTACTATAACAAATTTACACAAAATAAGGAATTAATGCATTTAATTCATGCATCTAATTCAACCAAATCAATATATTTCAAATTTTCATTTTTGGTGTAATTATGTTACCTCCAAGCTATCAAGAATATTATGAATTTTAAGCTCAATGTGTAACATATGAATCTATAACTCCATTGCAACCATAAATTTAAAAAAAATCCATAGAAAAAGAATTTTTAGATAACATCAATAGATTCCACATATCACATATAATCCCCTCTGCATACTCAATTGCAAGAACAATCAAATACATAGATACAACATTTGATTTGGTAGTAGTGAACCATGAGTTAAATCACTACTCTACCATTTGGGATATGGTTGACATAATCAAACCATACAAGGATGATTACCAACTCTCTATTTTCACACACAAATATAAGGAAGACCTCTTAGCCATTAAATTAGTTAGCTTTTACAACACAACAGCTAAGCCATAGGTAATGCCATGTATCAGCCTACTATTTGATTTTTTTGATGAATGGAAAAGTTATTATAAAGATATTACATTCTAGGTTTGGAAAGACACCAATTTCATACATCAATGGGAATACCTATTATAGGTATTATATGTTCCCCTTCCTAGACATGTCATATAATCAACACATGGTGATTCATGGTTTCAAAACAATAACATCAGTAACAAGTTACAAGAGTGGGTTGAAAATTCAAGCAACTTTATAGTTTAGGTCACAACCTTAGCCATTCCCATTTTGGTCTTCAAGTTAGAGGTGAGAATCATCATGTATTTTTTAAATAGGGTTTATGAATTTATGACCATCACTTATTTTAATGAGGTATGGGTCCCTCTACTATATATTATTTTAAACTCCAGCAAAATCATTACAATAAGGGAGATCATTATTTCCAATATGATTCTAAAACTCAAAAATGTTGGAAGTTCCCTAGATGGGAATTTCTACATGATGTCATATGTATTAGACATGGTAATTATAATTATGCATTCATCTTATGAGCAGCCCTAAAAACCATGTCCTAATTGTACTGAAAATAGGATATGTGATGAGTTCAATGGTCTTCATATACATAGATTCAAGAACATGAAGAGGCTAACAAAGACATTTTATACCATAGTTTATCAATAAGTTTGTGGAAATAATATGTCTATTTTCTATAAACATATCAATAAAACTATTTTAAATATGGGGCATTAGTTTTTTTACCCTTAGTGCACAGTAATTAAAATTCAAGTCACAAAGGTACATCCTCTATACTTACCAAGGATTGTGCATGTCAAATTAGCTAAACAAGAGATTGTTTTCCAACTAGTTGATAGTACAGATGTTGACTTGAGGAAGGTAAAGAAAGAAACCATTCATCCAAATCCTCTTATCATTTAAAGTATTTATTACATAAGGTGGGATCATCTTCAATTGGTTGGAAATATTAGGGCACATTATAGGTTAAAATTGGCACCTTTCAGACACTATGACCCTAGAAAGAATGTAAGAGAGAGCCTTAAAAAATATGAAAGAAAAGGATAAATTATGGGAATTGGTATTTTGACCATGACAACATATTTATCAATGTTGAAGATGATTCTAAGTAGAAATAATAATGCATGAGACCAACATGTCTATGATTGTGGCATAGAGTATCCATAATGATCCTACCATCACCATGAAGGATGCCAAAATGATTAAGAAGCAAGAATGGATTTCTAAACCTATCCATAGACCTCATCCTCAAATAGAAGAAAAATTATAGGAATAAGATGGCCCACATAAGGAAGATTATATTAGATAAGGATATTTAACACCTCTAATCTTCCCCATAAACACATATGTTATTGTTTCTTCATAGCACATCAAGGTGGAACCTTAAGGCACAATTGAGGAGTAAATATCTACAAGTCCTAGCACATTATCTAGGCCTTTATCCATGCTTACTTTTCCCCCATTAACCATCACACAATAAGTAAGTAGTATTTCATTTCTATCTCAAGTTCATATTGCTTATCTTCCTTTATTTATACCACTATTAGTAGTTCCTCAATTCACTGGAATATCATCTCCACCACTTATCTTTCCTCCAGTGGTTACCACTCCTCCACCTACCTCACCATCTACTACCACTATAAACCTTCCATCTCCCATTAAAACTTCAAATAAGTTATCGAATATGTTTTCAAAATGAATAATGACATACACAAGGGATCATAAAACCCCTCCCATTTCAACTTAAAAGGTGCAAGTAGAGGATAAGAAAGAAATTTCTCCTAAGGAAAGTAAAATGAGAAGAAAGGGTGACCTAGGGTTAGACCCTATGTAGATTTATGATAGTGAGGAGGAAGATAAAATATAGGATGATGAAGAAGAGTGGGTCTCAAAAACTAAAAAAAAAGAGATAGAATCCTTTGATGAGTTGACTCATAAGAAGATGATGATTAATAAATAATTGAGGGAACCACCTAATCAAGATTGATAGAATTATTGTAATATGAGGAAGTCAATTAGGGAAGTGGTAACTCAGGGACTAGTGAGTACTTATTAGGTAGAGGAGATGCAAAATGAGACCTATAATATATGTTACACATCATAACATAGGGGTTAGTCCTAACTACATCTCTAATTTCTCTACCTCAGTTCACTATAATGGTAAATGAGTAATCAATACCCTAGTTATCTCTCCCTTGGTTATAAGTCCTTTTATCCCACATTCTTTGGCAACTTCTTCAATTGATGTAACTACTAGTGATGTGGGAGATTATTTATATTCTTTGGATTATCTAAGCCAAATAAATTATCCATAGGTAGCTATAATACCCATTTTAACTACCATAACCTATATTTTTACTATGGGCCCTGCCACTACTATTATCAACACTGGGGATGTATATACTTATGTTAATGACTATTTACAAAACCTATTGATCACCCATATAACCTAATCATTATTTAATGGGATTATTCTAAAATTCCTTGATCTAAACCAAGGGGTACATTTTTAGAACATGGTGTGCACATAAATTTTTTATACCCTAGATACCCCTCCAAGGTTGAAAATATAATTAGAGATGGCCATTAGTTTAGCACCCTAGGTGGACTCACATAATATCTCAGTCCACAAAGAAATAAGGAAGGCCAAGTATGTAATTAACACTCCATTCTAGAGGTAAGTTAATAGATGGAGGAAGGTTATTCTATTGGAGTGTTTTCAATAATGTCATGAAGGTGTCCAAGTGAGTGGATAAAGAACCTTGATAGTCTAAGTGATACTGACAAAGTGTGTAATGTGCTTATCCTAATATGCTTGAAAAATGCTTGGTTGATCTTCAAAGTTTGTATGATTAGAGATGTTTAGGTATGAGTATCGTAATATGAGGATGTGAAATAGGTACCTAAGATGTTTTATATTATTTTAATGCTTGTGTGCATGTGTGTATTTCATCTTTTTGATCATTGTTATCATCTATAAATTTTGGGTCTAGTGGAAGAAAATCTGAGTAGGAAATTTGATGATGTCACCATTGGCCACATGTAAATGAGTCAAAGGGAGTTGGTCATATGGTTGTGATAGAATTTGTGCCTAGATATTATGTGATAAATTTTAGATCATGCAAATAAGTGTGTCAAAATATATGAAAGTGCAGATTTGGGCTCCTAGGTAGTTTGATAGTGTTTTCCCATACTTTTCCAAATTTACATGAGGTAAGAAAGAGTTGAGTAAGTAGTTTGGTGATGGAATATCTCACATGTGTGGAAGTTTTAGGATAAATTTATCATATGGGTTTGTTCAATTTTTTTCCTACGTTATTTTTTCTAATTGTCATATCATGCACCAAAGCACATCAAAAGATATGTATGTGCAAAGTTGGCCTTCTAGGAAATTCTTGACATTGATGGCTCTATGGCAAAAAAAATTGAGTGAGTAGATTAATGGAGTTAGATCTCACACATGTGAAGGTTTAAAGATTAGTTTGACACATGTTTGGATTATCATATGTGATGAGATCATATGGTCCAAATTTGAGAACATGTGAGTGAGTGAGTGAGGTAAAAGATATGACTTGCAAATTTGGCCTTCCAAGTAGATTACAATGGTTCCCATACTTATTCATTTTTACATAAGTTAAAGTTAGAACAGCATAAATGGATCACATTAATCCAAGATTTTAAGAATTTTTAATATGGTACCAAGTGTTTAATGTTTAAATGATGAGTAGAGATTAAGATTGAGCTTCTTCCAAGGATTAATGGTGAGTGGGTGATCATATAGATATAGATCTATGGTGTGTTATAAGTCAAATGGGTCAAAGTGTTCAATACTTAAACTAAGTAAAGGTTGAGTTCCTTACAAAAGTATACATAGATCATGTTCATTCCAATATTTTTGGAAGTAGTGAGATGAGGACAAGTCATCAATGTTTAATTTCAAGTGAGATAACGACTGAGCTACATACAAGAGATTGATGAAGTACATTAAGTCAAGTATTCAAGATGAAGATCTGATGATTAAGAATGAAAGGTAAACGTTGAGTTCCTTATAATAATATAAATGGTGCATAATTTATCTAATCAAAAAGGACATGAGATGTGAGCAAAATGTTTGAAGTTTAACTATGATAGTTTGTCTTGGAATATTTGGATTTGCAAAAGAAAGACCAATGTCTAGTTTTTGGACCATATCTTTTGATACAAGTAAAATTTTCAATGGTATAAAAATTGAACTTGTATATAAATAAAAGTCTCATCTTTGAATATATATTTTAAGATTTGAAAGTGTGTACATACATATTTATGAAGTTTCAAACTTGATTGTGTGTTCATTTGTATTTTGTAAGTAACCCAAGAAAATTATTTGAGCTTGTTTTGATATACAAAGAGAACTTGTATATAAATACAAGTCTCATATTTGAATATATATTTTAATATTTGAAAGTGTGTACATACATATTTATGAAGGTTCAAACTTGACTATGTGTTCATTTATATTTTGTAAGTAACCCAAGAAAATTATTTGAGCTTGTTTTGATATTATTTTGATATCTATTGATGAATTGGATAGTGGGGAGTTTTTTATACTCTATGAGGATGATTTTGTGCATTATGAAGGTTTGACCAATAATATTTAGAATGAACAAAGGTTTAAAAATTGGTTATGTATTCATTCATGGTGACTGTGTGCATAAAATGTTATTTGAGTAATTTATTCTTATGTAGAATGGTTATATGTTGGTTATTTGCACTTAATGGGTACCTATAGATCATAATTTATGGTTCCATGCATTTAGGATTTGTCATGTGTTCTTGTTTTGTTATATTAAGCTCTAAATCGGTGAATAGGTCTCCATAAGACCTATAAGAGCTACAAGAACCTAATTGAAAGTGTAGCGACTTAAGGGTGACTTATAGATGCTATGGCCAGCCTATGAAGATTATATTGAGTTTTATCTTCATATGATAGATTCCTTAAGTGTTAATTCATGACAAATAGATGACCAATATGTTGATAATCATGAATAATCTATACATAGTGAAATCAAAGATGATGATTTCTAGACTTGAGTGAGAGACTTATGTGTGGAATGTGCATTTGAGTGCATAGTGTTGTGAAGAGAAAGAATGGATGTGTACCTAGTGGATAAGTTGAAGATAATAATAGATTGAGATTGTAGGTCATAATTCTATTGGAAGAATAGTGATCTTGTTATTTGAGTGTGAGCAAAGGTGAAGAGTGATAATCATAGGTCCATCATTAGGTGTTGAAGACATAATTTCAAAGGTGGATGTGTTCATAGGTGTTATTGTGGTTACTCAAAATATAAGGGGGTTGTTACCTCCTTCCAAGGTGAAACTTACTAAAGGTCTAGTTATTATTGCATCTCAGCTAAATAGGTGTGGTAGCACCTTGTGGGATTATAGTCTCACTAAATAAGGGATGGTGTTTCCTTGATTAGTTGTAGCTAGTAAAAATTAGTTTGTTTTTTATAGGACATTATTCCAATTATAAGTTCCAGTGGGTTTTCTCCCCCAAGAGGTTTTCCCACATATATCATGTGTTATGTGATTGATCTTGCATTATCTCTCCTACTAATTGTTATGAATTATGTGTATGCTTCATGAATACTTATGTTAATTAATTAAGATATTAAAAGGATTGAAATTGAAGTTGGATTTTATAGGATCACTAATTCACACCCCCCCCACCTTCTCAATTATTATACCTCTAGTAATTGGTATCAGAGTAGGTCCTTTGGTAAAGGCTTGAAGGTGATCCAAGGTATAATATGGGTAGTCATCAAGGAGGTTTCTCTACTCAGCAAGAAATGATGTTCAATAGATCCAATTATTATTTTTAGAGTGAAAAGATGAGGACATACATTATTTCCCTAGGGTTTGATGTATGGCAACCTATTATGGATGGTTATGTTGTTCCTACTACTCCATCTTGTGTTGCAGACAAGAAGCTATTTGAGAATAGGTCTAGGGAAATGAATTCCATTGCTTTTGGTCTTACATAGATTGAGTTCACAAAAGTAATCCATTTTAAATATACTAAATAGATATGGTAAAAAATGTAGATCATTTATGAAATACAGTCAAAGGTCAATCTTGATAAGTTGTAGACTCATAGAAGGAAATTTTAAAGCCTCAAGATGAACGAAGAAGATTTTATGGAATTATTTCATTAGAGGTCTTAGAGAGAACATTGAAGAGGCTACTGTAGTTCAAAACACATTAAGGTCTTTATCCCTAAAGTTTGATCCAAAGGTATCTTCTATAGAAGAAAGTCATGATCTTACTTAGTGGAATATGGATCAATTGCATGGTACCCTTACTACCTATGAGATGAGGAAGAATGATGATAAACCACTGAAGAAGGAAGTAGCATTCAAGAAAAAGATAAGCTTCAAAATAAATTCCAAGGTAAGAAATGTAAGGAGGAGGACATTTCTAATATTTATGAGGATGAAATTATTTATTTTTTTAAAAGGAAATTTAAAATAGGTTTATTCAAGTATAAAGGTAAAATACTCTTTAAAAACTTTAACTATGGAGAGATGGGACATTTTTCTAGAAATTGAACTCATAAGCATGATAATGAAGAGCATGATGAAGACCAAGATGAAGATAAGAAGACATACAAGAATAAAGGATTTATAAATTTCAACATTAAGAAGTCCTTCAAAAACAAGAAGAGTCTCTACACTAAATAAGATTGTAGCTCATCAGATGAGAGTGAAGACAATGACATAGAATATGATCATGAAAATTATGGTCATGTTGAAGATGAAGCCCTGATCATGGTTGAGGAAGGAATTTTCTCACATAAAAATGAGTCTACTTTGAGTGATATTGATGATGATGAATATGAGGACTATGATATTGCATTGACAAATTCTCTTGAAGAACTGAAGATTGAGAAGAAGATAAATAATAAAATGAAGTCTCAACTCAAAGACTATGAAGATCAATTTAGTGTATATGAAGCAATAATGAATGAAGACACCAAGGAGCATGAAGATATATTCAAGCATCTCAAATGTAAATTGTAAATCCTATCTTCAATATGAAAGCTAAAGAAGATGAATGTTTAAGGTATGTTTCTAAAAATAATTCTTTGAAAGATGACTTGGAGAAGTCTGCAAGCAAGGTGAAGTTATTTATGTGATTTGAAAAGAGCTCAAGTGATCTAGACAATATTCTGATAGATCAAAAGCATGTTAGTGATAGAACTAGTCTTGGATATGAAGTAGAACAAAAGAATATAACTCAAGATAAGATGAAGACTAGTGTGAACAAGGACAATCATTTGACAAGGAATGAAGGTGCTAGTGGAATAAAGATAAATTAGGTCAAGGAGCTAAATTCCATAAGGTATGTAAGTTTCAATGTTTATTATTTCACATGTAATCAATTTGGGCATAAATATATAGAATGAAAGAGACATATTAGAAATGATTTTGCAAGGAAATATGATGGGAGACATCATTCAAAGGGTGTGAATAGAGTTAAGTGCTTTATATATTTTGTTGTGGGACACTTTGTAAACCATTGTCCACATAAGGTTAGACAAGGTGAGTCCTCTTAAAAAAAAGGAAGTTGTTTCATTTTTCATGACATATGACACATTTAAAATTTATTTTCAAATAATGTAAGGCAAGAAAATTTTCTTTCAAAAGGTATAGTTTTCTAAAACTATGAACAGAGAGGTCACATTGCTAGATTCTACAAGCAAAGATCTTCAAGTTAGAATAGGTTTAACCAAGATCCTAGCATGCAAGGAAGAAAGAAAGTCAACTCATGAAATCCAAAGGTGGTAAGTATGATTCATGATGAGACTGCAAGTCTGATTAATCTATTTTATATGGTGGATAATGCTTCCAAAATTGAAGACTGCCAAGGGCTCTCATTATCTGCTCATGTTGAAAATAAAGAGATTTATCTTAAAGAGAAGAACAAGATACTAGTTGAGGCTAGTTATGAGGTATATATGGATCCAAGGGGACATCCTTCTATTTTTCATCATGTATCATGCAATGAATATCAATTGTCTATGCCTAATGATGAGGTTCAAAACTACAAGGTGGATTCTTCAAATGAAAAGGTATGTCATGAATCTTTGTTTTCTCCATGTATGGTCAATTCAATCTTAGAAGAGAAGGAGAATTATGTGGTGTTTGAACATGTTTCTTATCTTAAGCTTAAGAAGAAGAATAACTATAATCATCATATGACCAAGGAGGAGAAAGAATATGAGGGGTTATGGGAAACTCCTGGTTTCACATTGTTTTAGGACATTGTGAAGTAGGGTGTCTCTGACTATGCTTCTTAAGAGACATATTTTCTTATAGAGAATCAAGTTTTTGTTCTCAAGATTATAATGCAAATTAGAGAAGGTCTCTAGTTAAGGGGGAGCAACAAGATCATGAGCTTGTTCTAGAGATTTGTAAAGGGGCTATAATGCATGGTCAAAATGAGTGTTTCTAGGTGGCCTAATGATATTGGTGGAATATCAAGAAGAGTTTGGTGCTCAAAAAGGTTTGTGCACTTATTTGTGATATGTTCTAGGTGTTTTTATCATTTGAAGGTATGTTTAACTCAAGTTGAGTTATTTTTAGTGCTCTGAGTTTTTTAAATTTTGGCTTAAGGGTAAGCAGGACTAAAAATGGGTTATAGGAATTTTATGTTCCCAAAGGTATGGAGGCTCAAATCTTGGTCTATAAGTTTGTGATGGTTGTCTTCAGGTGTACAAGAAGTTTCAGATTTGGATGTTGACCAAAAAGGTTTTTTGACCTTATTTATTTTGATTTTTTAGGGTTTTGGGCTTTGCTAGAAAAGTGTTTGTCTTATGAATGAGGTTTGAGGATTATTAATAGGCTAAATGGTTCAATTGATTTGTCAAATCATGCTTCAAAAAGATCTAAAGTTTTGTGGATTTCAAGTTATTCAATTTTTTGTCAAGATGGTAGCCTAATTGGCAAGTTGGTTTATGAAGGAATTATGTTGCAAAACATGATCTATGTGATGTAAATTGGTTTTATTAAGGAGGCATATGAGAGTTCTCAATATATGAATTTTTAGGTCTTGAATGTGTGTCTATTGAAATGTGTGGGCTCTGCAAGTTCTAGATATGGCTAAAAGAAGACTAGAAACACATAGTTTGAATAAGAGTGTTTTTTGCTTAGTTTTTCTAAAATATCAAGGTATGTTTCTTTAAAGGAGAGTTATCAGGTGGGTTGAGAGCATGGTTCTTGTTTTGTTATTATCATGAAGTTTTGTTGGTGGTCCTTGTGGTAGCTTGAGAGAGAAGGATAATAATCATATGTGGTGGTTCTTCATGGTGTATGGAGATCTGAAGATGTTCATTTGATGAAATGGCTCAAAAATGTTAGGGGGATTCCCTCTTAGATTTTTTTTGGTGAGTTTCATCAGATTTAAGTTTTTTTTTGTGTTCTTTCTTCAATGGTTGTATTGTTTGGTTGAAAAGAGAGTTGGCATAGATCAAGAGGAAATTATCAAGGTAAGAAGAGGTAGGATCAAGGTAAGGGGGAGTTATTTTCATCTTTATAAGGTGGGCCTCTCCTATTTTTTTTATTCTCATGTCCTCAATATTTGTTGGTGCCCACTTTATCATTGTGTCAAAGGAGGAGAAAGTTCCTATTTATGAGAGTTCTTAAAGAGAGATAACGAAGGTGAGATGTATATTTCTATATATGATCTTTGTTGACATAAATAACAAAGGGGGATATTTTTTGTCTAGGTGATTGGATGAAGATCCTTGATAGTCTAAGTGACAATTACAAAGTGTGAAATGTGCTTATCCTTATATACTTGAAGAAGGCTTGGTTGATCTTCAAAATTTACATGAGTATAGATGTTTAGGGATTAGTATGGTAATTTGAGGATGTTCAAGATGTCCATAATATGTTTTATATTCTTTGATTTCTTATTTTCATGTGTTTTTTTCATATGGTTGATCATTGTTTCCATCTAGACATTTTGGGTCTAGTGGCAGAAAATTTGAGCAGGTAGTTTGATGACATAACCATTGCCACATGTGGATGAGTCAAGGGGAGTTGGTCATATTGTTGTGATAAAATATGTGCCTAGATATTATTTATTAAATTTTAGATCATGCATTGAATCCTATCAAATGATATGCAAGTGCAAATTTGGTCTCCTGAGTAGTTTGACAATGTTTTCCTATATTTACCCAAATTTGCATGAGGCAAGAAAGAGCCAAGTAAGAAGTTTGCTGATAGCATATCTCACATGTTTATAAGTTTCAAGAGAATTTCATCATATATATTTGTTTATTTTTATTCCTATTTTATTTTCAATAATTTTTAGATCATTCACCAAAGCGCATCAAAATATATGCATGTGCAAAATTGGCCTTCGAGGCAATTCTTGACATTGATGGCTCTATGGTAAAAAATATGAGTGAGAATATTAATGGTGTTATATCTAAAAAATTCAAAGGTTTTATGATTATTTTGACACATGGTTGGATTATCCTATGTGAGGAGATCATATTTTCCAAATTTGAGAACATGTGAGTGAGTTAGATAAGAGATACAACTATGCAAAGTTGGCCTTCCAAGCATATTACAATGGTTCCCATAGTCATTTTTGCACAAGTTAAATTTATAAAAAACATCAATAGATCCATTGATATAATATTACAATAATAAGTGAGATGGTTCCAAGTTTTCAATGTTTTAACACAAAGCAAATAAAAATATCTAGCTTCTTTGAAGGATCAATGATGAGCGGGTGATCATATAGATCTAGATCTAAGGTGCACTGTTAGTCAAATAGGTCAAAATGTTTGATGCTTAAACTGAGTAAAGATAAATCTCCTCAAAAAATTATCAATCAATCATGTTGATTAGAATATTTTTGGAATCAAAGAGATGAGAAAAATTATTTGATGTTTAACGTCAAGCAAAGATATAAACCAAGCTATGTATAAGAGATCGACAAAGCTAATTAAGTCAAATAGTCAAGATGAAGATCTAATGATGAGCACTAAAAGTTAAAGGGTGAGTTACTTAAAATAATATGTATGTTGAATAATTAATCTAATTAGAGATCATACAATATGTAAGCATGGTATTTGAAGTTTAACTTTCACTGTTTGCTTTTGAATATTTGAATTTGCCAAGGAAAGATTAATGTCTGATTTTTGGGCCATATCTTTTGATACAATAAGAATTTGCTCATGGTATAAAAATTAAAATTTTAGATTAATTCAATGTTCATATGGAAATATATATTTAAATATATTAAATATTGATCATACATAGTTATAACCGTTCAAATTTGACTATATGTTTGTATGTATTCTACAAGTAACTTGAGAAGATTGTTCGAGCTTGTTTTGATATTGTTTTGAATCTATTGATGAATTGGATATTGGGGAGTGTTATATACTCTATGATTATGATCTTTGTGCATTATAAATTTTTAAATAATCATATTCATCATGAATTTTTTTTAATAATTTAACTATATACTCATTTATGGTGACTGTGTGCATAGAATGTTGTTTGAGCTATTTGTGCTTAAGCAGAAGGTTATATGTTGGTTATTAGCACTTAATGGGGACTTATAGATCATAAGGAATGGTTACATACATTTTAAAGTTGTAATGTGTTCTTTTTTTGTTTGATGAAGTGCCAAATGGATGAATAGGTCTCCATGATACCTATAAGAGCTACAAGGGCCTAATTGAAAGGTGTAGCTCCTTAAGGGTGACCCATAGATGATATGGCCAACCTATAAAGATTATATTGACTTATGTCTTCATATTATATATGATTTAATGGTTAATTCATGCCTAATGACCACCCAAGATGGTGATAATCATGAATGCTCTATATATAGTGAAATCAAAGATGATGATTTCTAGACTTGAGTGAGGGACTTATGTGTGGAATGTGAATTTGAGTGCATAGTGTTATGAAGCAAAGGAATGGGTGGGTTCCCAATGGATGATTTAAATATTATAACATATAGAGAACTATTTGTATGACCTATAGGTCATAATTATTCTTGCATAATTGTTATCTTATTTTTTGAATGTGAGAGAAGGTGAAGAGTGATAATCATAGGTCCATCATTAGGTGTTGAAGACATCAATTCAAAGGTGAATGTGTTTATAGGTGTTGTTACCTCTTTTCAAGGTGAAATTTGATAAAGGTCTAATTATTGTTGCATCTAAACTATATAAGTGTGGTAATCACCGTGATGAGATGGGCGCACTGGGTGCGCATCCAGAATTTAAAATTGTTGGGTTGCTAACAGAAGGTGCTCTTTCAAAATTGGAAACCGATGGTATGCAGGCATGTAGAAAAATGATTATGGAGAATCAAGCAAGAGGAATAGACCTTGGAGGTACAGACCCTAGAGGTGTTGAGAAGAATGGTGGGTTAGAATTTTTGGCTGATGTATATAATGGAAAATCTTCGAGCAGATTTGATCCTTTTTATGGGATCCGTGTCTCCCAATTGGATTCTCCTCCCACTGTGTTGGGGTAGGAACTTGAAAAAGAGAAAGATAATGCTGATTTTAATATGGAAAAATTCACAAAAGTGTTGAAGGCAGGGTATTTAGAATAGAGGATGTGGTCATCTCTGTTTGGTAAAAAACCCAATGGAAAATCTTGTTTCCCACTGGTGACTGCTAAGTCTTGTTGGGAGAAAGGTGAGTTTCAAGTTTTTATTCCAGATTCTTTAATATATTTTTTTGTGTCTTCCATGGATTTCACCCTAGTGGGTAAATTTTTAGGAGCAAAACCAGATCTAGAATCTCTTACAAAAATGGTTAAAAGGAAATGGGTTATTTGAGGAGAGGTAGAAATGGCACCAATGTTGAATGGTTTCTTCTCATTTATTTTCAACTGTAAGGAAGACATGAATATGGTTCTGTGTGGAGGACCATGGTCTTTTGGTAAATGTTCTCTCACTATTAGAGATTTGGCATGAGGATATTTTTAAAGGTAATTCCAATTCTTTTGGTGAACTTGTGGCATCGGATAATGCAACGGCTACTAGATCCAAACTTTAAAGTGCCAGACTTTATGTTAAAGTAGCAGATCTGAATCATCTTCTAGAAAAAGTGGATCAATATCCAAGCTGGGAAAAAAACTCAAGGGATTTTTTTTGAAGATTTGCCTAACTCTTGCTTTGCTTGTAAGAAATAGGGGCATCTGGTCAAAAATTGTCCTTCCAAAAGTAAAAATCATCCTAGTAGTGTTTTGGATGGGAGAAATACCAAGGTCTAGCAAAATAAAGTATGTAAACTCAAAGAAGATCATAGACAAGAGCAAAAGAATAATGAAGATTCTAAAGCTCTAAATGCTGAGTTGGATAAAGAGCCTTCTTTTGAAGATCCTAAAGCTCCACATACTAAGGCGGATAAAGAGCTTTCTTTTGAGAAAGAAAATTTTGAGAAAGAAGAACATGGGTTACAATCAGATACCATAATACCTGTACAAAGAATAGATTATTTGATAGATCTATCAAAACAAATCATGTTTTATCAAAGGATAGAAGATCGATGGAGAGATGTAGATGACAAAACTAAGCTAGAGGAAGGTGAATTCTTGGCTGAAGCTAGAAATAAATTAGAGGAGGGAGATATTCCTTTTTCTCAGTTTAGGGAGATTCAGGTTGATAATGATTTCCCTTTAGATGAGCTTCCTATGAATGATAATTGAGAAAACTTAAAGTGTTTTCTTAACCAAAGAAAAAGGGCTGAAAAAAAGAATGGTACTAAGGGGGTAAAAACCAGAAGCAGTAAAAAAGACTAGCAAACTAAGGCGAAACATCTTGCTTATACTCAGGATAAATTTGGAAAAAGAGATGAACAACATTTTAAGATGAAAGTGGATATTGGTTCTATGGACAAAACTGGAAGAAGATCCACTAAGAAAACCAGAGAGCAAGAAAGTATGCAGAATATTGATAATGGTAGCCAGGCAACTATTCTGGATTTTACCCCTAAAAAATAGATATTAAATCTTTACTTGGTATATTAAGGGTCTGAGTTTAAATAGGATTTTGATGTTATACTTGTATAACCTAATTTTGTTGCTACTTTTTAGTAGGTTTTAGGAATGTTCTTCCTGGTGCTTGATAATGCTTTATCTCTTTTGATTTTGTTAAAGGGTTTCGGGGTCCCTTCAAAACCTATTTTTACCTTAATCTAAAACTATATAAGTGTGGTAGCACCTTATGAGATTTTAGTCTCACTAAATAAGGGATGGTAGTTCCTTGATTAGTTGCAGTTGGTCTAAATTAGTTCTTGTTTCTATAGGATAATAGTCTAATCATAGGTTCTAGTGGATTTTATCCCCCAAGAGGGTTTACAAATATGTCATGTGTAATGTGATTGATCTTGTGTTGTCTTTCTTTCTCATTTTTAAGAATGATGTGTATGCTTCATGAATGTTTATGGTAATTGATTAAGATCTTGAAAGGATTGAAATTGAAGTTGGATTTTATAGGCTCACTGATTAACCCCCCCCCCCTCAGTGATTATACCTCTAACATTTTCTCCTTTTATTGAAACACTACATCCCCCTTGAAGGTCATTCTACACCCAATAAAATCTCCCTCCTTCACTCCTAAAATTTAAATAAGTAAAACACAATAGGTAGAATAAACATAACAATAAGTTCCACTACACTTTCCTTGATATATCCAATAGTTACAATAGGGAAATGTAGGGAGGCAAGATTTGGTGATAACTGAGCAACCCATGGTAAAGTTTAGTTTTGATAGACAAATAAACACCTTTAGAAAAGAAAAGAGGAAAATTCCTAATTTATTTAAAGGGTCTGAGTAATAAAATTAGGATAATAAATATGTAATTATTAAGCTACTAATTTATGAAATTTGATTACAATTTGAATCTTTATAAAAATAGTAATAAGGGAAAGAAAACATGATTTAGCTAGAAACTAACTAATCTAATGAAGATAGAGGCTAGAATTCACTATGATAGATTAGGACACTATTACAAAATGAGATATGAACTTTGTTTTGTGATTGGATAGGATCACCAGAACTAGATAGGAGTGGCACCGACACTATAGTCCACCTCTATAATTATTTTCTTGAGGATCTAAAAAAATTTCGTTTTGTTTGTCAGGTCTATGTGACCCTATCCATGAAGTTTCATTAGCTATAAGTCTATATATCTCCCTATAGATTAGATTTTATCTTCAAACCCTAGCTTCCATTATACTTTGACTGATTTTAAACAAGATGGGGGGTTAGTGTGTGTAAGATTTAATGGGTGTGGATACACACCCCTTGTGTGGTCACACTACCTATATACCAATACTTTGAAGAGGGATCGAGCCATGTGTAGTTCTCCCACTCGATGTGCTTTGTGTAATTATGTGTATGAAGATGTAGAATGCTAAACTAGATGTGCTTGAAATGGCTAGGGATTGGTATAAGGATTTAAATAAGCTTATAATTATATTGGCTAGCTATATGAAGAGAATAGGGAAGATATCTTTTGTGGTCTTGCTTGTATTCTTGCTTGCTTGGTGATAAATACAAACCTTTTTCAAATGATCTTTTAATGGGATTTTATAGGTATATATTGGTCATAGGTCAAAGGTAATCACACTAGGCTAATAAGGAGAAGGATGAGAAAGTAGAATAAATTAACCATTGGTGCCAAAAATGAAATTGGACAAGAGTGTGGAAAGTAGATAAGAGTGTCACCGGCACTATAGTCCTAGTGTGGTGTTATTGTCTTGAGCAGATGGGACTTAGGGGGATTGATTTGTCATGAAAAGAGGAGTCTAGCTCAACTAGGATCATGTATAAAAGGCTAATAATGACTTAGAAGCAATTAAAATACACCTAAGAGTGTTAGGATAGCAAGCAAGAGGGACTTATGGGTTGGGTGTTATTAGTCATGCTCAAGTTACTAGTTTTTGCATCTTATATGGCTACATTTTCCCCTCCTTTTTTATAGTTATGCAATAAAATGAAATACTAGGATAAAGTAAAATATAAAGCATACCTAAACTTACCTAAAAAGGTGAAGCTCATGAATCTATGTGATGTTGGGTGTGCATAAAGATAGCATGTTTTTAAGTATAAAATCTGCAAGAGAAAACAAAGAGTAGATCAATTCTTACTAGATATGCTTATCTAAAATAAGAACATAAAAAGTTGGGAAAGAGAGGAAGGAATAAAAATGAATGAATACACCTCATTGGGTATGAAAAATAGTACAAAACCTATTGTGCTACTAAGTAATTTTTAGTAATAATGAGTAATGTTGGATGATGTTATACCAATAGTATTATCATGAATGGTTTTCAGTGCTCAATTCCCCAAAATTGGCTCAAAAATGTAAAGGTTGGCCCTTTAGATCCATTTTCACCCACTAAGTTAAGTTAGGTGATAATATATGTGTTAATTGATGTTTGGATTGTGTCCAATCCCTCTAAATAGGT
Source organism: Torreya grandis (assembly GCA_037957365.1). Taxonomy (NCBI): domain Eukaryota; kingdom Viridiplantae; phylum Streptophyta; class Pinopsida; order Cupressales; family Taxaceae; genus Torreya; species Torreya grandis. The sequence goes on from JARHVA010001264.1 coordinate 1,893,298, forward strand.
GGCTCAAGAATACAAAGGCTAGCTAGACCTTTGGCTCCATCATTACCCGATGAAGTGAAGTTATAAACTTATACCAGGATGAAATGTGTGTCATATGAGATGGATCCTAAAGCCTATGAATGTATTATGATTTAATAATTTTGGTTTGGATAGCTGAATATATGCTAGAAACTAGGCCACTCTTGACCACTCTAAAAGATGGAGGTTAGGCTTATATGAAAGCCACTCTAAAACTAGTACATTAAGCTTATATGAAAGCCACTCGGGAACTCAAGAATGTGGAAGTTAGGCTTGTATGAAAACCATTCCAAAATGATTTCAACCACTTAAAGATGAAATAAGGCATGCAACTATTGAGAATGCTTGGGTAATATTGAACTTGAGAAGAAAAGAAAATAAATGTGTCATACACATTGCCCCCAATCACTGGTGTCTAAAATATGGATTATGATTTGGAAATCAAATCAACTACCATATCTAAAATTCAAAGTGAGATACATCATGTTGTGCATTATGCCCCTTACATCTAGATTCTTTGAGTGAAATTTTATTGAAAACTACTAATTCTAAACTATTCTGGTTGTGCAAAACTATAGCTGAACCTACTTTTCTACATGCTTCTAGAAAGTCTATTTTTTTTAATTTGGACAAGAGCACCAAAAGTGGACACTAGTGTCACTAGTGTTGTATTCGAAGCTAGTTTCTCTTATCCTGGGCCAAATCTAGTGACTATTCTAGTATTCTCACTATTTACCTAATTTGTTTTGACTATTTTGATGTTTAGTTATTGTTCTAGGTGTGTTGAATGCTAAATTTTTTACTATTAAGATATTTGATCTTCGTCACAAAATCTTTGGTTGTTTCCCTCTCTTATAATGGTAGGAATGAAGACCCTTTAATGATTTCCCTTATTATAAAGAGCCCTACAAGTGTGTTATATTGTAAAGATACATAGTATAGCAATAAAAATTGATGTGATATTTGAAGATATATCATGATTTGTATTGAGATAATGTTAGATCAATATGGGTATGCCTAGATAGATATAATAGTGTAATAGCATGTGAAATGTACTAAATTGGAACAAGAAGTGTTTTTGGTTAGTTATTAGTTTTTAATTGGTAAAGAGGGATAGAACATGATGTCCATCATGGCATCTAAGATAGTAGGATAAATTCATGATGTGGATCATGGCATTTCAATCAATGAAAAGCAAACAAGAATCAAGAACACAAGGCAAGAAGTAAAAATCATACAATGGTGGCTAAGGGGTCAAGCAAATAAGGGACATGGGCACATGTCACTCAAACTAGAAAGTAAGCATATAAGGCATGTTCAAATGTTGCATATACATAAAATTGAAACAAGTAAGGTTGACGTGAAATCCATAATCATATGGAAGATTATAGGCATGGGCATTAGAAAATGTCCTAGGTCACATACAAGACATAGAAGCAAAGGACATTGGCAAATGTCCTAAGGCACATATAGGAGATAGACAAGAACTGAGAAATGCAATCACATCAAGCTATTTTAAGCAAGAAAAGAAAGCATGTAATAACTAGAAATGCAATCGTGTCTAACTAATCAAAGTAAGAGGGAAGGTATGCAAGACATGTTAGTACAAGACTAGGTATATACTAAAAAATACATACGTATTATATACTAGTAAGTGTCTATAGAGTAATCTATTTAAGCTAGTAAATAATGTACATCAGCATGATAAGTAGAGTGTGTGGTGTAGGAATGACATAACCTAGATGATGTAGTCATGTAGAAGATGCCCCTATTGTGTATGTATATCGATGTGTGTCTTGAATGTAAAATTAGGATACCCCCTGAATGGGTAGAGTGAAGAAATCAAGGATCTAGATGTCACTACACACACTCAAAGAAGATCAAGTGAAGCATGCTAATGTAGATAAATTAAAAAATAATAACATAGAATAGTAAATGTAAGTCTATAATTGTATTAAAAATATAAAGCATGGATGATGCATAAAATCAAAATGTTTTTTGTGTTTTGACATATTTGAATGTTTTTGTATTTTGAAATATTTGAATATTTTTGGATTTTTGAATGTTGTATTATTTTTATTATTTTGAATATGTTATGAACCATGTAAAATCAATCACATGAAGACTTTGTATAAGAATTTGAAAATAAGCTATGTATAAATGTTGAAAAAAAACTATATACAAGCATATGAATAAAGTAATATGTACATGATGGCATGAAATACTATGCTAGAAGGGGTAAAGGGTCCAAGGATGGAGCTTGTTAGGGATGGAGATGGAGGAATGGATCATGACCATCATCAAATGCCTCAAGATCATCATCATAAGTAACATCCTGTGCTATAAAACCTATGTACATGGTGTTATCCTATTGAAGGCAAATGGAAGGTTGCTCTGGTGGTGCAAATGTTGATTCTTCTCTAGGATGTTTTGCTCTAGTAGTAGATTGCTTTAGTGGAAGTGGAGAGGTTGGTGTTGATGGCATTTAAATATAAATAATACCCTGAACCTTAGTTTATTCAATCTATAATGTAAATTTTTATAATTTTTACATGAGTGTGTATCATGGCCTATGATCCTATGAAAAAGACAAAATGGGTGACCATCCTATTGTGATAATATATTAGTAGATTTGTGTCATACTATAGGTAATGTGATTGATCCATGATCAAGTAACATTTGTAATATAATCTACGGTTGATGTTATTTGTTTCCTTCTTGAATCTAAATGACTGATTTTATATCAATAGAGGTAACCATGTGAACTATATGTGCTAAGTGATCTATTTGTGGTCCTAAATGTGGAGCATATCTAAAGAGTGTAGTGTGAGATGCTAAGAGTGATGTAGGATGTCTAATAAAATCTTTAAAGTCATCTTAGTAATCTCTTGGGATAATTGGTGTAAATCTCAACCCACATGAATAGTCATCTATGAGTGTGGGTGTCACATCCTCATCTAAAAAAGCTTGGGAATCTGTATCAACATCATGTACATATGGTAAATTAGAATTTACCACAAGGGATAACTATGATATGAGAGTCTCATCAATTGTAGTAGTAGAAGATAATGGTGTTGTGAGGGTATCTATAACTTATGGAATAATTGTATCTATAGAATCAATTGGTACTACTTAAACTACTATCATTGAATGTATAACTATAGTAGGTGTAAGAATTGTGAATAAATGAGTAGTTGAAATGGCTGAAGTTATTGTGACTAGTTGAATATCTAGGGCTAAGGGCACAATTATAAGTGGAGTGAGAGAAGTGCTAGACCCTCCAACATTGTATGTAGGTATCTGATCAAGAGAAATGTAATGAGGTGGTGGCTAAACTATGATGTGAGGTGTCCCATCTAGTGAAATAGTCAAAGATGACTCTATAGTTTGACAATATTTGAATGGTTGATTGTTTACTGGATATGTGTATAGGTATATACCCTTCATGGAGAAAATTAACACATCAATGAAGAGTATAAGTAACTACCCCCATAACATGTATCTAGGGTCATTCAAGTAAAATATTATAATGAAGAGGAATTGGCATAACCTGGAACTGTGTAGAGACGGTTTTGGGTCTTGTCATGATATCCAAAACAATGGAGCCTAATGTATGTTGTGGTATATCATCAAATCGTTTAATGTTCTTATATGATTTTTTCATGGATATCATATCTATGCTTATGGTTTGTAAGAGTCTAGTATTTCATATCTTAAGTCTAGGACCACTATCAATTAGGACTCTTTTAACTACACTATTTTTAACTTGAGCTTGTATAAATAATGCTAAAATTTGATTAATAACTATCTAAGATGGCATGTCCTCCAGATCAAAATAAATTATATCTTTTATAGTTCATAAAGTGTTGACCACTGATGAAAAATAAGAAGGCTTTGAATCAATGGGCATTAAAGTTTGAGTTAGTTCTTGATAAAGAATATCCTTGAATATATTGGCTTTCTAAAGTAGTTTTAACATAGAAATCTTAGCTAGAGTGTTTCTCAACTGATCAATAATATCATAAACCTTGTTTGAATTTGCTTGTGTGGGTGGGTTGGGCTTGGGATAATAGTGATTAAAAGGGTGATGGGGCTTTTAACTAAGTCAAGGATGCATGGTGTCACATTAAGTAATAACTCTAACCACATTATATACTATCTGTATAGGACTAGTAGTAGTTGTGGGAGGAGAGCAAAGATAATCGATAGGTTGAGGTGGTGGAGGGACAAAGGGTGTCAACTGGCCTCTTTAGTGATGGGTAGTGAAAAGGGGAAGATTAAAATGGACCATGCAACATGTTGGGTGAATATTTTGTCATCAACTAACTGATGACAAAATGGGTATATCAACCATAGCACATGGAGATTTATGCCATGAAAAGTGTGGGTTTACCAGATCTAGATGAGGTAAATCTCTCCTCTCATCAAGGGGAGGTTCCCTATGAATATTTATGTGCTATATGTATGTATAATTAAGCAAAAAATAATACTCGGGTTGGTATGACAGCATCCATCTCTCTTTTTTTAGAGATGATGTCCAAGAAACAAGAGAGAGAAATCTTGGTCGCTGGCTAAGAACATTCCTCTTCTTTTAGGAATGGTATCTAGCACAGAGTAGAAAATTCTTTGAAGTGTAAGTAAGTGCACAAGGAAACTCACGTAATCACAAAGTCTTTTGTAGCCTCCTTCACTAATTCAAAAGAAGCGTAACTGTAGAGTAAAATGAAGCACAAAGTCTTCACCTAAAACTATAAAAGATAAAAGGATCACTAAGATAAAAGTAGCTCAAAGTCTCTCTTCTATCTTTTAGAAATGCCCTCAGATAATATCAACACACCCACTTTGCTTATTAGATCAAACAAATAAAAGATTATCAGGAAAGAGGACATAAGAACTGTTTCCTAAATAACATAGATAACTTCAACACAAAGTCTGAAAAAAACTTGCTTCTCATTCATTTAACAAAATATGATTTACAAATTGAGCACAAAGTCTCAAGAAGTGTCTCAATTTCAGCAGAGTTTTTGCTCTCAATTATCAGAGATCCATTTACAAAAGAGGTCTCCACTATATATAGGTAGAAACATTCAAAAACTATAAAATATTAAAATATAAAAAATATATTAGTCAAAGATGACTCATCTTTGAATTTTGAGATATTTTTATGAATTTTTCACATGTAATTACACATTACAAAATTGCATGTGAAAATGTCCCATGACAATTACAAAGTGCATTTTGAATAAAGCACAGAAAAATAGCTTCAATCTTTATTTTCAGTCTTCTTCATGATCTTTGATTTCTTCAAAGAAACTTCAGTGATCTGAAAGAAATTTTGTTGAAAAGACATTGATGAAGAGGGATCCTTTAGAGAAACTACAGTAAGAATCATGATTATGCAATTAGGGGAAAAAATAGCAATCTAGGAAAACTACACACTTGATAATCATGATTAAGGAAATGTGCTTTAAAGGGATGAGGCATGAGTAGGTCAGAAAGTGGAAGAAAAAGGGGAGCGGGCATAGAAAATAGGAAAAATGAAAATTTCCCAGAGTTAATAAAATTAGGGAGAAGGTATGTAGGGGTGGCAAAAATTGCTGCCCTTGCATATTGGAGAAGGTGAACGTGTAAGGGCAGCAAACATTGCCACTCTTGCACCTGGAGGAGAGGAAATGGGGATGCATGTGCGGTAAAAATTACCGCTCCTGCATAGTAGGATGCAAGGGCGGCAAAAATTGCTGCTCCTACATAGAAGGATGCAAGGGTAGCAAAAATTGTTGCTCCTACATAGAAGAAACCAAAAGATGCATGGGTGGCAAAAATTGCCACCCTTGCATGGAAGAAACTGAAAGATGCAAGGGAAGAAAAAATTGTCGCTCTCACATGTTAGATGCACACACTTGTAACATTTCACTGCACTTTGTCTTTTTCCATCGGGCACTTTCTTGCAGGTTTTTCTCTTAAGTCAGGCTTTTCCTTTGCTTTTCGCTTTTGTCTTTTCTAGCTTTGTCTCTTCCTACTACCATTTGAGCTATCGGGCACTCTTTCCAGCCAGTCGCTTGGTTCTTCCTTTAAGTTCTGCACTCTATTTGAATTTCCATGGATTTGTCTTTACTCTAAAATCTAACATCTGAGGGGCCATCAATGGTCACCAACGATTTGAACCAATGTGTTTGAAAGGGATGAACCAAATGTTGAACCTGATATTGATGCTTGCCGATGGAAATTTCTATTTGAACCAAGGTGATGAACCAATTCTAAAAATAACCAATGGTTAGAAGCTTTTTCTTTTGATTGATCTCACCTATAGAAGCTTTTTAACCTATTGAATCTACTAACTTCAAGCATGTTGAGTCCACAGAAACATATCTATAGAGTCTGTAGATTTCAATCTATAAAATCCCATTGAACTTGACCTGATGAGTCTGTAGATTTTTGAGAAGCTTGAATAATGAGAAATTTAAATGCCTAGGACAAATTTTTAAAAATGGAAGAGACAATTTTGATATGTAGGTTGCCCCAAAAATGAGTGGCATTTTTCAGGGACAACAGCTGGCTCCAATTGGGGAACTTCCTTCTATTGCAAAAATCAATTGAAGGGAGTAGAATCTAGAATCTCTAGTGCCTTGAAGCATGCCATTGGGCCACGGAGTCATGGTACCCAAAAAAAGAAAGGCTCCAAAAATGAAAATGAAATGAACAAAATAGAATAAAGACTTTACAAATATATAAATGTACAGGTGAATTTGTTTGGTACTTCAAGAATTGAAGTACTTCAGATGCTACCCCTTGAGGGATAGTGACAATGGCACTCTGTCCTGATAAACTAGAAAGAGACCATTTTCTCCCTAGAATTGATGATGTGTGAATGGAACTCTCCACCAGGAAACCAACTTCCTGTGCCTTCCCTTTGGTTTTCTCCTCTTACCTCACACCAAGACTTGTCTTTTGATCCAAAAATGATGAATCTTTGTTTTCTTGGTGAAGAGTTCTTTTTCCTGATCATGACGTGTAGCGGCATGGTTAGCTACCATAATCAATTGCTCTTCTGGTTCCATCCAGCACCTGATTTGATCATCTTCATTTGACATCTGCCACTAATTGGCACTATTAGGCCCACTTGTCATTATTTCATTTGAACCAACTTTTTGGTTGGCATTCTCAAGGGCTTTAATAGGCCCTTCATGAACCTCTTATGTGGTCAGAAAATAATTACCCCTACTAGAGGACTCAAATAGAATTTGAGCCACAGGGGCTGACATTTGGGTGACCATGTACTTTGCCTCTCCCTCAGGAAGCAACCTCTGCATCACACCTTTCATAGGGATTCTTGCCTGGGATAAGTCCATGCTCAATTCTCCTCTGACATCCTTACAAAATTTCCATCCAAGCAGAATGCCATATGAGGCTAGGACATCAGCTACCAGAACTATCGTCTTGATCCTCTTGCTAGGGAATGCTTCAAATGCAAATTGGGCATCTTTGATTTGCCCCAATAGTGGTACTTTTTTATTCTCCATGGAGAATCATCTCCCAAAGGTTTTAGTCAATGTGAGACCAAGATATTCTACCACTTTAGTAGGCATGATGTTGTTAGATGCACCAAAATTGATGATGTAGTTACTCAGCTTGAGACCATTTATTAATAAGGAAACATAGAAAGGATCTACTTTCCTAGAGGTAGTAGGGGAGAAATGACAAGGTTATTTCAGGTGGATACATTCTTTGGGGGATCATGATTTACCCTCAAAATTTCTTGTCCTATAGGGATGGCTATACCTTTCACACATTCCACCAACCTGTCTAACTGTTTAGGATGGGCTTGTAGAAATTCAAATTCAGACATTTGAATTTTAGTCTTTTTGACATGCTCAATTATGTCAAATGTCTGAATTGAACTAGGCATAGAGGATGGGAGTTCACTTTTTTGGTTTTTGGGAGGGGGAGGGTTGGTTTGCAAAGTTGAAGTAGAGGGTACAGAGATGCTTGGGGTACATACCTTTTCAATAGTCACCGGGTCCTTTGGTTAAAAGGGCAAAGTGGTTCCCTGCTTGAAAATTGAAACTGCTAATCGAGGTTGCTCCTCAGTCTTCTCTTTATCAGCTTATTGGGCTGACTAATTTTAGGACCAGGTGAATATGGCATATGATCCCTCAGCTGCATTCCCCTCGCTTCTGGGTTCATCTTGGTAACTCAGGTAACCAATGACAGAGTTTCCGGTTAATTCTTCTTCCTACTCTTTGAAGAGATTAGCATCATCTTATTGGTCCAACTTAGGTTGGAAAGGGGAAGCATGTTCCATTTCTAGATATCCAACTACTGAGTTGGTTGGAGGGGCTTCAAGGGTGAGGTTCCTCTGTGGGGGAGGAAGATGATTTGGTTGCCCTTAATTCCTAGCAACATTGCCTTGGTACACTTGAATTTGAAATGTCCTCCTTGGCATATCCTGATTAAAAGAAGTAGACATAACATGGGCCATTTATCTTCTGAGAGCTAAAAGTTCATTTGTCAAATTTTGCACCATAGGATTTGTAGTGCTTGTAGAAGAGCTTTCAACAGATGAAGAGAATCTATTTTTACTAGGGTCTTTTCTGATCTTACCTACCAGGATAAGATCATCATCAATCTCAGTAGCCAAATTTTGAGCCAATGTGAGATCCATAAGGCCAGCTCGCCTCAATAGGAAACTTACTTTGAGAAGTTGTGAGTTGATAAAAAACACTTAAGATTCTCTAGCATGGGCTGAGCGACGGTTGGAATCCGGTTCCTTAACTTGTTGAATTTGGCTATGAAATCCCTCATGGGTTCTTGGGATTCTTTTTTCATTTGTGTCAGTTGCACTAACAATGTGTGTGCATCTTCTGCAAGTTTAAATCTAGCTTTGAATTTGGCTTTGAGCATGTCCCACTCAGTCACTGACCCAGCCTGCAGGTGGTAGAACCAATCCACAGTAATGCCTTGCAGGGTTTCCATTAAAAGTCTCACTATTACATCCTAAAATTCCACATTGATTACGTCGCATGCTATGGAGAAAGTGAAAATATGCTCATCAGGATGAACCTTCCCATCACCAAAAAACTTGGGAAAATTTTTCCTAGAACTATGAGGTAGTTCATGCAAGGGTGGGGTCAAATTAAGAGGACCAAAGGAATTGCCCTACGAGCCTTGAGCCATTATGATAGGATGATTAAATGGTGGGACAATAAATTTGGGTGGAGTGTTAATAGGTAGGGCACTATTAACAGTAGGAAAAGTAGCTCTACCTTGTGTTAGTGACCCGATAAGGTCAAGAGGAAGACTTCTAGATCGTTGGAGGAAAGGCAATGGAGGGAATAGATCAAAGTTGCTCTGTTGTGCCAACTCAAACATAGGGTCAAAAACACCTTTAGATCTCTAGCTTCTTGTGTAGTGTGGAGTTGCCAGATTTTAAAATAAAAATGGAAAAGAGTGGGATCTGCTTTAGTTTAAAGTTTGGGACTTCAAACTATGCACTCTTCCCCAACAGCTCTGGTTTTATAGACTAGATAATATAACAAAAATGGAGGAAGATGGTAAGGCTATAATGATAATGGGTAAGGCATGGAATGGAGTCACCAGACTATGTAATGGATAAGGGTTATAATGATTATGGGTAAGACACAAGTGATGTTTCAATCTGAAATGTGAGGTTCTAAATTGCACAAAATTACTGTCCCCAGTGGAGTCACCAAAAACTGTTGGGTGAATATTTTTTCATCAACTAACTAATGATAAAATGGGTATATCAACCACAGCATAGGGAGATTTACACCACAAAAAGTGTGGTTTTACCAGATCTGGATGAGGTAAATCTCTCTTCTCATCAAGGGGAGGTTCCCTATGCATATTTATGTGCTATTTATATATATAATTAAGCAGAAAATAATACTCAGGTTGGTATGACAGCATCCATCTCTCTTTTTAGAGATGATGTCCAAGGAACAAGAGAGAGAAATCCTGGTCACTGGCTAAGAACATTCCTCTTCTTTTAGGAATGGTATCTAGCACAGAGTAGAAAATCCCTTGAAGTGTAACAAAGTGCACAAGGAAACTCACGTAAGCATAAAGTCTTCCATAGCCTCCTTCACTGATTCAAAAGAAGCGTAACTGTAGAGTGAAATAAAGCACAAAGTCTTCACCTGAAACTACAAAAGATAAAAGGATCACAAAGATAAAAGTAGCTCAAAGTCTCTCTTCTATCTTTTAGAAATGCCCTAGATAATATCAACACACCCACTTTGCTTATTAGATCAAACAAATAAGAGATTATCAGGAAAGAGGACATAAGAACTATTTCCTAAATAACATAGATAACTTCAACATAAAGTCTGAAATAAACCTACTTCTCATTCATTTAACAAAATATGATTTACAAATTGAGTACAAAGTCTCAAGAAGTGTCTCAATTTCAGTAGAGTTTTTGCTCTCAATTATCAGAGATCCATTTACAAAAGAGGTCTCCACTATGTATAAGTAGAAACCTTCAAAAACTAGAAAATATTAAAATACAAAAAATATCTTAGTCAAAGATGACTCATCTTTGACTTTTGAAATATTTTTTTGAATTTTTCACATGTAATTACATATTAAAAAATTGCATGTGAAAATGTCCCAAGACAATTACAAAGTGTATTTTGAATAAAGCACGAAAGAATAGCTTCAATCTTTATTTCCAGTCTTCTTCACGGTCTTCAACTTCTTCAAAGAAACTTCAATGATTTGGAAGAACTTTTGTTGAAAAGACGTCGATGAAGAGGGATCCTTTAGAGAAACTGCACTAAGAATCATGATTGTGTAATCAGGGGGAAAATAGAAATTTGGAAAAACTGCACATTTGATAATCATGATTAGGGAAATACGATTGAAAGGGATGAGGCATGACTAGGTCAAAAAGTAGAAGAAAAAGGGGAGCAGGCACAGAAAATAGGAAAATGAAAATTTCCAAGAGTTAAGAAAATTGGGGTGAAGGTATGTAGGGGCGGCAAAAATTGTCGCCCTTACATATTGTAGAAGGTGAATGTGTAAGGGCGGCGAAAATTGCCACTCTTGCACCTAGAGGAGAGGAAACAGGGATGCATGGGTGGAAAAAATTGCCACTCCTGCATAGAAGGATGCAAGGGTGGCAAAAATTGCCGCTCCTGCATAGAATGATGCAAGGGTGGAAAAAATTGCCACTCCTACATAGAAGAAACCAAAAGATGCATGGGCGGTAAAAATTGCCGCCCTTGCATGGAAGAAACTAAAAGATGCAAGGGTGGCAAAAATTTCCACTCTCGCATGTTAGATGTACACACTTGTTACATTCCACTGCACTTTGTCTTTTTCCATTGGGCGCTTTCCCACGGGCTTTTCTCTTCAGTCGGGCTTTTCATTTGCTTTCCCCTTTTGTCTTTTCCAGCTTTGTCTCTCTTTGCTGCCATTTGAGCTATCGGGTGCTCTTTCCAGCCAGTCACTTGGTTCTTCCTTTAAGTTACACACTCTATTTGAATTTTCATGGATTTGTCTTTACTCTAAAATCTTATGTTTGAGGGGCCATCAATGGTCGCCAGCGATTTGAACTAATGCATTTGAAAGGGATGAACCAAACGTTGAACCTACTGCTGATGCTTGCCGATGGAAATTTCTATTTGAACCAAGGTGATGAACCAATTCTGAAAATAACCAATGGTTAGAAGCTTGTTCTTTTGACTGATCTCACCTACAGAAGCTTTTTAACCTATTGAATCTGCTAACTTCAAGCATGTTGAGTCCGTAGAAACATATATGTAGAGTCCATAGATTTCAATAAGTAAAATCCCATTGAACTTGACCTGCTGAGTCTATAGATTTTTGAGAAGCTTGAAAAATGAGGAATTTAAATGCCCAAGACAAATTTTTAAAAAGGGAAGAGACAATTTTGATTTATAGGTTGTCCCAAAAATGAGTGGCATTTTTTGGGGACAACACAACATAACTCAGTATGGGATAGATGCTTCAAGGGAGGTGAGGCAAGAGGTATCTTAGCATTTTTAACAATGAATCTCATAATATCATCTCATATTATGAAAAGTAAGCATGAAATACAAAGAATGAAGTGTTGTATTAACATATGATAAACTTCATCATTCGTGTACATGATAAGACCAATGATGGTCTCATTTTGCAAGAAATGTAATAATTTTTTTTAAATAAGTGATATCCATTTTTGAAATTTGATTTTAGAATTTGAGGTGATATCTCAAAAGTAGTTGGACCTAGTATATGCAACTAGGGTTTGAAAGATGATTATTTTGAAAAAATTTATGAAATTTTGAAATTTAAAGTGAATTTCTGAGTTAGATATGCAAGTAAAAATTCAAAAAATTATTGGAAAACTAGTGATTTAATGGGACCTAGCAGATGCAACTAGGGTTTGGAAAACTAAATATTTTTGAGAATTACTATTGAATTTTGAAATTTGAACGAATTTTCTAATTTAAATATGCTAGGAAAAAATCAAAAAATTATGGGAAAATTACTAGGAAAATATTGGGATCTAGTATGGGCAACTAGGGCTTGAAAGAAAATTATTTTAAAATTACTATGAATTTTTTTAATTTAATGCAAATTTTTTATTTAATTATGTAGGTAAAAAAATAAAAAATATAAGAAATTTTAGTAAGAATTTTACCCTAGGGTTTTTAGGTTTGTCATGCGCAAATAAAGTAAGTCAAGTTCACTAAATGATTTAACATTTTCAAGAATATTGGTGTATTATTCTTAATTTAGTTAAAGGGTCTAAGTAATAAAATCAGTAAATAAATATGTAATTATTAAGCTATTGATTTGTGAAATTTGATTACAATTCAAATCTTTCTAAAAATAGTAATAAGGGAAAGAAAACAAGACTTAGTTGGAAACTGACTGATCTGACTGAGAGGTTAAAATTCACTATGTAGGACTGGCACACTATCATAAACTAAGATCTTGGTTTAGTATGTGTAAGATTCATTAGACATGGTTCTACACCTTTTATGTTGGCATGCTACTTATATACCAATACTCCAAAGAGATATCAAGCCATATGTAGTTCTCCCACTTGATGTGCTTTGTGAAATTGTGTGTATGAAGATGCAGAATACTAAACTAGATGTGCTTGAGATGGTTAGGGATTGGTATAAGGATTTGAATAAGCTTATAAGTATATTGGTTGGCTGTATATAGAGAATAAGGAATATTTATTTAGTGGTCTTGCTTGTATTCTTGCTTGCTTAGTGATAATTACCAACATTTTCTAAATAATATTTGATTGGGATTTTATAAGAATCTATTGGTTATGGGTTGAATGTACTTGCATTAGGCTGACAAGGAGAAGGATGGGAAACCAAAAAGAATTGACTATTGGGACCAAAAATAGATTTGACCAAGAGCACCAAAAGTAGATAGGAGTGACATCAGTTTTATAAAATTTGAATAATCTTGTAAGTATATTGGTTGGTTGTATGTAGAGAATAAGGAAGATTTCTTGAGTGGTCTTACTTGTATTCTTGCTTTCTTAGTGATAATTACCAACCTTTTCCAAATGATCTTTGAATGAGATTTTATAGGGATCTATTGGTCATGGGTTGAATGTAGTCACATTAGGCCGACAAGGATAAGGTTGGGGAACTAGAAAAAATTAACTATTAGGACAAAAAATGGACTTGACCAAGAGCATCGAAAGTAGATAAGAGTGGCATCAGTGTTATAGTCCTAGTGTGGTGTTATTTTCTTAAGAAGATAAGACCTAGGGAGATTGATTTGTCATGAAAAGAGGAGTCTGGCTCAGCTAAGATCAGGTCTAGAATTTTACGTATGACTAGGAATCAATAAAAATATACCTAAGAGGGTTAGGAGAGTAAGAAAGAGGGACCTATGGGTTGGGTGTCATTAGCCATGCTCAAGTTACCAATTTTTGCATTTTATATGACTACAAGTTGATAAATGGAAATAGCTCGATCTAAAAGAAAGAGAAGACATATTCTCTTTAACAAAATGAAGAAAATTAAATCCATTAGACATAGATAGTTGTAGGGAAGACCCATAAACTTTTATACATGTTTTTGGAGGAGTCATGAAAGATAATTTTTTAAAAAAAATTATCCTATTTAGAGGAAATAAGAGGTGACTAATATCCAAGGCCCCAAAGAGACAATGGACAATTTACAAGGGATAGATAGGAAATTATTTGACACTATCTATTAAATAAGCTCTATAAAGGCCACCTTTCCTAAGTGGGAAAATGTAATTTAATAAAATAAAATATATTGATGGTAAACTACATTTTTTAAGCCATGTAATAGTAAATAAGGCTTATACCTACCTCAATTATATAACATCTAAAGATGCTTGGGCATAACATTATATTGCTACAAAAAGGGATAGTGTGCTTGAATGGAATCAAGAGATGTGGGCCCTAGTCGAACAATTAGTAAAATGGGAGAAGGAAGCTATATATATCCTTAATAACTTAACATTCATTCAAGTAAGCACTTCGTCTAGTAAATTTGTGTCCAAACCCATTTGTTAGAATCTTCTACGAGCATCATTGGTAAATTTTAGAGTAGAGATTAAAGGCATTGTCTATAGAACTAGTAATGAAATAATGTAACTAGTCAATTTTGTAAGGAAGAAAATTATAGTGACTGAGTCACTACATGTAGAGCTTAGAGTTGTATTAGGCATACATACGAAACTAATGGATAAGCTTCCTCACTTATTCAAAAGAGATCTAATTTATTTTGAGACCATATAATTTGACTTCAAAGAAAATCACACATTTTACCTATAGATGGAAGTATCCAAGCAATTCACTTCAGTAGTAGGGGCCATGCCCATTCCACCTCAAAGTCCCCAGCTTTCCTAGTATATAATAGATTATACTAAAACTAGGCATGTCTATGTTCCACTTCCAGTGACCATAACCACAATTACATTGGCAACTACATCGTGCTTATCTTTAGTTTTAGTGTCTACTTTAGTTACAATGCTAAGTTTAACTCCAATTCCATCAACTTTAGTGTCTACTTTTAATATGTCATAGTTTTATTCTTCTAGCAGTGTTGTATTAACACTTTCTAAATATACGCATATAATTGTATGTATGATTGAGATGGAACTATTAGTTCCTAATTAATTTAACTTATATATATTATATTTTAGATGAATATTTCTATTTTGAGAAATCATTATTGTACATGTACACTTTGCATGAGATTAACATACACTAATATTTTTAGGTATGTATTTTCAAACTCCACTTGAGAGATGAGGCCTTCCTTAGCCCAAGCTTATTTATACTTGTATTCTCTTACTCCAAATGGAAAAATAATTTTGGCTGTTAAGATTAATAGGAAATTTTGAGAAGTTATACAATTTTAGTCTTGATGTGCAAAATCTAACTCTTCTCCAACTTGTAAATTGTATAAGAAGTTTTATCATTTTAGTTTCTTACTCTTTTAGTTTTGAATGAGTTATCTCTTTTATATACATTTATTCATATTGATTAAGGAAATAGCCCCACTTAATCATTCTTTCCAAGAAGATAAGCCCATCTTCCATTACTCTTGATAGCTAAACCCCTAATTCCAACTCAGGGTCCAACCTGACTAACAGGCTCTTCTATCAATGTCATTAAGGTTGTTCATGATCTACCTAGAAACCTTGAGAACTATCTTTCTTCCTTTTCTCCCTTCAGATGAAGGAATACTAAATAACATATTGAGGCCTTTAAAACTACTTTAAGAATATTAAATGTAACCCACTAAGACATGGTATGCAGACTATTTCCCATCACATTATTAGATGCAAGCTATGACAAGTTTATTAATGTCTCAAAAGGTTCAATCACCTATTTGGAAGAATGTCAAAACACCTTTTTGACATAATTTGAATAGGTCACTAGTGAAAATGTTGTTTATCAACACTTTGCCAGCATGACAAGAGACCTAAATGAGCCAATTCAAGCTAATGATAGATTCCAAAATATGTATAGAAGACTTAAGACTACCTACAAGCCTAATAAGTCATTATCCCATGAGATGTACAAGAATGATTTAGACCCTTGACTATTGCCTTTATATACAAAGCTATTGGTATTGATACACTACCTTTGGCTTATGTAGAAGCTATCAACATAGACAAACAATTAAACTCTCAGATGTAATCTTTGGCCCCACTCAGTCTTGGCCCTATTTTTTATATTTTAATCTAATTCCAAATACTAATCAAAATACTATAGTCCAAAAATAGAACTAGGTGTATAAGTAGTTGCCTTTAACCCATGCTCCCTGAAACCTACATCTTGGATTTTAGAGTAATTTTGTGCCAAGGTCTAACAAAAAAACTTGAAACAATAATTGATACCTATCAATATTGCTATAATATAGGTTAATTAATTTGATTACATAAAAATATAATTAAAATCAATATAGATGATGGTCCAAAAATTAAGCAATGAATTATTAAACATGCAAAAACACATCAGTAACGTTGGAGGATAATATACCAAGCAGAGCTTCATATTCCATAGGTATAATAGACCTTTTAATAGGTCTAGGAATAATATGGAACAACATCCACCTAATAAGATTTAAGATATCAACAACATGGAAGCAGCCCTTCTAAATTGGTGTCATGTTCATAACACTACAAAACATGGTGAACTGCATTTCATCAAGTTATACACATTCATCAATATCCTTCAAAAGGATATGGATAGGTAAGAAGGATATGTAAATCAATCAGAATCTTCCTCCTTTGTTGATCCCAAACATTTGATTACAACAATGGTCTTGTTGACCAAATTTGACCCTAAGAAAAATTTGTCACCCCACTATAAATTAAAACTTATCATGGTCTTGTGATGTGGTCATGTCATACCCTATATAGTCCCTAGAGTCTTTATTTAATCTTTTTAGCATGATTTAAGGTTATTTTGGAGAAGTTAAGGTAAAATCATGTTGTGGTCATATAGATTTTTAGGCATGTCATGAGGAAATAATCATTGTCAAATTGTGCCATAGGTGATTAGTGGTAGATTAAAGTCATTTCATGTGTCAAACACCTTTTCACATCATTTCATGAAATTTTGGAAGGTTTGAAGATCATTTGCTAACTCTAAGTTATTGAAAATGAGTGAAAAATGTGATTTTGGATAATATTTATATTTATAAAAGTTCCATAGCTTATAAATACATAAAATAATCATTATAAAAAGACTATAATAGTTACATAACTATTACACATAGAATCATGTCAGAGAAAGGTTAGTTTTTTTTTTTTTTTCACCATTGGTATGAAGAGTTAGAGGAAGTTGTACAGACTCTTGAAGTCACTTGTAAGTGAAAATAACTTTAGAATATATTTTATAAATTTAAATATTTATTAAAAATCATTAGAAGAGGTTCCAAGTTCTGTAGTTGCAAAAATCTTCTTCTCTCTCCCATCACTCTATTCACAAGCTAGTAAAGGCCAATTTCATAGAGATGGTACAGACTATACAATTTGATTTGAGGGCTAAGATTTTGGCTAAATTTTTGGAACCCTATGGGATTCCAATTTATGTCATTTTTAGTTTTATTTTTTCTCTTATATTTATGAATAATTTCTAAGATCCCAAACTTATTTTTGAAGGAACAAATCCCCATAAGCTTAGTTTAGAGCAACTCCATAAAAAACTATGAATTCAAGTCTTCTTGAAATAATTTTAGTGAGTTATAAGAGTTATTTATATTCCCCACACATAATCATTATTCATGGTGACATGTGTCAATGGTCCTTTGGGAAGCAATGGTCATGTGTATTATCTGTAAGTATCTGGTAGTTTTCCTATGTTTTTAAGTTATCAAGGTGGTTTGGTGCATCTGAGTGATTCTTCATGGTCTTATATCATCACCATAATCCATTCATATCCTCTAATTTATTTCATATTTTTTACAAGTCTCAAGATTGTCATTTCTTTCATTCACTCCTTGAGTTTATTTTTTGTGTTTGCATAGTAAGGTGATTGAAACAATTGGAATATGAATTTACATGGAATTTGGATTTACTTTTTCTTTTTATATGTTTTATTTTAATGTAAACAATAATATCTAAGCCTATAGTCATGTAGTTTCACTTTTAAAGCCTTCAAACATAAAGGTTGTAATCCTCATCCCTTACAAACTTGTAAGTTTGAAACTCTAAGAAATTTCTTGTTATTAATGTATTTTTAAGGTTTCCCAAGAATTATATCTCTAATAATGGACTATATTTGATAATTATAATGAATCAAATGGATTTTTCTAGGCATTTGAGGTTGATGAAAGTTGATAAACCAAGCTAACAGATGTAATAACACACCTAACAGACTATGTGTGGAGAAAATGGATGTGGAAGTTCAAAGCTATCTTGAAGAAGCTCCATAAGGTTGTTAATGAAATCAAAAAATAATGTTGATAATTTTTTGTCACTATGATATGGGATGGTATACTTAAAAAGACCAATATAAGGCCTAATGCACAGTTAAGCCTGCCCTAATTGTTACCTATAACCAACTGAGAGGACTTAGCTTTGAGATGGAAATGTTGATATGATAAAGTAGATTCATGGAATTGATAATGTCTAAGACCCTCAAATTAAATTAAATTATATATATATATATATATATATATATATATATATCCCTTAAAAGGGTTGGGGATTGGTCTTGAGACCTATAAAAGTCATGAAACTATATGCACTTAGACAATCAATTATTCACCTACAGTCAATTGATTTAGTTTTGAGAGATTGACAATGAAATACATAGATTTTTTGGTTTAAAATAAATATATTAGTGATCTAAGGACATGACAAGGTTTGAAGAGCTTCGAAGTTCAATAAAGTCTCTTAAAACATCTACATTGATAGATCATCTCAAAAGAACACACCTATAGCCTATTAAAGAAGTGTCATTCAAATAGTAGATTGATGAAGTACTCAAGTTTTAAGGGATGTTGAATGAGAGTCTCAAATATATAAATATAATCAAAGAGTTTTATTGTTTCTTATTTTAATAAAGGTCTTAAAACTATCAAACATAATAAGACACAGTCCATTCAAGCATCACCTATAACTTGCTTAGTTAAAACACTACCTAAACATAAAGGTTGATGAGCTTTTATTTTCAAGGAATCAAGAAGAATCTTATAAAACCATAAAAAATATATAAAATAAACTAATTTTTTTTTAAATTCAATGGATAACCAAAAGGCACACATAGTCAAGTTCTCTCAAATACATATCTACATCTAGTTGAGGACTCAGAACTTGAGAAAGTAGTTTGTGTTATGTATTTTAATTCAAGAAAGATAAATAAAGTCCCTAAGGATAAATTTTATTATAAATATATGAGTGGAGGATAAAATAAACCACATAGGGGTCACAATACAATTATCATCACATCGTCTTGCATACCTTCTTAGGTTGATTGCTTTAGAAGGTCTAAGAGAGACTGTACGATGAACACAAGGAAGAGTGAAACCTTTGAAATAGGTTTCATATGGTTTATAGAGCCTCAAATAAATATTTAATTCACTATAAGGTATAAAAAATTCAAACCCCATACATATATAGCCCTTATATACACAGCATGCCTACTCTTGAAGGTTTGAGATAGATTTGAGGAGAATATAGTATGAAGGTAAGTGAGAATGATTTAAATGGGATAAATTCACTATATAAGATCCATAATACTCAAAAAGTCATGTATATAGTTTGGTATACCTTGTTTTAAACCCTCAAATAGTCCCAAGTGTATATGCAGGCTTACACAAGCCTATAGGTAGTAGAATGAGATGATTCCTAGTCAAAGTACGATCAAGTGAAGTGAAGTTGGGTTGAATGTACTTTAATAAATTTATAATATTATTATTATTATTATTATATATATATATATAAACATTTCATAAATTCACAAACACTTTATAGTGAGAGGAAATGTGAGAACATAGGCAATTAGGGTCTCTTGGACAGTTTGATTCAAGAACCCTAGGTCTGGACATTGAGATGTATTAGAGACCTGATGAAGTAAGGTGGTTGTAAAACCATTAGAATGTATTGATATATATTTTATATACCTTTTTTATGTCATTATAGATAAACATCAACTCAGGAAAGGCACCTATAGACCTCAATCTTGCTCAACCTCACAGAATGCCTAGTTTCAACCTGAGAGGTCACTTTCTTTTTCCTGGTATGGTCAGGAGGATTTGCATGGGACCTTGGGATCATAGGTAAATTTAAATACCATAATTAACTTCCATTTTTTGTAATTTATTTGAGGATTCATACAACTAACTTGGTGAATCATTCTTAACAACCCAAGTCACTTTCAGGCTGCCTATAAGAGCCATAAGGACCTAATGAGAGAAATGAATATTTATTCCTCAAAATTGACTAAAAAAACTTCCAAACCACTCATAAAATGTTCAATAATCCTGTAATAATCATCTCATGCAATTATTTTATACATTATTGTACGTAACCATACATAATAGGGTTAGAATGACCATTTTTTATAATTTTTAGGTCTATACAATGAGTCAAATCTTCAAATTTGGCATGGAGATAAAGGAGGATATTTTATAACTGAATAAAACATTTTTTAGGGTTTGGTACATATTTGGAAGCTATATAATAATTTTTTACGCTCTTGGTAGAGAGGCCTAATTAAGGCTTAGTTAGGAGAGAGAAAGGACAAAATGATATATCTTCACTCACTCTCAAAGTATTAAATTAAACCCTGAGATGAAAATACATAGAGGGTAATTTAATATTCCATTATATTCTCATTATATTCTATAATTTTCTCCACACAAGGAGGTTTTCACTATTTTAGGGCTACAAGGAATGAGGCTTAATTAAGGTTTCTGGTATAAAATGACTAATTGGAGCTAGTTTAGCAATCAACATGGATTTTTTTAGGTCTAATATGGTATGAATAGGCCATCCATGATTTTTGGATGAGCTAAGGTAACTAAAACCAAGTTTTGACACTTATGTGAAAAATAGGCCTAAGGAAATGAAGAGCCCTTTAGACACCTTGCATGAGAAAGAGGTGATGTGTCAAAGAAAACCTATTGGAGTTAGATAAGAGGTGTCAGTAGTAGATAAAACTGATATAGCCACCAATAATGCCAATTATCCTTCAACATGTCAAGAAGAAGAGAAATTTTAAGAAGCTAATCATTGTGTCAAACAAGATTTTCAACTCCCATACCACTTAGAGATTTAGATCATCTTTAGAGGATTTACACATGGCATTCTAGAACTGTTTAGACTATTATATTACTCTTCTTATTTTTGTAACTCACATGACACTTGTCTACCTTCTCTCTCCTACACCCTTCTTCTCTTCTCTCTCACATTCTTTATATATTGAGCCACTTTAGGCTAAGTTTGTATCCTCCACCTGAGTATGGATAAGCCCTGCTCATTTTCATACTTTGAGAAATAAATAATTATTTGGTGTACCTTATTTATGAGTTGTTTCAATGTGTTTTCTAAGTTTTTTGATCTTGCTAAGTGATAGTTTCTCTTCCTTAGCATGTTGTCCTTACTTGCATGCATGTTCAACTTTGAAAGTATTTTTTAGATCTCTTGAAGTATCTTAATGGAGTTCTCATGATTTTAGTGAGTTTTCTATTCACAAGTGTCATTTCATGACCTTGGGTTTAGTCCCCTTAGCTCAAGATTCCTTCATAAACCTCCATGATAAATTCTAATATAAGGGTAGTTTTGGAGTAGTGTCATGTATAGGTTAGGCTTTTGTTTCAAGTGTCATTGAAATTGGTTTGTAGTGATTAGGTTAAAATTAGTGCATCACTTTTTTATGATAGATTTACTTTATGTTTTCTCCCTCCCTTTTCATCCAAATGAAATAAAAGTTTAGGTGATGAGTTTCAATAGATATACTAAAGGAACTAGCCATTCAATTTAGAAGTTTACCTATACTATAGGAAACCCATAGTCCTAGAGGTAATCCTATTGCATATATAAATATGAGAGGGATTGAATCACCCTCTCATAGGGTGTAATTTTGAGCTATAATATTTTTGGCATTCTCGATGGGACTTAAGGTCCAAAAGAGTGGAAGTATTTTTGGTGTATTCTTCTACCCATCAACCTTTGGAGGTATTCATAAAACACCAATGTTGACTCTGATTTCAATCAAATAATTACAAGTATCCTAGGTAATTATTGTGAAAAAAAAATTTATCAAATATTGTGTTTTCATTTGACTAATAAAAGATGGTATGGATAGATATGATGAGATTTTTTACTATGCAACTCTTTATCAACCTTGCAATGACCCCAATTATGTTCTTCAATATCCCTATTAATATTTTTATCAGCCCTATGAGTCATGGAAGTCCTATGGTCAGCCTAATTCCCCCTTATATGATCATGATGTTATTGAGAAGACCTATGAAGAAGCATATGAGGAAGGCTATCAAGAAGATTACTAATACGTGTCCCCCTATCAGCCTCAATATGATCCATGTCAACCTCAACATGATTCCTATCACCCTTGTCATGAGGAATCAAATGATACCATTTATTGGCAAGAAAAATATTGGGAAAAAAGATATAATACCTTATAATCTAAATTTAGGAAACTAACTCAACAAGTTGAAGCTTTCCAAAACCCCCATTATTCCTTTCTTCCTCCTACTTCAACTCCACCTTAAGCCAAATCTTTGTTGACACTCATGCCAAACGTGCTAAAATCAGAACAAGTGATGAGAAAATGGGATAAGGAACTTGATGTGATCCCTATTTATCTCATATAGAAGATGAGGAAGATGGTTCAACTATTCATGGATAAGTGGAGGCTAGTTAAAGAGGAATCTAACTATGTCATCAATGATGATGTACATGAAATGAGATGTTATATCTAATGGTGGATAGATAGACTAGAGAGGTGGTAAAACCAAGGTCTTGAGGATGAGTTTATACCTATTGAAGAGCCTCATTAAGGCTATGAGAGAAGTGAAATTCTTGTTGAAGATGGCATCTCTTCCATTGCCCAACCCAATTTGTTATCTCCCTAAAAATCTAATTTCATTCAAGAAACCTCCATCCCCAGGTCCATTCATGAGCCATCCACCATATCCCATACTCCTTATCCAACCCATGAAATTTTATATCACCCTCCCACCTCATCCCTTCTTGAATGAGATTCCATCCTATGGGAGATAAGTGAAGAAGATCAAGCCAAAGTTGTAGTTGATCAAGAAAATGACCTAAGTGTCTATGATGAAGAGTTCACTATAAGGACTCCCCTTGGTAAATACAATCATAAATACATCTTCTTGAGTGAAGAAAAGGATGATCAAGATCAATTTGTAGATACCAATGAAGAGTTTGATCAAGGCATGAAAGAGAAGGTACTTCAAAATAATATCACATCATCTAACTTTGTTGATTATTTTGAGCATGATCAAGAAGTTGGTTTTGAAAAAACAATAGAAGATGGATTTTTTTTTAACTTCCATGTAAAAATATTACTTATGAAAGATATTTAATGAGATATGTGAAGAATTTTAAGGCCTTTAAAGGCCTACACATCCTAATAGTCAAGTTAAAGACACTCTTTAAGTTACCTTGCCTATTGATGGTGTGCTTCCAAAAGATCTTATGCCATACAAACTTGTTAAAGTTGCATATAGCCTTGAAGTTGAAAACTCTTCAAGTAAACAAGTTGAAATTTATCAAGTTTTTAATGACCAAGAAGATGAGTTTAAAGAGGTTGTGGTTCTTGAAGAGAAAGAAAATAAATGTGATTGGAAGTAGGATATTGAATTCCTTCAAGAGGTTGAAAGCCTTTTCAAGGTTGAAAGTCATGTGTGTAAGAGGATCAAATCAGATGCTTTCATTAAAAACAATTATGATTATGGGGTTGAGTATGCAAAAATATTTGAAGAGCTTGATGAGCATACAGTTGGTAAGAAGTTTGATCTCATTCAAAGAACTATGGAGGTCAAAGAAACATGCTTTGATGAGGAATTATTGATTCAATTGAAGATAAATATTACCATGAGAAGATGGTTGAATCACAAGATGAGTTTAACTTAATAGGTGATATGTTTATAGTTTTTATTGTTGCATTTGAGATCATACCAAAGAAAGTGGAAATCATGAAGGATTTGAAGACATCAAGGACAAAGTTCAAAACACAAATTGTTTCATGCCTTCTTTCATCTCATGGAGCAAAATATGGTTCAATTTTCCCCTTTTATCCAAGAGGAGAAAGTTTGTTTCAAGTTAGTTTGTATATATCCTAGTTTGCTTATGTTGCCTTTATGTTCCTTAAGTACTTGGTAGCACATGGGTGTGTTTTGATTTGATTTGTGTCTTGTTTTTTTTTGTGTGTTGTAAAGGTAAATTAGTTTCTTATGTCATGTTCAAAGTTTTTCCAAGTCTAAAACTGAGTGCAATAGACCCTATTTACCAATGGACATGCAAAGATACTAGTCCTATTAGAATTTTAGGCATGCTACCCTTGTGAGTCACCAAAAATGTTGACCAATTTTGACCCCAATTCAAATTGGTCACCCCCTATAGATTAAAATTGGTCATGGTCTTATGATGTGGTCATGTAATACCCTTTATGGTCCTTAGAGTCTTCATTTAACCTTGTTAGCATATTTTAAGGTTAGTTTGGAAAAGTTAAGGTAAAATCATGTTGTTGTCATATAATGATTTAGAAATGTCATGAGCAAATAATTCATGTTCAAGTTGTTTCATATGTTATTATGGGTTGATTAAAGTCATTTCATGTGTCAAACATTTTTTCACAGCATTTAATGAAGTTTTAGAAAGTTTGAAGATCATTTGCTAACTCTAAGGTGTTGAAAATGAGTGAAAAAGGGTATTTTGGATAATAATCATTTTTTTCAAAGTTCATTAACTTAAAAATCCATAAAATACAAATTATAAAGAGCTTAGATCAGCTAATTTTACACCCACCATCATGTCTAAGAAAAGTCAGATTCGTGATTTTCAACACTAATTTGAGGAGTTAGAGGAATTTGTATAGTCTCTTGAAGTCAAGTGAAAGTGAAAAATACTTCAAGACATCCTTTAAACTTATATGGATTAGTAAAAAACATTGGAAGATGTTTCAAGCTCTACAGTTGTAGAAATCCTCGTCTCTCTCCCATCACTCCATTCACAAGCTAGTGAAGGACAATTTCAAGGAGATGGAATAGGTCATATAATTTGATTTTGGGGTTAATATATTTTTTTTAAAAAAATTATCCATATGGGATTATAATTTGTGGAATTTTTCATCGGATTGGTGCTCTTAGATTTATGAACATTCGCTAAGAGCCTAGACTTTTTTCTGAAGGAACAAATCCCCAAAGGTTAAGTTTAGAGAAACTCTAGAATAAATTGTGAATTCATGGTTAATTTAAATAAATTATATTGATTAATAAGAGTTTTTTATATTCCAAACACACATTCATTCTTCATGGTGGCATATTTCAATGGTCCTTTGGCAAGCAACTTATCTTTTGTGTATTGTCTGTAAGTGTCTGATAGTTTTCCTATATTTTTGAGTTCTCTAGGTGGTTTTGTGCATCTAAGTGATTATTCATGGTCTTATATCATCCCAAAAATACATCCATAACCTTTGATCAACTTCATATTATGTACAAGTCTCAATATTTCCATTTCCTTCATTCACTCCTTGAGACTATTTTTTTGTGTGTTTACATAGTAAGGTGATTGAAATAGTTTGAATATGCATTTCCATGAAATTTGTGGTTATGTTCTCTTTTTATATATTTAAATTTAATTTAAAAAATAACCTTTGAGCCTACGGTCATGTAGTTTCACTTTCAAAGACTTCAAACATAAAGGTTGCAGTCATCATCTCTTATAGACTTGTAGGTCTGTAACTCTAATAAAATTCATATTATTAATGTAATTTTAAGGTTTACCAAGCATGATATCTCTAATAATTGATTTAATTTGATAAGGAGAATGAATAAAATGGATTTCTCTAGGCATCTAAGGTTGATGAAAGTTGATAAACCAAGCCAACATACTTAATAACACACTTATAGGACTGTGTGTGGAGAAAATGGATGTGAAAGTTAAAATTTGTCTTGAAGATGATCCATAAAGTTTGTAATGAAATGATAATATACATTTGATAATTTTTTCTCATTGTGAGATGTCAAGGTAAACTTGAATATGCTAGTATGATTCATAATGCATAGTCAAGCCTACCCTAATTGTCACCTAGAGCCAACTAAGAGAATTGGATTTAAAATGGAAATGTTGATATGAGAAAGGAGATTTAGGGAATTTATAATGTCTAAGAACATAAAATGACATGATACAAATCCATTTAAAGGTTTTGGGTATTGGTCTTGAGGCCTAACAAATTATGAAACTATATATACTTAGATAGCCAATTGTTCACCTACAGTCAGTTGATTTAGTCTTAAGAGAATGACAATGAAATGCATAGAGTTTCAAGGTTTAAAATAAATATTTTACTGATCCAAATACATGACAAGGTATAAATTTATTCAAAGTTAAATAAAGTCTCTTCAAACATCTATGTTGATAGATCATGCCAAAATAAGGCACCTATATCCAGTTGAAGATGTGTCATTTAAATATTAGGTAGATGAAGCATTGAGGTTTCAATAGGTCTTGAATTAAATTATCATCTATCTCAATATCATAAAATATTTTTATGGTTTCATGTTTTTATTAAGGTCCTAAAACTCTCGAACATAACAAGACATTCCATTCAAGCATCACCTATAGCCTGCCTATTTGAGACTCTACCTAAATAGAGAGGTTGATGAGGTTTTATATTCAAGGAATAAATAATGGTATTGTAACACTATAAAAAATAGATAAAATCAACTAAAGGGTTTGGGATTGGAAATGGATAACCAAAAGGCATAACATAGTCAACTTAAAAACCATACACACAGTCAAGTTCTCTCAAATACATACATACATACATATATATATATATATATATATATATATATATATATATATATAGTTGAGGACTCAAAACCTAAGAGAGTGGTTCTTGATAAGTATTTTAAGTTAATAAATATAACTCAAGTATTAAGGATTAATTATATTATAAACAGAGGAGCAGATGAGAAAATAGACCACACAAGGGTCATAAGATAATTATCATCACATAGTCCTGCATACCTTCTTAGGTTGTTTTATTTAGAAGGTATAAGAGAGACTATAGGATGAACACAAATAATATTGAAACATGTTAAATAGGTTTAATAGGATATATATAACCTCAAACAACTATTTTATTCACGTGAAGGTAGAACAAATTCAAGGCCCCTGCATATGCAGTCCTTAC
Organism: Torreya grandis; assembly: GCA_037957365.1. Lineage (NCBI taxonomy): Eukaryota > Viridiplantae > Streptophyta > Pinopsida > Cupressales > Taxaceae > Torreya > Torreya grandis. The sequence continues at coordinate 1,920,716 of JARHVA010001264.1, forward strand.
ATACACAACTTGCCTACTCTTGAAGGTTTGAGGTAGATTTGAGGAGAATAAAGTGTGATGGTAGCTAAAAATGATTTAAATGGGATAAATCCACTCTATATTATTCATAAAAATTAATAAATAGTGTATATAGTTTGTTATACCCTGTTCTAAACCCTCAAATAGTCCTAAGTGCATATTCAAGCTTACACAGGCGTATAGGTAGTAGAATGAGATGATGCCTAGTAAATGTAAGATCATGTGAAGTGAAGTTGGGGTTAATTTAATTTTATACCTTAATTATATTATGAGATAAATATATAAATATTACATTAAGTCACCAATGTCTAAGAATAAGAGGAAATGTGAGAACACATGCAGTTAGGATCTCTTGGATAGTTTGATTCAAGAACCCTAGGTTTGGACATTGAGATGTGGCCGAGACTTGATGAAGGAAGGTAGTTGGAAAACCATTGGAAAGTTTTTATATATTTTTTATAAACCTTATTGAGGTAATTATATACCAACATTAACACATAAAAGGTACCCACGGACCTCAATCTTGTCCAGCCTCATAGAATGCCTAGTTTCAACCTGAGAGGTCAATTTCTTTTACTTTGTATGGTTAGGAGGATTTTCAGGGGACATTGTGATCTTAGGTAAATTTTAATACCCTATCTAAATTCAATTTTCTATAATTTTTTTGAGGATTCATATGTCCATTTTTATGAATCATCCTTAAGAACCCAAGTCACTTTTAGTCTGCCTAGAAGAGCCATAAGGACCCGATGAGAGATAAATTAATATTTATGCCTCTAGATAGATCAAAAAATATTCAAAATCACCCATAAAATATTAAATACTCCCATAAGTATCACCCCATTCAATTATTTGATACATTACTATATGGAACCATACGGAATAATGCTAAAATGATTACTTTTTGATATTTTCCAAGTCTATACAGTGAGTCAGATCTTCAAATTTGGTATGGAGATCAAGTAGGATGTTTTATAAATTAATGAAACAATTTTTTTGGGTTTATAACATGTTTTAAGGTTATATAATTATTTTTCACTGTCTTGGTAGGGAGGTCTAGTTAAGAGAGAGAAAGGGAAAAAAGAGATATCTCCACTCATTCTCAGAGCATCAAATTTAACCTAGAATTTGAAAGACATAGAATGTATTGTAATATTCCCTTAGATTCTTATTATATTATATAATTTTCTCCACACAAGGAATTTTTCATTGTTTTAGGGCTATAAGGAATGAGGCCTAATTAAGGCTTTTGGTAGATAATGACTTATCGAGGCTAGTTTGAGTCCTCAAAATGGATTTTTTAACATCTAATATGATATTAATAGTCCATATATGAAGTTTAGATGAGATAAATTAACTAAAACCAAGTTTTGAAACTTGTGTGAAAAATAGGACTAATGAGATGAAGAGCCCTCTAGACACCTTGTATGAGAAAGAGGTGATGCATCAAAGAGAACCTATTGGGGTCAACTAAAAGGTGTCAAGATCAAAGAAAATAGGTAGAAAAAATTAATATAACAACCAAGAAGGCAACTTGTCCTTCAACATGTCAAGAAGAAGAGAAGTTTTAAGAAGCTAATCAAGGTGTCAAACAAGATTTTCAACTCCCATACCACTTGGAGAGTTATATCATATTCATAAGAGATACACATGGCATCCTAGACCTATTGAATTTTTTCTATAACTCCTCTTCTTTTTGTAACTCACATGACACTTGTCTACCTTCTCTCTCCTACACCATTCTTCTCTTCTCTCTCACATTATATATTGTGCCACTTTTGGCTAAGTTTGTATCATCCTCCTAAGTATGGTGAAGCCCTACTCATTTTCAACATTTTATAAAAAAATAATGGTCTGGTTTACCTTTTTCATGATTTTTTTCAATGTGTTTGCTAAGTTAGTTGATCTTGATGAGTGATAGTTTCTCATCCTTATCATGTTGTCCTTTCTTGCATGTATGTTTAGCTTTGAAAGTATTTTATACGTCTATTTAAGTGCCCTAATAGATTTCTCATGAGTTTAGTGAGTTGTATCTTCACAAGTATCAAGTCATGACCTTGGGTTTAGTCCTTCTAGCTCAATATTCCTTCATAAACCTCCATGATAAATACTAATGCAAGGGTAGTTTTAGAGTAGTGTCTCTGCAAGTTAGGATTTTGTTTGAAGTTTCATTGTAATTGGTTAGTAGTGGTTAGGTTACAATTGGTGCATCACCTTGTTAGGATAGATTTACTTTATTTTCTCTCTCTTTTCATCCAAATGAACTAGTAGTTTAGGTGATTATCTTCAATAGACAAACCAAGGGAACTAACCCTTCAAACTATAAGTTTACCTATGTTATAGGCAACCCACATGGCATGAGGTAATCCCATTACATAGATCAAGTTGAGAGGGCTTGAATCACCCTCTCATAGGGTAAAAAATTGATATATAACATGTCTTTGAGACCTATGATCTCCCATTTCTAGAAGAAGGTGATAATGAACCAAAGGATAATATAAATGATATCCATGCATTACAATAGTTCCAAAGGAAAAATTAAAATATGAAGAGAAATGAATATATTAGTACTTCAATACCTATGAATAATAATTCTATTACTCCTCTAGATTCTTGGGCTAATTACAACCCACCTCCCCTTAATAGGGATGAGCAGTTACAGAGTGTAGAACCACAAAGTAGAGCTACATAAAATGTTATTAAGGATGTGAAGAATATCAAGGAAAATATCACCCTACATGAATTGGCTAAAATCATTAAACAAAGAGAATTATGTCTCAAAGATCCAACTAGCAGATCCTCTACCTCAAATAAATCCAAAGTTATGTATGCAAATTCAATGGTATTTAAAAATAAAATTGTAGTACTATCATTTATGTTGATTATTTGAATATTCATAAAAAATGTGCATAATTACTTCATTGACTCAAGTGACTTAGACAATATGATACTAATAGCTATTTAAAAAAAGTTGGTTTTCAGTCTAGATAAGTCAAAGAGGGTGATCCTACAATTGGACAAGTCTTATGTCCCATGTGTTGGAGAACTAAAAAATGTGGGCATCACTCAGTTGGCATTTTAACCATATGCAAAGCATACCATCACCATCTTGGTTGTCAACATTCTAGAAGCATACAACCAATTTCTATGTTGGCATGGGTCCAAGACACTAAATGGTTATATCACCACCAAATTTTCACACATGTGGTTTCCCTATAAAGGATTAGCCAATTACATTTAGGTGGAAAGAGAACCAAATATGAATTAATTGATTACTAATTACAATACCACTAAGAAGAGTGTGGACTTTAGGTATTCACATGTAGGAGTTTATGTTAGGGTGTGGAGCTAAAAGCTACACCTTAAGGTAAACAGGAGGGTTTCTAGCGTATGCAGTCACCGGCATCGGTAGGCCAAAACTGACGTCGGTCAGGGGACGCAGAAGGGAAACCAGCATCGACAGCATATCAATCAGTGTCGGTCATCTCCAAGAAGGTAAGGACCGACGTCGGTCACCTGTGGCAGTCTGAACTGCTATTGATGAATAGTCAGTTAAGTGAACACGGAGTTTGCATGTTAAAGACTTGTTCAAAGTCTTGAGAGGCAAGTCTAATTAGTGTATGCATGAGATCTATATAATAGACTCATGGGCTATATTATTAAGTGGAGAATTTGCAGAAGAGCTATGTGAAGCTTGGAGAGTTCTTCCCATGGTGGAATCAAGTAGGATTCCCCATGTATGTTTAAGTAAGATCAGGTTTGATATGCAGGGATGTGTGTATGTGAGGGTCAGACAGAGATCGGCGGTTGGCCAGGGTCCAAGGTGATAGTAATACATCAGCAGGATCATGGAGAGATCTACTTGGAGTACCGGTTCGTACTCAATTATACAGATGTACAATGAGGTGAATAACAGCTTGTGTTAGCTGTGTGTTGTGACCTATGAGAGAAGATTACTCAGGTGGGAAGATTACTTAGAGCCCTTGAGGAGGAAGCCTCACAGAGGTGGAAGAAGAGTGTGATCTCTTTATTGTAATTTCCTTTGTAATGAGTTGAATACAATTGTGTGTTGCCTCTCATATTTTGTGTGTTTTCTCATTGATAGTTATTTGTTCTTTTGGTTATTCCACATGTTTAATTGCTTATACAATGGTAATCATGTGTGCTCTTAAATCTAACAAGTTGTGTCAGAGCTTTGGGGAGTTTCAGTCCTATCAGTTTATATATTCACCACCAAGTAAGAGATGCTTAAACAAGAATTTGAAAGTCTGTCTTAGTTATGGACTCTCCATTTCGATGAATCTAGAACAAAACAAGGTTCTAAGGTTGGCATAGCCCACATAGACCTCGATGGTAAGAATTACCTTACTACTTATAGTTTATAATTCCCCTACACCAATAATAGAGTAAAGTATAAAGCTATGATCTTTTGCTTTTAGTTTGCACTCAAGCATAATTTTAACCAATTACATATTTTTGGTGACTCTAATTTGGTCATTAACTAGATCTAAAATAAGTATCAGTGTAAGCTCACCTACTTAAATAAGTACAAACATCAATAATGGGACTTGATTGATTTCTTTGAAGGATTCAACATTATATCCTTCCCCATAGAGAAAAATGAGATAGCCAATTTGATAGTAGCTTCAACTACTAATCTAGTATCACTTTAGGATTCTAGGATGTTAAAGTTCTCAATAGAGCTAGTTCCTTACCCATTTATCCCAAATAATGTCAACAACTTCCATGTGTTCAAGGATGACCAATAGATTATGAAATTAATGAATAGATTTGGAGATTTTTAATCTCAAATAATAGATGAGAAAGACATCAAACCCATGCATGGTGAAGACCTAAGAGAAGATGTTGTTTTGAAATTGAAGAAAAACTGCATCCTTTTAGGCATGGTCTCCTTAGAGTGATATTCTAATTTAGATCCCCAAGCTTAAAATCAAAATACACTGAGGGAAACTAAATTATCTTTCATCCAAGAAAATTTGGGTACTGACCAACACCCTTAGCATATGAATATAGGCCTGAGTTATACTAAAATTAAGAAATGGAAGTTAAAATACCTACTACTAGAATACAAATAATTGATAGCCTAGACATATTAATATCTAAAAGTATTTGACCCTAGAGTCATTACACACACACTATCCCATTAAATCCAAATAATAAAACATTTAGGTAGACATATAGGCCAATAAATTCAATTATTTAACCTTTAATTCAAATGGAAGTACAGAAGTTAATAGAGGCCAAAATTTTCTTCCCAATTAGGCACTCTACGTGGGTAGCCAATTTGGTACTAGTCAAGAAAAATAGTAGATAAATTAGAATCTATGTTCATTTCAAGAACTTGAATACATCATTAGATAAATTTAATTATCCATACCTTAATTAGATGAGGTAATTTAAATGGTGAGTGGATCAGAGATGATGTCCTTCGTAGATGGATTATTTGCTTATAATCAGGTACTTTTAAAGGTAAAGGATCAGATGAAGACTACCTTCACAACAAAGTGGGGAATGTTTGCATATAGTAGGATTTTATTTTGCATAACTAATGAAGGATCAACTTTCCAAATATCCATGGACTTTGATTTTTAAAGGATGGTTGGCAAGTGCATCATCATATACATGGATAACCTCATTATGTTCTCCAAAGACAAAGTTGATCACATGGACCATCTCTAAAAGATGTTTAATAGATGTAGAATGGATAGAGTGTCATTTTATCTTAATAAAATCATATTTATATTTATTTGAGGTAAGCTATTAGGTCACAGCATCACCAAATATGTGATCTTCATTTATCCAAATTGAATTCAATCCATCTCTAGGTTGACACCTCATAGTATCAATAAGGAACCAAATCCCTTTGGTAAGATAAATTTTGTGTGAAAAATAATTTTAGGATTTGTAGATATTAGCAAACCATTAAATGATATGTTAAATAAATATGCTAAGATATAATGGACAATAGAAACCTAGAGATCTTTCTAAGACATCAAAATTATTATTGCTCAAGCCTTAGTTCTGATAAGTTCAAACTTTTATAAATACATATATCTTTATTCATTCACTTTAGAACATACTATAGCTATTGTGTTGACATAAAATGTAGATGACAATGAACATTCCATTTCCTTCATGATCACTAACTTAAAGGGTGCATATTTTAAATACTATATGATGTATAAGTAGATTTATACCTTGATAAAAGAGTTGAAAATGTTTAGGCACTATATTCTATGAAATAAAACATATGCCATTATTCCATATCATGTTTTCAATCTCACATTTGGATAGAATGAATTAGGTAGAAGAAGAGGTAAAATTATGGCCAAACTCTAAGAGTTTGACCTTAAAATTAGGGCAACCAAGATGGTGAAAGGCCAAGGAATCATCCAGATGATGACTAAGACTAGTCTATGGATTAGTATTGAATAAATTAATGAGACTCAGATAATTAGTGATGAGTGGTACACTTAAATCATCCATTACTTACTGACTGGTACATGTCCTTATAAGCTAAATAGAGAGAAAATATGATCCCTCATGCTCTATTTACCTCACTAAATGATTAAGAAAGGATTTCTACACAATTAAATCTAGTGGCATTTACCTAAGATGCATTTTAAAAGAGGAAATTTATTATATCTTATATAATTTACATAAAAATATGGGTAGTGGGCATCCCTCTAGCAATGCAAAAACTCACACGATTCTAAGTATTGGGTACTATTGGCCTACCATCTTCAAGGACATGCATAACCATGTTAAGACCTACCATGACTAAAAGGTATTTGGGAAAATAAAAGTAAATGATTCCATTCCATTATAATCAATCATTGAAGGACATCCTATTTCATAATAGATCCTTATTTTTTGGGGGGTGATAAATCCAAATCATCAGTAGGATATAATTTTATCCTAATAGCTAATAACTATTACACCTAGTGGACAAAATTTATAGCAATAAAGAATTTTAGATAAATTGATGTTATCAATTTTTTGAAAGAAAACATATTAACCAATTTTGGCACTCCTATTAGCTTAGTTTATGATAATGGTATAGCTTTTCAATCTTTTGAATTCACAAAATGGGCTTATGATAATCAAACAATATCAAGTTCTCTTTGAACTATTATACACAAGTAAATAGAGTAGCTGAGTCTACCAATTTAAATCTAATGGATACCATTAACAAGTCAACGTAAGACAAACTAGGAGAATGGCATCTCTTATTAAAATATGCATTATGGGCAAATAGAACCATGCACAAACAAGCCCTCAAGTATTTACATTTTTTGTTGGTGTATGGATAAAAACTAGTCTTCTGTATCACTCATAAGATACCAATATACCAGTTCATACAAGAGTACATGCGGGAAGACAAAAAAATACAATCTAGACTACTATACATAGTCCATATGGAGGATGAAAAAATTGAAGCGCTACATAGCTCTAGTAAACATCAAGATATTGTCAAAAGATCCAAGGTCAAAAACTTTAGGATTTCAAACCTAGTGCTTCTATAAGATAAAGCACAGAGAAGAAAGGACAGCATGATAAGATCACTCCTTTATGGATTGGACCATATCAGATATTAGAGATCTTAGGTAAGAATGCCTTTCGATTGAAAGACCTCCAAGGTAATGACCTTGCATTTCTAGTCAATGGATAGTTTTCAAAATAGTACTTCATGGTTGCTCCAACTAGAGAGGCCTCAGAATTATTGTAAGTGGAAATGTAGATGTAGGATTAGAATATATATTTTATTTTCTAGGTTACATTTATTTCTTTCCAAAATATATTTCATGTTTTCTATGATTATCATTTCTTATTTTTTGAATTTCATTTCAGTAGATTAGTTGCCTTGATTCCTAGGTTAGTTTTATATAATTATAGAATATACCAACTAATTCCCTACATTGATATTATGAAATAACTAACAAAAATAAGGGGATGATTCATAAGGATGAACCATTGGTCCTCATAAAGGATTTATTCTAACATTATTAGATACTATGGAGTTAAGGTATGTGTTGTGACTGAATTAGGCCCTATTTTGGTTGAATGAGTTCACTAGACCTCTAGTATTTAATCTGATATAATCATGTAAATTTTAGAAATAATTTGAATTTCCAAAATATTAATTATGCTATAACATGCTAAAATGTGGATGGGATATAATAAACATAGAATTGCATACACATTGATAGGGATGTATTGATTAAAATAATTTTTATTATGGATACACCCAAAAAATGGTGACTCCCAACCTTTCTCCCATTTGTGTTTCAAAAAATAATGTATATTATCATATAAAATGATAGAGGAGGGTTATTCAAGTAATCTCTATTAGATATATAGATGCCTATTTGGAAATAGAGCAAGGATTTGATTAGAATTAGAGGTATTTATTGGGTCTATGGAAATTTAGCTACTAGTAAAGCAATACCTAGGCTTTCCTTATTTTTTGGTTACAAAATTTGAGATCAAAATAAAACCTACATTGTTTATCCAAGACTTTGTCAAAACTCTCATAACAAGGTAAAATTGAATTCACAAGATCACACACCCAAATCCAAGGAATGGAAAGGGTTAGTACGTTTCATGAGGAAGTAAGAGTCTATTTTAAGGTCAAGTTTGTTTATTCATTCTTAATAAGGGGCAAAGTTTTGGTTATGGTGCATTTAAGAGATTATGGGTTCTCAAAATACTTAATAGTATTTTACCCACTAAATCACCATTTTTTGTGACTTAACACACACACCCTATTCTCAAAATTTGAATAGGGACCCATTTTTAATTGGATGTTATTATTTGGAATTTTTTGAACCACAAGTCTATGACATAGAGTTTAAATGTGAAAACTTAAATAATTTCTCTGGCATTAAAATGAATTTATTTGCCTCTCTTGATCTATGTTATTTTATTGGTTTAATGAAATAAGATTTATTCAATGTTAATAGAGTGTCTCAAGTTTATGGAGGAATCAAAGCTATGTGTAAGCCATGATAATATATTAACTTTTCATCTTTGATTTTAACTTATGGTTATGTACTCTAAATGTATTATTTAATAGCTAACTAAGCTGACATGTTTTACTTCTAATTAAGTATTTTTCTATGTTATGTCTAAAATAGATCATTCCATGCTTAGGCATCTCTCGAACCCTTTCAGAGATCATTTACTCCTACCATGTAGTATCAATTCACTAACTTGGAGCCAAAATAAAGATCACAAATTTCTTGTGGGTGACATCAACATGGACCTTTGTATGGACAATCCTAGGAAAGAAGAGTTGTGAAATTTATCCACTTGTCATCATCTTATTAGCCCACAAGTGACATTATCATGTGTTAAGGATTAGTTTATTACTTTAACTTTTATAGTTGAATATCTACCAAGAGCTAAATATAATATTATGTGAGTTATAACCCACGAATATAGATTAGTTGGTTAGTAAAATATATTGTTTATAGAAACAATATATGCTTGTTATATCCATATCTCTATTAATTGGTTAATTATTTGTTAGCCTTACTATTTTATAGTAAGTTGGTAAACTATATTTGATATTTAATAGCCTGTGTATTATTTGAAATATAGTATGAAGAATATGTTATTGTGTTAAAATATTTCTTTGTCTCTATGTATGCTCCATTATTCTAGTATGTTACTGATTTAATTATGTGTAGACTTTGATTTACCCCAAGATTTGGTATCATAGTAGGTGTTTTCCATGGTCATGTGAATAACGAAAGTCTTTAAATTTTATTAAAACATTGTCTTTAAAGCTTTACCAAGAGGATGTTAGAAGTCATAATCTTTTTAGGAGATACCTTAATATCTTCATTATGGGCAACCTATATACCATGTGTGCATCATTTTATATCTATTTATTTCCTTATGTAGATTCTCAATTCTCTTCTTGCCACATTTCATTCTATATATCCTATCACCATCACATTCATCATCGATCTCATTTAAACTTATCAGCTCGAGACCTCACACATAGAAATTGTCAAACCAGTCTCAGATAAGAACTATTCTTGTGCCTTAAAATATATCTCACCTTGGTGTTTTATTCAATATTAACCTTATAATATTTATCATCTCAAATCTAGTTTATGCACTACCTCCCAAGAGAATTATTTTGCATGCATTATGTTGTGTAGACCTGACAGTTGTCATTTCTTAGTATAGGATCTATTCTACATTTTATATTTACTTTGATGACACCATTGTACATTGGTTCTACCACCATCAGTTCATGGTCTCCATTCAATCTCCAAATGATTTATGTCATTAAAAATGACAAAGTTGAGTCATGTAAGTCATGTAATAAGTTATTTATTACCATGATTTAGATTATTTTGCTTTTATGCATCAAATTTATGTGGTTTTATTTAGTCATTTAAGTTATTTTTAAAAGAGAGGAGTCTAGTTTTTGGTATAGTTGTCGTATTTTAGATTTTGAAGTTTTTTTGTTAGTCATAGTCATTTTATCAAAATGAGTAAAGTCATTTTCTAAGTTATTGGTCAATAGATTAAAAGTTTGAGTTTAGATATTTATATTAGAATTACACATTTAGTGTTTTTGGTTTTATGTTTTTAGGGTATGGTGTTAAGTTTATAAAACCATGTTTTTAATAGATTTTATGTTAGAAGTTTATTATCAAAGTGTCAATTTTATTTGATATTTTAATGTCTTTATCCTTAGTTTTAATTATGGTTGTATTTAATTGAGTCATTTTATTAATCATGTGTTGTCATATTATCAAATTCAAATTCATTTGTTTGTACAAGGATGCATTATCACTTATATGTGATATCATAAGTCAAATGTTGAATGTGTCAGTCTTGTGGGGGGGAACCCAATTCCATTCAAAGAGACATGTAATTGAGATTCAAAACTTCATCAGTTGAGTTAATCAGCTTTAACTAGAAGAAGGAGAAAATGAAGGATAGATATTCTAGAGCCTCTTTTAGTCACCAATGATAGGGACCAAAATGATTTGGTGACATATTATGTGTGGTGTATTTTTTATAGTTTATATTATATGTTTAAATAAGAAAAGAATTAAATGTTTGTTCAAGTAATGTAATTTGTGTGCAATTCCAAACATAATTCCCTAGTGTGAAAATATAGTGAAAAGATAAAAAGCACCAATGTAAGTCAGTTCATATATATTGAAAAGGTTTGTGGTAAGATCCATAAAACCATTGGAGGTGTAAATTTGATGGGCCTTATTCATGTCAAGGTTTGTGGAAAATTTGATTAAAACCATGGAAGGAGTGAGGTTTTCTTTGTATCAAAGTCATGAGCCAAATAGGGCATGCCATAGGGGTGAGCATACTATAGGTGAGAGTGTGAATGTTTTTGCACAATGTAAAAACTAAAGGAGGGAATGTTAGGTATTAGTTTATTACATTAGATTTTATAGTTGTATATTTACCGAGAGGTAAATATAATATTATGTGAGTGAGTTATGACTCACAAATATAGATTAGTTGGTTAGTAAAATGTATTTTTTATAGAAACAATATATTTTTGTTATACATGTATCTTTATTAACATGTTAATTATGTGTTAGCCTTCCAATTTTATAAAAATTTGGTAAGCTATGTTGGCTATTTAATATCCTATGTATTATTCAAAATATAGTATGTAGAATATATTATTATGTTAAAATATTTTCTATCTTTATGTATGTTCCATTATTCCAATATGTTATTGATTTAATTATGTAAAGACTCTAATTTACCCCAAGAGCATGGACATTTATATAAATAATCTTGAGAAAGAGGAGCAGCAAGACTTGTCTGCTTGTCATCATCTTGGTAGCCAAGGGCCAAAGAATAAAAACTCAACTTATAGGTGAGTTAGGATCAGAACAATGACACATAGACATGTGTCCTCTAAAACCATGTAAGCAAGCATAGAAGACATTAAAACCAAGAGATAGATGGTAGAAAAGATACATTTATCATACTAAGATGACTAAGCATCTAAAACAATGTGTAAGAAGTCACATGGCAATAAAAGTGGTGGAAGTTGGTATTATGAAATTTTAATGCAAATAATAAATAAAATAGTGAATTTCATTGTTGCACTTAATTCATAGGAATAAAATAATTAATGCATTCAATTATCTCATCTAATTCCACCAAAGCAATATATTTTGAATTATTGTTTCCAGTCTATTTACATTACCTCTAAGCTATCAAGAGTATTGAGATTTTTGGGATCAAAGTGCAACCTTTGAATCTAGAACTCCATTGAAACTAAGAATTTTTAGTATTTCCATAGAGCAAAGAGTTTTTATATAGCATCAATGGTTTTTTCATCTCACATCCCAATCCCCTATGCATACTCAATTTTAGAACCAATTGAATACATAGATACATCATTTGATTCATTGGTAATGAACTATGGGTTCGAACATTACTTTTACATTTGGGATATGGTTGACACATTTGAACCATACAAGGATGAGGACCAAATATCTATTTTCACATTTAGATATAGGGATGACCTCTTAGCCATCAAATCAGTTGGCTCTCACAATGTATCAACTAAGCCAAAGGTAATTCCCTACATTGACCTACTATTTGATTCATTCATGAATGGAAAATTTATTAGAAAGATATTACATTTTAGGCTTGGAAAACACCAATTGCATAAATTAGTTTTAATAACTTAGAGGTATTATAGGTTCCCTTTCTCAAACATGTCATATAATCAAGACATGGTAAATTCATGGCTTAATAACAATAACATCAGCATTAAGCTATAAGAGTGGGTTGGCAACCCAAGTATCTTTATGGTTTAAGGCCATACCTCAACCATTCCCATTCAATCTTCAAGGCAAGGGTGAGAATTTCCATTACTATACTAAATAAGATATATGGATTTTGGACCATCACTTATGTCAATGAGGTATGATTCTCTCTACTAGATATGATTTTAACCTCCAATAAATCACTACATAAGGGGAGATCATTATCTCTAATCTGATTTTGAAACTCAAAAATCATGGAAGTTCCCCATATGGGAATTTATACAAGATGTCCTGTATGATGGACATAGTGAATGCAACTATGCATTCATCTTATGAGTAACCCTAGTGACCCTATCATAATTACCCTAAAAATAGGATATTTGTTGAGATCATTGTTCTTCATGTGCATAGATTTAGGAAGAACATAAAGAGGTTGATAGGGACTTTCTATCACATAGTGTATCACGTAATTTATGGGAGAAATATGTCCAAGATCTATAACCCTATCAAGAAAACTATTTAAAAGATAGACAATTACTAGCTATACCCTAAGTGCATAATAACCATAATTGAAGGCACAAAAGCACATCCTCTATACTTACCAAGTATTATGCCTAACAAAGTAGCTAAACAAGAGATTGTTGCCCAACTAGCTGATAGTGTTGATGTTAACTTAAAGAAGTCTAAACAAGTAGTAATTCTTCTAAATCCTATTAGAATTGGAAGGATGCATTATATAAGGTGAGGTCACCTTCAATTGGTTGGAAATAGTAAGGCACATTATGGGCTTACACTAGGACCCCAGAAAGAATGTAAGAGAACACCTTAGAAAATATGAAGGAAAAGTAAAGATCATTTATGGCACTAATATTATAGCCATGAAAACATATTTATCAATGTTAAATATGATTCTAAATTATAAATAATAATGTGAAGGTTTAACATGTCTATGATTGTGACATAGAGGATCTAGTATGATCCTACCATCATTAGGGAGGATGCCAAGATGATTAAGAAGTAAGAATGGATTTCCAAACCTATCCATAGACCCCCTCCCTAGTAGATGATTAAATGCAAGAATAAGTTACCCAATATGAGGAATATTATATTAGAGAAGGAGCTTAAACACCTCCAAGCTCACCCATTCACATAGCTATTTTTGTTTCTCCACAACACATCAAGGTGGATCGTCACCACATAGTTCAAGAAAAGAGACCTATAAGTCCCAACACATCAACTAGGATTTTGTCCATACTTCCTTTTCCCCCATTAACCATTGCATAAGTAATTATTATTTCCTTTATATCTTAAGTTCATATTTTTTATCTTCTTTTGTCTCCACCACCATTTTTATTTCCTCAGTCCACTATCATTCCACTAGTTGTTATCATTCCTCCACCTCCCTCACCATATTATAACACTAAAATATGTCCATCTCCCTTTCCACCTTCAACTGGGCTAGCCTCTATGTTTTGAAAACCAATAATCACAAACACAAGGAAGCCCAAGGTCCCTCTTTTTTCACTTCAAATGGTGTACGTAGAGGAGAAGCAAGTAGTTTTAGCCAAGGAAAGTAAAATGGGAAGAAAGGGTGACCTAGGGTTAGACCCTATGCATATTGTTTATAGTGAAGAAGAAGATAAAATATGGGTGATGGATAATATTAGGTCTCAAAGACTGAAACTTAAGAGATATAATCCTTTAATTAGACCACTCATGAATGGCTAACTAGGGGAAGCACCCAGTCAAGAGCAACAAAATTATTGAAATCTAAGGAAGGCAACTAGGGAAATGGTAACTTAAGGGCTATTAATTTACCATCAAATAGAGAATGAGATATAAAAAGAGAGGTAGAATCAAATTTGCACATCATATGATAGGGGCCAACCCTAATTACATTTCTAATCTCTCTACTTTATATCACTATAATGACACCTAAAATAATCAGTTCACTAGTTATCTATCCCTTGGTTATAAGTCTCCTAGTCCACATTCTTTAGAAACTCCTCAATTGATGAAAATACTAGTGGTGTAAGAGATTATTTACATTCTTTTAAGCCAAATAAATCATCCTTAGGTAACTATAAAAGCCATTTTGACTACCATAACCCATATTTCCACCATGGTCCCTGTCACCACTATTATAACCACTATGGATGCATATACTTATGTTACTAACTATTTACAAAACATATTGATTGCCCTTATAAGCTACTCATTCTTTATTGGAATGAGTCAATGGTCCCCTAAGACAAACCAAGGGGTACATTTGAAAACCTAATATACCTATCAATTTTTTATACCCTAACTACCCCTCTAAGGATAAAGATGTAATTAGATAAGCCAATTAGGTTCTCACCCCAGGTGGACTCACCTACCATCTCAGTCCACAAAGTATTAAGGAAGGCCAAGTATGTAATTAACATGCTAGTCTATAGGTAGGTTATTGGATGGAGGAAAGTTATTTCCCATTTCCCTATAATAGGGACATTCTTTTTAAAGGCCATATTACCCCTATGATAGCCCTACTAGTCACTCTTACATTGTAAATAAGGAAAATGTAATAAGTAAAATAAATAGAGTAATAAGTTTTATTGGACATTCCTTCATGGATCAAGCATTTACAATAGGAAGGAGGGAAGAAATATTTAGTGATAATTGAGTATCCCATAGTAAAATTACATTTTGATAGATAGACAAATACCTTGAGAAAGGTGAAGAAGAAAACCTTAGTTGTTGAAGGGAAGTAGGTTGAGACTAAACAAAGAGAATATATATTCTCTTTAACAAAATGAATAAATGGAAATATATTAGACATAGACAAGTATAGGGAAAACCCCTATACTTCTATAGATGTTATTGGGGGAGTCATGAAAGAGATGTTCAAAAGTTTTGATTGGCCTATACATATGCAACTAGAGGTGAGTATTATATAGGCCCCCAAAGAGATAATGGAAAATTTACATGGGATAACTAGGAAATTATTTGAAACTATTAGTTTAATAAGGTCTGTAAAGGTCACCTCCTAGCCCAAGTGAGGAGACATTCTTCAATTTTTCAAAAAAATAAAATATATTGATGGAAAACTATGTTTTATAATCTAGGTAATAAGAAATAAGGATTATGCCTACCTAAACTTAATAACAATATTTGAAGCTACTTGGGAAAAAAAAACTTGCTACAAAAATGGATAGTGTATTTGAATGGAATCAAGAGATGCAAGCCCTAGTCTAATAATTTTCAAATCATGAGAGGGAATCTATATCTATCATGAATGACTTAAGAGGAATTGAATTAAGCAATCCATAAGGTAAATTGGTTCTTAGGCCCATTTTTGAGAATCTTCTATGAGTAACACTAGATAGTTTTAGAGTAGATATTGAAAGCATTATCTATAGAATCATTAATGAAATAATGTAACTAGTCAATTTTGCAAGGGATAAAATTATAGGTACTGAGGCACTACATGTAAAAGTTAGATATGCATTGGGAGCACATAATAAACTAATGGATAAGCTTCCTCATTTATTCAAAAGAGTTATTCTTAGTTTGATGACCATAGAGGTTGACTTCTAGGCAAGTCCTACACTTTACCTACAAATGGAAGCATCCAAGTAAGCCACTTTATTAGCCTGGTCCACACCTATTCCACCTTAAATTGTTTAACTTCCTAAGTATACACTAGTGTATAGTCAAACTGGACCTAGCTACATGCCACTTCCAATGACCATAGACACAGCTACATTGGCAACTAATTTGGGCTTATTTATAGTTATAGTGTCCACTTTAGTTGCAATGCCAAGTTTAACTCCAATTCCACTGACTTTAGTTTCTACTTTAGATATTTAATACTTTTATTATTTTAGTAATGTTTCATTAATAATTTATAAATAGACATATATATTTTCATGTATTGATTGAGATGTAACTATTAGTTCCTAATTCATTTAAATGAAGGTTTTATTTTGAACAATCATTATTGTACATATACACTTTGCATGAGATTAGCATACAATGTTATTTTTGGGTATGTATTTTTAGACTTCACTTGAGAAATGAGGTCTTCTCCATCAAAATATTATCTATACATGTATCATCCTATTCTAAATGGAGGATAATTTTGGATTTTAAGATTAATAGGAATTTTTGAGAAGTTCTACAATTTTAGTCTTGATGTACAAAACCTAATTTTTCTCCAACTTATGGATTATGAAATAAGTTCTATCATTTCAATTTCTAAGTCCTTTGATTTTTAATGAGTTCTCTCTTTTACATATATTTAATAATATTGAGCTATTATTGATCTAAGTTTTTTTTGCATATAAATCATAATTACCCTTATAGATGTGTTATTGTAGTCTTATAAATATAACAACCTTTGATTTTATATGTTTAAATATGTCGTAATTTGGTTCACTTTAACTCTTTATTATGTTTTATTATTTGTGTGTTATAGTAGCCTATAGTAAATATTGGTCTATGATTCCTTGTCCAACCCATAGTTTAAGTGATGGTCTTGAAAGGTTTCATTTGGTGTGGTCCATAAGCTTTATTTTCTTCCCTACCTTTCCCTCATTTTGAGTTTATTTTGGATTCCTACCCACCTTCATCATCTATCACCCATATCAATTAAATTTAGATTCACTCATAGTCGACCCATCCATGGTAAACAAACTACTTCATTCACCATTATTCCACCAATATGTTTTTTACAAAATTGAATACCCTACAACTCATGCTTTGGAGAGATTGATCACTGATCTTATAAACTTAGAGGTTACCTCATAAAAAAATCATTGTATGCATAAAACCCACATCAACATGTTGCCAATTATCTTGACAAATCACCAATGCTATAGTGGGGGGAGTTAAGCAAGCAAAATTTAAACCTATTAATATGAAATTTTAGCAATTATTTTTTATTTTCATTATTTTTTATTATAACTAGTTTTTTTGTTTAAAAAAGCCATTCAAGTTTAAGACAACACCATCCTAACCCTCTACATAACCATCCTAGCCTTCTTATCCGTAATTCAATTCCACAAGACCCCTGAGGTAATTAGGAGGATTTGGTTACACACATAGTCGAGAATAAAATATAAATTAAAGAGATAATTAGAAGAATGAGGGGCCCTATTTTGATTGACACCCATTGTACATATTTGGATAGTACCCTAGAGGAAATTCTAGGCCAAGTTGACTCAATAACAATTCAAATTAACATATGGCCATCTTATAAGGAGAGATATAGGGCTTACTATGTTGATAAATTGTCAACACATGAAGTGACTAACAAAAAATAGCAAAAGACCACATTTTTGTCTTATTCATTGATCCATTAACCAATACAACTTTTTTCATTATCAACAAAATGGTTCCAAATCCACCAATGCTAGAATAATCTGATAAGAAATAATATTTTGAACTAATGGTGGATGGTGCTTAATTTCCCACCTTGTAAAAACCATGAGGTTCCATTGTATTTTAAATAAGCTCCATTGTGAGTTTATCCACAATGAGATTATCAATTTTTTGACTACTCTATGTTTCAAGGATAATTGAAATGTTTTTCAAAAGATAGACTAGGTGCACATCATGCACCTAATTGGTATGCAAGATGTCCTACCCAAAATCTACTTTAGCCTAAGATCATCTCTATAATGAAATGATATTAACACTTTTTATACACTTGGTGCACTTACTAACACACTTTTTCACCATCTAAGTAAACTTTCTAAGACTGATGTTGGAGAGGGTGGATATGGGGATACTCCACCTAGATCGCATGCCTGATTGCACCCTTGTAGATCCTATAGTTTTATATGTATTGGACATTCAAATGATGATGGCAGTGCTTCCAAAGGACTAGATGTTATATTTTTAAGTGATGGGTTTTTAGAATGTACATTTGGTGTGTAGACATCAACTACACGTATGTAGGTATCTTATATATTTTACATGTTAAATTTTAGTTGTATTTGTTTACAAACGGTAATAATTAATTTAAATATAAATTAAATAATATATATGTGATTTTTATGTTACAGGAGGAGATGAAACCATCATCTTCATAGCCATTTTGTGGGTTGTCTACTACTACATTTTTTGATGTCACTCATCCAATGTTTACATATATAGAATTAATTTTTCATTAATATAATACTTCATGTTTATGTAATTGTTTATAAATATCTATGCTTAAATAATAATCATATATTGTTTTTTCAACCGATTAATATAGTGGAGACTCCTCCATATTTACGGGCTGAAATAGACACAAGCATTGTTGTTATAAGATCGTCTACACAATCACTCACTGAGGTATTTTAACTTGTAAATATATTTAATTTAATAATTTTACTCTATACTTGGGAAAATATAAATTACGTGAAAGTATTATGTGTGCAAGGTTATTCTTTGACATCTAATAGTATCACTCATATGATTAACAAGGCACCATCTCATGTTCTTCCCCCTTTCACACTCATGTGCATGAACCTTGACCTTTCATTGACCTTGTTGAGCATCATAGGCAAATTGAGCATGACCATAATATTGTGGTAACTATATGTTTAAATTATTTTTATATTTATTTAAAATTAATTTTTGAACTTGGTTTGACATATAATATGTAAAATTTCAAAAAATATTTGTATATAAATAGATCCAATGGAGTCATATAAAATGTCACTTGAGTGCAATGAGTGTCACTTGAGAATGTTACAATTAGCTACAAGATCTAATGAATCTAATAGAAAGCATAAATAAGAGATAAAATAGTAATAGTAATAAAAAATAACTATATATCTAAGATAATAACAAAAATGAATAACTCAAATATGATGAATTACTCTAATAATTCAATATTAATATGATATGGAATACATAAATAGTCATTGCTTATATAGAGCAAGGTGTGCATGATAAAGATCAAGGAACTCACATAACACGTGTAGTTCAATTGATATCTATCTACATGAATAGTGAAGTGCAACTCTACACTAACAAGATAGGTGTCCAACTTGTGTAAATGATCAACACAAGTTGACTATTAGTTAAACAATCTTATCCTATCTTACCTTGAATAGTGGAGTGGAAATTCACTATAACAAGATAAGTGTCTAAGTTAACTACTAGCTAAGCAAGCTTAAAAGATAGTAATTGGTGCACCAAAATAATAAATAATAAATACAAGTAAATGCAATAAAGCAAATAAATACACCAACACCCCCTATAAGCAAAGCTTAGGTAGAGCTATGTAGATAAGAGTCCCAATAATGTGTAGACATATTAAGTACTCTATAAAAATAGATGAAGAAAGGAGAAAACCCGAAGGACAAAAACTCATCCTCAAAATGAAGTTCCCCCCTAAAGAACTGATGTCCCCTAAATAAATGATGTCCCAGACCCCCAAAATACATCACAAGTGAATATACTTTCTCTTAGCAAAATATTTGGTGAAAATATCTACAATCTACTCCTCCATAGGACAATATTGAAGATCAATGATCTCTACCTGAATTAGCTCCCTGATAAAGTACATATGGATCTCTATTTGTTTGGTTCTCTGATGATGAACCAAATTTTTTGAGATCTAGATAGTGCTTTGGTTATCATAGTAGATGACTAATGGCTTCTAAAATAGAACACCAAGTTTAGTGAGAATATTTTGAAGCCAAATAGCCTTAGTAGTGGCATTAATAGTGCCACAATACTCAGCCTCTATAGATGAAAGAACAATAACATTTTGTTTCTTACTCTACCAACAAATGGGGTCAAATTTGTAGTGAAATTTGTAACTAGAAGTGGACTTACGATCATCATAATCATCTACCCAATCAAAATTTATGTATCGCACCAAGTCTAAACATGTACCTATTGTATAGTGAATCCTATATCTGATATTGCCCTAATGTAGCTTAAAATGCACTTGGTAGCTCTTTAATGAATCTCATGTGATGTCTACATAAAGCGTGAAACCATGACAACTACATATGAAATGTTAGGTCGTGTATGAGTTAGATAGATGAGTCTACCTACAAGCTGGGGATATAATGTGGCATCAACCAAGGGAGTGGAATAATGAACCTCAAATCTAACTCTATATAAGAAAGGAGTTGGTGTAGGTCTATAATCAACCATGTGAAATTGAACCAAAAAGTCCATGGCATACTTGGTTTGTGAAAATGTAATCCCAAAAGAAGATTATGTTATCTGAATCCCAAGAAAATAATGTAATAATCCCATGTCTATCATAGAAAACCTATCATTAAATGTAGTCTTAACACTACTAATGATGGATGTTGTGCTCCCTATAATAATGAGATCATCAACATAGAGCACCAAGTACAATAGTTAATCCTCCTCCCATAGAATCTAGAAATTCAGATTTGAGTGACATTTCAAGAAGCCAACTAAGAGAAAAAATGTGTCCATCTTAGAATACCAAGCCCTAGAGGCTTGTTTTATACCATAGAGATACTTATTCAAGCATCAAACCAGTAAATAATCTTGAATGAACCCCTATGGCTACTCTATATAAATCTCCTCATGAATATCCCCATGAAGAAATACACTTTTCACGTCCATCTGATGTAGAGCCAGACCATGAGTTAGACCAATAGCTAGTATCAAGTGAATAGAATTTATCTTGGCAATAGGCACAAAGGTTTCTACATAGTTAATGCCTTCTAATTGGGAGAAACCTTTGGCCACTAAGCATGCTTTATACTTATCAATATTTCCATCCACTACAAACTTAGTCCAATATGTCCACCTACATCATACTATTTTCTTCCCTTAGAAAGAGGAACAAGATCCCAAGTGTTGTTCCTAATCAATGAGTCATACTCTTCTTCCATCATTTAATCCCACTCAACTATCCTTGTGGCTTCTTTAAAACATTATGGATCAAAAGATATGGCAATGTAGGAATGTAGAAGATCATGTTGTGACTATGTTCTCCTTCTATCTAATAGATCCCTAACAAGAGGGTCTACATCCACCAAAGTCTATCTAGCCCATAAAGGCATCAATGGGTGAGGATCTGGAAGAGGAGGAGGAACATGTCCTACTAAACCATATTGGGGAGGTATTACCTCATCATCCATATGAGTAGATGAAGTAGGATTATCATCATCATTGCTATCTGATTCTTCTAAGGAAGAAGAATGAGAAATGTTAGAAGATAAGTATGAAGGACTTTCTTCAAGGTAAATACTTCTTACTATAATAAGCTCATGTGAATCTAGATCAATGAGTTGATATCTCTTAACACCATTAGGATATCCCATAAATATGTAAGTTTAGCTTTGTTGTTCTAAACCATGATGCTTGTTTTAAGTTATGTGAGCCCATGTTGGACTGCTAAAGACTCTAAAATGATGCACATTTGGCTTCTTATTACACCAAGATTCAAGAGGTGTTATCCCCTTTAAATCTTTGTGAGGAACTCTATTATATATATATATATATATATATATATATATATATATATGCATCATAATTAATTACTTCTACCTAGTACTCAGGTACTAATGGTTTTGCATGAATCATACAACTTGCCAGCTCTTTTAAGAACGTGTTCTTCCTCTCTGCTACACCATTTTGTTGAGGTGTGTAAGCAATTGAATGTTGAAGATCAATTATTTCAACAATACAAAATTATTCAAACTTATTGCTCACATATTCCCTCCCATTATCTATGTAGAGAATCTTGACATACTTCCCATATTATTTCTCTATTAGAGCTTTGAACTCTATAAATCTATCAAATACTTCACTCTTGAGTTTCAAAAAATAAACCCAACTATATCTAGAATTATCATCAATAAATGTGAGAACATAGCAGGTTTTACTAAAATATAAAGTAGGTAATGGACCCACTAAATCACTATGAAAAAGTTTGAGGACTTGTGTATCCCTCCAAGCCTTCCCTTTATCAACTTATCCTCTAGATGTTTGCCTTAGGAACAACCATGACATACACTCCCTAAAAACTAAATCTGTGGAAATCCTATAACCATCTCCTACTGAGTAAGCTAATGTAAATAGTAGTAGTTTAGATGACCAATTTGCTCATTCCATAACTTGATCATTGAATCAATGTGTGAGAGTAAAGTTTTAGAGGAAGACTGAGGCACAAAGTCAAAGAATGAATAAAGTTGAGTATTATTGTCAACTTTTCCCACTGCAACTAAGGCATTGTCCTCTAATTTTTTGATTGATATAGAATCGAGTGTGAACTCAAATTTCCTACCACTATCAAAGTGAGTTATTTGGTAGATAGAAATAAGGTTAGTTGATAACTTTGGCACACAGAGGACATCCTCAAATACACCACTATCAACATCAACTATACCTTTTCCTATAACATCTATCTTAGAATCATCACCTATGAGAATATAAGGTAAGGAACTTGGTTCTAATCTATAAAATTGTTCTTGATCAAAACCCATATGGTGCGAGGCACCTGAGTCAATGACCCATGACTTGGGAGAATTTGTCAGTGCAACTAGTGTCATAGCTTTCCCTTTCCCTGAATTTAAAGGAGTGGAAGAATCCTTTGAAGAGGATTGATTGATGTTATTATTTTTTAGAAGACCCTTAAGTTTATCAATTTCTTTCTTCCAACAATATTGTTCACTATGAAACCCCTTTTTTCAATAAGGGCAAGGAGTGCCAGTCCTTTTTTGTGAATCCCATTTCTTATTAGTGGATTTATAATCTTCTTATGAGGAAGATTTTTGCCCTTTATTCTTATCTTTCTATGACTTACTCTAATTATTCTATTTATTTTTACTTGAACCTATATTTGATGCTGATATTAAAACTTGCTTATGCTAAAGTTGACTTGCAACTAGAGCTTGAGATTTGGATGACTTGATTAGACCTATAGCTATTAACTTTTCTTCTTTAGCCATTAGAATCTTAGAGAATAACTCAAAGGTGGGCATTTGATAAGATGTGTCCAATGTGATCCAATGAGTTTGAAAGATAAAGATAAAGGATGAATATTTAGGACTTAATTTATGTAAGGTACT
Organism: Torreya grandis; assembly: GCA_037957365.1. Classification (NCBI taxonomy): domain Eukaryota; kingdom Viridiplantae; phylum Streptophyta; class Pinopsida; order Cupressales; family Taxaceae; genus Torreya; species Torreya grandis. The sequence goes on from JARHVA010001264.1 coordinate 1,944,576, forward strand.
AAAAATCAATTTGATATCCTTTTTATCAATTTTACATTCAAAAAATTGTGCTCTAAGATCTATGACTTTAGTGATGTAGTCTTGTATTATAGAATAATTTTTAGGATCCAAACTAATGATTTCGTTGTCAATTTGGTAACCACGAACCTCATATATTTTGACAAATAATGATACTAATTTATCACAAGCCTCTTTTGTAGTTGTACATTTGTCAAGATAGAAATTCAAATCTAAAGACATATAAGACCGAATGCATCCAATTACTTTGGTAGTTTCAAAGAGAAAGTATTATAACTCTTTTGCATCAGTAGGTAGAGTAAAAAGAGTTGTTATGTAAGGCATATATCCTAATATCATTAATTCATTCGAAGGATTTTATTTCCATGTATTATATTTGTATGTTGTTAATATTGGGAACTTAGGATTCTCCATGATGCAATTGGAAATAAACTATCACAAAGTAAAAATCAAAGTACAGAACACACCACAAAACCCCCCTGAATTACCTAGTTTTATCCTACCCAATAATTATTTTTGACACTTTATATTTGAGTGAAATTACAAGGCTAGATTATAATTTTTCTAGTTTACAAAAAACCCATTTAGGCCCTCTACACTAAAAGTACAAAAAATATGCACTTTATTATAAAAATTTCTACACCAATGTGTTTTTCTCAAAAAAATATTAACTTTCAAAAAAAGAGACCTCAATTCGAGGTCATATGTGAAAGTTATGAGCCTCTTAAGTTACAAAAATGAGGATGGGAAAGAGCTACTGTATAAAAATCTAAATTTTGGAAAAAATTGGAAAAAAATAAAAGTATAGTAGTGAAGAACATGAAATTTTAAGCTATTTCAAAAAAATTGCTCAAAAATACCTCTCGATGTTCAAATGGTGAGCTTCCAAAGTTTCCCTTTAAAATATACCTATTGATTCATGAGGCCTACCAAAAAAAAAAAATTGGTCTGCACAATCCATATGGTCAGTACGACCATACCTGGGAGAAAAAATAAAATTGCCTTTTGGGGTGACTGTTTCCAAATTGGAAAAAAATTATATGTATCTTTAGGTTTTGACATCTTTCGAACACAACCGTGAGGTCCATTCTTCTCAAAAAATCTTGAATTTTTAGATACTTGCCAAATTTGGGTGTGGTGCTTCTAGATCAAACCCTTACTAATTTTGCCTCTTGTGCCTAATTTGGACAAAATTGTAGATTATTTTGACTATCTCAGGCACTCTAAAACTCAACGGTGAACTCAAAAATTATCCACAAAAATCTAATTTGTATCTATATACAAAATCAAAAAATCAATCCTATATCTAGATATTTTTCTCTTGATTATTTAACAATCTATAGATTCAAGATAGCTATGGTACCATGTTAGAATTAGCTACAAGATCTAATAAATCTAATAGAAAGCATAAATAAGAGATAAAATAGTAATAGTAATAAACAATAACTCTATATCTGATATAATAACATAAATGAATAAATAACTCAAATATAATGAATTACTCTGATAATTCAATATTAATCTGATATAGAATACATAAATAGCCATTGTTTATATAGAGCAAGACGTGCATGATAAAGATCAGGGAACTCACACAACACGTGTAGTTCAACTGATATTTGTCTACATGAATAGTGGAGTGCAACTCTACACTAACAAGATAGGTCTCCAACTTGTATAAATGATCAACACAAGTTGATTATTAGTTAAAAATTATTATCCTATCTTACCCTAAACAATGGAGTAGAACTCCACTATAAAAACATAAGTGTCTAAGTTAACTACTAGCTAAACAAGCTTATCCTATCTGGTGCAAATTATTAATAAACTAATTACAATAAGTAATTAGTTCACTAAAATAATAAATATAATTAAATTCAATAAAATAAATAAATGCACCAATAAAGACAACCCTACCCTAGCTTATCCATAGACCTATCTTATGGTCTCTTTTGACCCTTAACTAGCTTTTGTGTAGGTATTACACATCCCTAAACTCCTCAAAATTTGTCCTAGACCTTCCCTTAGGGATATAGACCCCTAATGACCTAGGTTATACCACCTGGACACTATCATGCTTCTTTGTACACTAGTGTACTACGTTAGTGACCAAGGGACCATACTAGTGTCCCTTGTCTAATTTCAACCCAAACTTATATGTTTTTAATTTCTAATACACCTAGTGTTTTTCTAGGCTTATTTAACATTTTGCACAATCACTAGATTAGTATAAATACACAAATTTTATCCTTTTACCCACTATATGTAAATTAGATGAAAATACACACAAATAAGCTTACAACAAGTGGTGCTCAATCAAGGTCATTGATCCCTATTCTACCCTAATTCTATATATATTCATTTACATTTATCTTAATTTTAGATTACACATATTTCTAGTCTCAAGACTCACTCAAAGTACTTAAGTTGACAGTCATACTAGAATTCACTTTCACTTACACCAACACTTAGATTGGGAGAACTACATCGGGATTGATCCCCTCTTGAGGTATTGGTATGTAGGTAAATCTCAACATAGCTAGGTGTTGAGGACATCTATTATACCTAGATAACATCATAGTTTTGCTACTTATGAAATTAAAATACCCTAATAACATGTAAGTTTAAGGTTTTATCACAAATCAATCAAAAATAGTACCCAAATAGTGAATTGGGGCTCATCCACATAGGCACAAGCAGATCAAACTCAATAATGGTGTACCCAAAATATCACATAGTTTCTGCACAAGGGATAGTAATGTGGCATGGAAGACACTAACATAGTGCACTAATGTTCAAAGTAAAATTCTACTATTTAAGATGGTTTTTGACACCTAGATCTTATTTATGACACTCAGATTAGCTTTTACACTAGTTTTCATCCACCAAATCATCCATCTCAATCAATTTTTGGCTAAGTACTTATTTATGTCATTCATTACTATTTTTATAAATATCATAATAGATTAATTATTAAATTGTTAAATGGTTGTATATATTGCATATTTATTCCCTAATCTACTATACTTAGACCCTTTAGTAACCTAGGATTTACATATACTAAATCCCTTAAAAGTCAAATCATTTGGTGAACCCAAATTACTTTAAATAGTGCAACAACCCTAACCCTAGACTACCTTTAGAGTTTATGTTCCCATCCTTCTAGAACTCAGACTCATATTTTATATCTTTTTATTTTCCTATTTTTATTTGTATCTAATCATTATAATAATGATAGAATATGTTTATCACTTTCTAATGCAAAGTTTTCTAGTTTCATTGGCATGTTTAATTCTTTTTATTTGGAATCAACTGAAAGAAAATATAAAAACATATGTACATGTAATTCTATATTTGGTAAAATATATTTAATTATACTTATTCCATAAATTTAATACCCTAACAACTATGTTTCAAGTTTCAATGTCATATCTTATGTATATAAAAGCATCTCCTTCTGCTTCTCATTTCCATGAGGGTGATAACTACTTTCCCTTTAACTAGGTCCATTTTATCACTCCTCTATGAGATGAATAAGACTATAATATTATTATTAATTCTCATACTAAACCTATCCATGCCTCCACCTATTATCTATAGGGTGTGTGCCTACATGTTCAATCAGAAGGAACTAGGATTTGCACTTGATAGACTCTAAGGGATTAACTTATTAGTATGAGTAAGTTAATTTCAGAATTAAAAATCAAAATCAACTAATACATGAAAATATTACAACATTTTATAAATATATTACAAGACAAAATCCTCCAAGGCACACTAGTGTCAATCATGTATATGCATCTTCACCTAGTTAATTTGTAGCAAGAAATGTTACATATCAAAATAACAAATCACAACAAAGTGCATTTATAACTAGTGATTAAAAAAGTACTCAAAGATTAAATAGAATCTCAAGTGAGATTTTAATTCAAATGATAAAAGATAAGTTGATAAACCTACATCCTTTACATCTAGTTAGGAGATCAAATATTATTAGGCATACCATAGAATGCATCATCATCACAAAAATTCAAGTTTGGCATTGAAAAATCATATACAGTAAATAAAAATTAATTAGGACCCTATATAATATAAATCATTTAAGCAATCCACAATGATACAATAACATATTTAAAAAGGTTCAAATTAATAAATAGTATAAAATTCATTACCAAATCATAACTCAAAATAATAAAATTGTCATAAAGTAAAATCAAAGCAAGAAATAATACAACAAGCACAGGTAAATCAAGTGAAGGATATAAATATGTCTCCAAAATAAGGTCTCACTTTCAAAATAGTATGGGTTTGGTCAAAAATATCTATAACAATTCAATCTTCAAGTCAATGGTTGGGCAAACATGCCCAAGGCATCACTACTCCTATTCAAATAGTTGATAATGTTGGTCAACAAGGATTGGGATTTATGGAACATACTCATTAAAATCATTCACATAGATAGTTTATCAAGTCAAAATATCTAGATACATAGGTAAAGTTATAAAAAGATAAAGAACTTAAGTTCCACATTTAGAATCAGGTTAAGCAAATAGCCATTCTCAAAAGATTTATAAACATATAGTCTTCAAATCAAGCTATACTTATAGTGGATACAATTTTAGATGGAAATATCCCAATCAATATTCTAGACATTGTTAATCAAAATGAAGAAAATGATTGGAAAAAGCCAAATTATTATGATATAGACCATTTAGAAAGTGAATATTACACCTATGTTACATAAAGGCATCCTATCAATGACATGTTAGGATTATATCACCATTCCTTACTATCACACATACTCTTATCCATAGAAATCTCCTTGTACATAGTTTCACTCATTTCCAGCTTACTTGTACATAATTTAATTTACCCCCATATCCTTATACATAGTTTCATTTATCATGCTTCTTGTACATAGTTTCCTTTATCTTGATCCTTGTACCTAGTTTAATTTACATTTTTATTGTAATAGATTATACTCAAAAAACACAAAAACAATATAAAAATTCTAAAAATACAAAAATATTTACTCAAAAAATACAAAATTTTAGATTGTATGCATTTCTATGTTTATATTCCTTAATTTTATAGGTAATACATATGTTATCTATGTCATTAAAATAACTATAGGACTCAATTTCTCTACAGAGATTAATAAATGTTATTATCCACCTATTGGGAGCATATACACAAACACATAGATTCATCATTGATACATTTACCCATTGGGAGCATCCTATACATAACTTCTAAATTTCAAAGTTATGTCTTTCTATACTCTATATCATATATTTAACATTAATTATATCTTGATATTGATTATCCCATACTACTCATATTTTTGACAACTACTACTTGTTGATATATATCTGTGTCAAGGATTAATGCAAACAACAAAATGATATTTCTTAGAATTTTTAGTGTAGGTATTGAAAGACCTTAGGGATTTTTTCAATTATATTGGATGATTATGTGGCCACCACCTTTAGTTTGTAATTAGACCATATTTTAGTGATAGCAGGAACTCAGTAGTGACACAATCTATTTGAAATTTCTTTGTATTATTATGATGTAGAATTGGTATTATATTTTGCCAATTTATTCCCAATCATTAAACAAATAAGTGGATATTCATAGTGAGTTTTAATCTATAATGATTCATGTTAAAAAAATCAAAATGGGAATCAAGGTAGAGCAAAAAAAGAATTTTTTTTTTAAACAATAAAGACCGACAGATCTTTAGTTTCTTTTGACAATAATGTAAACAAACTAACATCTCTAAGAACCAAGTGCTTAACACATGATATCATAAGTGTATTAAGAATTATAGGGTAAAGGTAATTAATATGTCTAAAAAGTATGATTTAAAATGGCTATATATAATAAATTTATTTTAGCACATTCATTTGTAGAATAGAAAGAATACAGAGCTTAGTCAACAAATTTTACTAGCATAGCTAAAAGCACAAACCAATAAGATGCACTTGGAATAGTACTTATAAAATTTAATTAAGGAATAAATGAAGTCATGTATTGTTATCAAAGCTTTGATAAACAATAACATATGAAAATAATGAAAATAACAAGCAAATTACAGGAATTCTACTTTTTCTTTACATTAATCCCATAAAATTATATTTTGTAGTACAATAAAGGGTGAAAACCCCTATATATAGGCCATTAAATGCCTAAGATAGTTATAAGAGAACTAGATATGGGACACCTATCACTAGACAAGGTTCCTAATGTCCTAAAGCTATAAAATATTCCCTATTAAACAAGGTAATATTTTATAATGTAATTAAAGGGATTTAGGACATGATTCTTATCAAAAGAAATCCCAACAGATGGCTATCTTATTTTTGAAGTGTTGGGATGAGATCTTACTATTGTAGTTGATGATGAAGCTCCTAGAGTATAAGTGGATGGATGGGAACTAATAATAACTAGATAGGGAGTGCTAATGATAGATGAATAAAAAGATACCCTAAGAAAGGCTAAGGAGGTAGAGGCTCCTGCAATGATAGTTTGTTTTTTGGATTTGATTTTCCCTCTCCATGCTTTAGAGCATTTCTTATAGTCACTATTGGTATATTTTAGATCAATAATAGACTCCTTCAATATCTTGATTGTGAGCCCTACCATTGCATCATGTTTTCTTATGAGAGGTCATACTACTTCATTAATTGTTATAGCCTTTTCTATCCTTTGATTGGTAGAGGCTACCAAATCTACCATCTCCTGTTTGAAGGTTACTCATCTAGCCATGGCATACTTCTTGAAATTTATAATAAATTTATATATATGGGCCCTGAAGGCATAATTTATAAAAATGGATCCATCCTTATTAGCAAGGTACATGATCTTAGCATCCTTCATCAAATTGATGATTCTGTCACCCTATTAGGTAAGATACTGGCCCAAGGACCTCATTTCATCAATCCACTAGTTTAGAGCTTTCCTTCTATCAATTACACAAGACTGATAAATGCTCAATTACTCCAAGGGAATCATATTTAAGTCTTTAAACTTATTCATCCTAATCAACTTCACCAAGTTGATTATATTACTATCATATACCACATATGCAGCTTCTACCTTGAGGATATTTTTGTATATTTTATCTCCCTTTACCTTGTATTGGGCTAAGGTATTTAACATGTCAAACATCCCTCCCATAGCCCATTCCACCTTAGTTATGGTTCTTCTAGTAATGTGGCCATGTGTTATTTCTCTAAGTTAGTTTATTTTTACTGCACTCCTTTAATCAATTAAATAGCTACATCATCACATATTTGTAGCACTGAGAGGGGGTCCTCCTCATACTATTTTTGTTGGCCTAACCTATCTCTCTTCATCTTAGTCAGCTCAAATAAGGTCTCCTTTGACTCATACATACTTATTTTATCTAGATGTGTGACCTTCCTCTTGGCTACCCTCTTCATTATCCCAACCTTTTTGGAAAATTTGAGTGTAACTTGGAGAGGGTTCATTATGACCAAATTTAGGTTTTCCATTGTAGCTAATTGCATCTACTTAATCCATGATTTGTTTTAATAACCACTTGGAGGTTGTGATGTTGGATGAAATGGTTGAGTGGGGTTAATCATAGGAAATCAAATGTGTGGGAGGTAATTGTGGATGTGACCAATATAAATGCAAAGCTAGGGGAAGAAAAAGGAAGTGTCATTCTTGAAGGTGAAGGAGAACTAGAGCTAGCTAAAGTAGTAGTTGTGAATAAGGGAACTTAGGGGATAACAAAATTAGGCCTCTCTTTAGGAAGTTGTGAACCAGGTTGAGGCATAGGCTCAAGCATGACTAGAGGATAATTTTCCATTATCAAGACCCTAGAAGTGGATGATATGACAAAGGGGTTGATGGTGGGTAATAACATGATCACAAGACTAATGATAGGTCTAGTGAGGGGATGGTATGGCAAAAGGTTCACATGGTCTAGAGTTGGGAGATCACCAAATATGTTTATGGGTCACTTATAGAGGAAAGAAAGAGGTAAATAGACACACTACTGACATGTTGTTCTTGGTTCCTCCTTGGTAGGAAGCAAGGAAGGTGATAGTAATTTTGAAGTTATTGGTGTTGTATTAGATGCAATTGTTATTCCCATTGTTGGTCTTTCTTATATTGAAGTATCAATTTATACTTAGGATGGGTTGATAGTTGGGGTTCTTAGACTATAATCCTATTTAATATGATTTCTTGTATCAGCCCCTCCCTTCTCCAAAGTGGGAGACAATTCTTATATTATTCTATGACTGAGTTGTGGTTTAGTCAGCCTTTCCTCTTTATCACTAGTAGTGTGGACTAAAAATGTTGATCTTACCTAGGTATCCTGATGTTTAAAAACCTATAAAAACCTTGCATCATCTAACTTCCCTTTCATCTATGGGATATTAACATCCTTCAGTCTCTACTTCACCTTAGTTTCATTAGCCACATTGATGTAGAATTGATCTCCATATTCAAGCTTGTGATGATATGTAATGCTCAGAGTCGTCATGTACTTGATGCAGTGATTGAACATTAAATGTGTAGGTTCCCATTCCCTATTAATTTCCTTATCCAAACTAAAGGTGGACCTTTGTTTGGTGGTAACCATAACTAAGTTATAGTTCTAAATCTAAAATTGGTCAATGTTGGTTAGTTGAGGATGGATTGGTCCCTTTTTATTATTTTTTCACAATCCATCTACCCCTATGAGTAGTTGGAAATTAGTCTCTTGTTTGGCTAGCTTATATGGCACTATGGTAGGTAGCCTCAAGGAGGTTATCCCAATTCTTACCACCCTTATTACTATTCAATCAAGATAATACCAATAGGATCCCATTTTAATGAGTGTTTCCCTTATTTCTTTAGATATCCTAGTCATAGTTCTCTCAGGGATGGCCCTCTATATAATTGGGTAAAAATCCTTAGCAATGTCTCATATCTCCTTATATTTGTAAATTATCACTTTTGAGAAGACATGGGACATAGTCCATTTCAGGTTTGGATCCCAACTAGTGAATTTGGGGAAATTCAAAGTAGCACAAATTTCATCAACCAAGTAGGACATTATATATAAATGATCTCCTTGGTTGGCCATGGTCTTCCTAATATGGGCTGCCAAGTTGTATAAAATTATCTCTCCCAAAGGGGGAGTCATGGCATCATCTATGATCATGGATAGATTTGGAACCCACTTCTCATCTATGTAGTTAGTGTCTTTGGCCCCATGAAGCCTATTCATCATAGCCATCCCCATTCTTATCCCCTTCTTGAATTGGGTGCTGGGGATCTAAGTGATTTTGGATTTTTAGATGAACCTTGATTGGTTTTTTTCCCAACCTCTTAAAACTTCTTTGATGTTATGTGTTTTGATCCATTTGGTAATAGTTTCTTGATTGTAGGCAATTTCAAGCCTAGGCAAATCATAATAATCCTAAAAGGCTAACCCAACTATGAAAGTAATGTCATTACCCAAATTAAAATACTTAATCATGTTATTTACACACCTAGGTTGAATAAACATTTGGTAGAGTAAGTCTACTTAGGGGAAGAACTCTAGATTAGATTCACCCTTATATAATCCCATAGACTTGAGCACCAAGATGTTTGACCTTTATTTTACAATATTGGGATCTTCTTCATCATCACTGTCCTAGTCTATAGTCTTATCCACATGGTATAATAAATAAATATGATGCTTATCTTCATGGCTAATGCAAGGGAATTGAAACTAGTGTCTCAAAATATGACATTCATTCCATACTAATAGAGAAATGGAACCTAATATGGCTTGGTGGCTCTAGATGTTCCTACTTTATCCATGGTTTCTAGATTGTCTAATTAATAAACTCATGGATTAATCTAATGGTAAAAGGTGCACAAGAGTTTTAATAAAAAAATATATAACACTTCAGAGTTCTCTAGTAGATAAGAAGGGTGAATGCAAAGCCTCGAGACAAAAATATTTAAACTCTATATTTTTTTGGAATTTTGAACTAAAAGATATGAGTCATAAAGGGTAAGTATCTTTAATCTACTTTGAATTAAAGCCTAGGTGAATCCTTAGTTTTGTTTTAATGGCTTTGGAAATCCAATTTTATGAATTATCCAATCACTACTCTCAATTTTTCAACTCATCCTTTCATCATAGGCTTGACTTTTCCCTTGAGGTGACTTGGATTTATAACTACCAAAATGAGTCCCATCATCATTCGATTCGCACCAAATATTGCCACTTCATAGATATCTATATGTCATTCTTGATATATGTTTGACACTTGGTGCCCTCTCATGCACTGCAACCTTTGATTTTGAATATTAGGTCACTCAAGTGAGTTGCATGATATTATATGAAGTGGAATATTTTGATTTGATCACTCCTTTTGATGTTGCATGGCTTGACCCCTTTTGATTTTGGGATGATGTAGCCCTAGGAATTATATGATTATTCCAAGTGGAAGGATCTTATTATCTCATATTATCACATGAATTTGTTATATAAAACTTTTTATGGACTTGATTACTATGACACTTTGCCACATGTCATCCTCTTATTGGCTCACTCTTCATTAGATTTTGTGTTTTCCTTTGGTGGTGATACTACCATGGGGTAAAGGGGTCAATGTGTCATTATCCTATTAGTTATAGCTACTAGGTGGATTCTACATGACATCTAATTGTCTGAGGTTTAAGTGATTAGTTTTCAAGTGTCATGTTTTCATGTAATCATAAGCCTCAATCTTTTTAATGTTGTACCTTAGCTATGAGGGGGCATGAAGGTTTTGATTGGGTGTAACTAGGTGTCAAGTTTCATGATAGTATTGGATCACTTTGTTATTAGACCTTTGAAATCATTTGGGATCTTAGAAGGCTATGATTGGTCACCATGTGGTGTGCCCTGATGGGGTCATGTCTCTCTTATAGGCTAAAATTTAGTGATTAAGTGATAAATGGCACATTCTCATTGGGTCACTTCCTTGTGAGACATGATAAAATAGTATGATCATTAGAAGGCCATGATTGAATGCCAATTGGCATGTTATGGTTGGATCACTAGGTCGTAGACCTTTTAAAACTTCCCTTTGAACTTCAAATGCTATGACTAAGTGCCAAATGACACACTTTAATTGGGTTGGTAGGTCATAGACCTTTTCAAAGGCTAAAGTGTATATGACTGAGACCCAAACATTATATGACTAAGTGACCAATGCATGTGATGTTTCTGCATGTTGATAGAGGTTGAGTTGTTATTGTGTTTTTAAATAAAGGCAACGTGATACAAAAAGTTAGAAAAATATCTGATAAAAGAGAAGGGACAAATCTAAATTTATAAACTCTGAGTATGAAATCTAACTTGGACCCTAATTTTAAACTTAAAATCAATATATGTTATAGTATTGTATTTATGAATTTTGATATAGCTAAAGTAATACCATTGTTTGGTAACCTTAATTAACTTTGATTATGTTTTAGAGAGCATACCTTGACCTTTAAATTATAACCCCTTACAAGATCACTCTTAAACAAGTTGGATCATTATAAAACTAATGAACTTAAACATTAGTGAAACATTTTTAAAAGGTACTCATTAATATTTGTCATGGACCAACATGACTTTCAAACTTTTAAAACAATACAAAAGTTTTTTATATCATGTGTAAAAAATGGTAATGTATGCCCTAGGGTAAATGACCCAAAATTTCATAGGGTCCCCATTTATAGGAAAATGGGGCATGTTGAACTCAACAAATGGCAACTTCTATGGGAAACATAGAAATATGTTGGAATTCAAATATTTTAGTTTAGACTGTATTCATTAATAAATCACCCCTTAGAACATGTAACAAATATCATAATTGGTTATCTAGAACTAAAAACTTTCTACTTGAAGGATTAAAGACTAACAAATTTAAAAACCGTTCATACTTCGTGTGTGATTTGAATTGATTGACTTACATGCCTTTGGGTTTTAAAATCAATAGCTTCAAAATTCATGGCCTTGAACATAGGTTATGGGAAAGAATTTTTAGATATATATCTAGTTCAAATTTTAAATGGGATGGCTAGAGCATTTCTCTATTTCCAGTCAGGCATCCATAACCCCAATAGAGGTACATTTGGATCCAATCTAGGCCTTATTCCACTATCATCTAGGTGTACATAGCCCCAATGGAGTTTACCCAAATCACCTTCAAGAGAATATAGTTTATAGAGTCAAGTCTATTTCAACTTGATACACTTTGTTTTTTTGCAAACTATTAAAGGTTGGGAACCAATTTGTTAGCTAGGTTTTAAGAAATTTTAGAGTTTTTTGCTCAAGAACCATTTTCTTTTAGTGATCAAGTTCTACCTAAGCAATCTTATGATGTGAGATTAAGTGATAGTATATATGGACCTTAAAATTTTAAAGACCTTCATCTAGTCAAAAGTACGTTTGTTAGCACTAGATTATAATTAGAATAAAATCACATATTCCATGAAATGATAAGTTTATTATTAAACTCTACCATATTTCATAAATCAGCATATGGCATAGTCTCTTAATTTAGACAACCATATATTGGAATGTACATGAGTTTCAACACCTCAATTTCTTTAAATTTTAAATCTTTAGACAAATGCAAGAGAAACTTAGAACCCTACCCAAATGGCTTATTGATATTCAATAGCATGTAACAGCTAATCTAAGGAAATAAAAAGACATAAAGCAAACACACAACAAGAAAGCAAAGTAGAAAGGAAACTAAACTACTCCTACCTATCGCTACACTAAATCAAATCACAATCCCTTGGTGGGGTGTGAGGGGCAGCTAAGAAGTAGTGCTTAAAGTATTGTTCATTCATCAACAAAGTTAAATCATTTCCTTTCAAATCCCTGAGTCTAAATGTGTTATCACCAAGTATCTCTACAATTTCATATGGCCTGATCCAAATGGGTATGAATTTTCATGTTGGCCTTTTTCTCATGGACTTTGTCCCATAGTAAGACCAAGTTTGATATTTAAAACATTTTGATTTTATACCTTTTTTAAAACCACCTTTTGACTACATCTTGTTGTTTTTTAAAGTTCTTAAGGGCTTCATCTCTAGCATCTTCCATTTAGATAATATTCAATATTCTAGACTAAATTCTTTCATCATCATCCATATATTCATCCATGAACTCATAAGTGGGTAGTTGTAATGTAATGGGTAATACTGGTTGCTACCCATACACTATTAAGAATGGAGATGACTTCAAGGCTTGTTTGTATCTAGTCTGATCTACCCATAGTGCATATATTAATAAAGACTTCCACTCGGTTTTTTATCTGCTTACTTTTTATTGCATTCATTAAGTTTTTATTAGTTGATTTTACAACACCATTCCCTTATGGATAATGTTAGAGGAAAACTTGGCAATGATCTTGTTGTCATAGGCCCATTCTACAAATTCTATGGATTGAAAATTTGGATCATTATCACACACTAGATAGAAAGGAGTCCCAAATCTAGTTTTGATGCTCTCCTCTAGGAATTTGATGATATCAATTGCCCTACAATTCTTTGTGGCAACTACTTCAGTCCACCTAATGCAATAGTTAGTGGTTTTTAGTAAAGATTTGTGGTCCACCAAAGAGTTTGGATTGATTACTTTAATGAAGTTTAATCCCCATTACACAAATGGCCTAGTTTCAATCACTAGTTGTAAAGGCATGGCTTCCCTTACTTCTCTATTGTCCAAGACTTAACATTCATGACATGATCAGACATGAATATGAGCATATTTGAATATGGTAGGCTATAAATATCCTTTTATGAGTATTTTATGGGTAATGGTTCTTCTTGAGGGGTGTCTACTTCCAATTTTGTCATGGAAATTATTCAATACATCTACAAATTATCTCCTGTAGATGCATCTCAAATAGATTCTAACATAGTTTTTTCTATGCAACACCCCTCTTATGATCATGAAGTGTAAACTTTTGATCCCTAGTTCTCTTATATTCTCTCTTTTCAATTTTGATGGGCAAGTGCCATTCAAGAAGTAGTATATGATGTCTTTCTACTAGTCCTCACTTGATACCTCATTTACTTCTACTTACAAAATATTAATTCAATGATTAGTCTTTGTGATTAATTGAATTAAACCTTGGCCTCATACCATCTTGGCCAACCTTATCTCTATGTCATACTCTTGGAGATTATCAATCCATTTTCCTCATCATTATCCTAACTCATTTTGGTTATGAATAAGCTTAAATTGGGGTTAAATACAATGGCTTGAGTTATGTTTCAGAGGATATAATGTTTGAACTTATTCATGGTCTTTACAAATGTGTATGATTACTTGTCTAGGAGTGTGTACCTAAGCTCTAAATATTTCAATTTTATAATCATGAAGGTGAGTGAATGTTCTTTGTAATATAATTTTTGTATTAAGACAATAGTAATTGTGTGTTCAGAAGCAAAAGAATAAAGGTAGAATTCTTTACTAAAATTTGGGCTAATTAGCATGGGTGCCTATACTATGCCTTATTTTATATCTTAGAAATATTTCTTAGCCTTAGATGTCCAATCAATCTTCACATCCTTTTGCAACATGGCATTCATAGGTCTAACAATTTTGATAAAACTTGAAATAAATTTATGCACAAAGTTAATTTTTCCAAAAAAAAATTTAATTTGTTTTTACTATTAGGAAAATTAACTTTGAAAATATCATTAATCCTATTAGGGTCAATATCCATACCATCCTTCATGATTGTGTCCTAAAAACTTACCTTTAGTTACACAAAATAAACTCTTATTAAGGTTAAAATATATAACAAAGGTCCTACATTTATCCAAAACTTGTTGAAGATGTGTCATGTGGTCTTTCCTATTTTTTTAGAAAATGGTTAAGTCATCCATGTAGATAATGATGCAATTATAGATAAATAGTTAGAATGCATGGTCCATGGAATGTTGTAGGTATCCTCAACATTTATGAGTTCTAAAGGCATCCTTCTATATGTGAATGTTCCCCACTTGGTCATGAAGGCAGTCTTCATTCGGTCTTCTTTACTAACCAACACTTAGTTGTAACTCAAGAAGCCATCTAGAAAGGACATCATCTAATAACCACCAACCATATAAATTACTTCATCCTAAGAATACAATGGGTAATTATCCTTTTTGAGGATCTATTGAGATTTTGAAAGTTTATCCAAAGTCTAATCTTACCATTTTTCTTTCTAACTAGGACCAAGTTAGCCACATATGTGGAGTGTCTAATTGGGAAGACTATCCTTACATCCAACAATTTCTTTACCTCTTTATAGATTAGAGGTTTCATAATTGGGTTGATGGGTCTTTTCCTTTGCTGAAAAGGTTTGCATGTTTCCTTTGAAGAGATCATATGAATGATGACCTTAGTGTCAGAGACTTTGAGATCTTTGTAAGACCATGCAAGCATGTTCTTGAACGTTGATAATATCTTACTAGATTCATCTACTTCTTCATTGGGGCAGATAAGTCAAATATTGACATTATGGGGATTTTTTAGTGAACCCAAAATAATTTGATTGTAACCCTTACCCCTTACCTTGGGCACTTTTGCATCACTTGTTATCTTGTCTTGATTGAATATTCTCTCTAGTGAGACCATGTCTTTAGGAATTCTATTCTTATTTAATTGGATTATGCCATCATCACTAGATTTGACCTATTCTATAGACTCTTCATCTTACTCTTTGATTACATGTGACTCAAACACTCCATAACTGGTCATGAATTTGATAATTTTATTATCACCATCAAAAACTTAGAAGTGATTAACATTATCTAGTATAGAAGGGAAAGATATCATCTCAACTGTAAAATTTTGTAGTTTAAAGACCATAGGTGGGACTAGATTCTCTACTGATGAAGCCAATACATCTACCAATTAATTTTGATCCTAGGTATAGAGGCAATGTTAAATGCTTCAAATATTTTGATTAGATACCATGCTCTAAATTTATATTTCTTCAAATAAGAAATCATGCATTGGTATTGAATATGTACCTTCTTGATGACTAAATCTAAATCATCCCATACTAACAATTTATTTACCTTGTGTTTGATGGTGAATTGGAGTCTTAAGATTAGGGATTCATATTATACATGGAAATTAGAGTCTATAAGATGTTATATATTACTTATCAACTATATTATTCAATATTATACCTACCCCTAACCCTTACTTGGCTCTTGCACCATCAAATTACATTGTCTATAACCCTTCATCCTTAGTCATTAGGTTACTTTCACTTGAATTGGTAGTATCAATCACATACATGCCCAAGTCGGTAGATTAAAAAGTTTACCTTTTCATTTTTGGTATTATACATTATGATCATGAACTTCATCCTCATCTCTCACTTGATTTAGGTTACATCATGATCTAAGACAATGGATGAAGGAATGCCATGAAGATAGAAAACTTGGTCCAAGGAAATTTATGCAACTATGGAGGTAGTATAAGGATGGATGAGGGCACAAAAATGACTATATTTGGAGAGGTGATCAACCATAACCAAGATCATTATTTTTCCTCTAGATTTAGGGATCCCCTTAATGAAATCCATAGAAATATCTATCCAAATCTTGGTAGAGATGGGCAAGGTTTGAGCAACCCAGAGATGAGTGTGGTTTCACCCTTGTTACATTAGCAGGTACCACATTCAACCAACATCTATTGAATTACCTTTTTAATTCCATTATAAAATAATTTGAATTGTTCCCACTCATAATTTTTGAGAAACCCTAAGTGCCATATAGATAGAGAAGCATGGATTTCATATAATATAGCCCCTTGAGGATCTGTGCTTTAGGGAAGAACCAGATGACCCTTGTATCATAGAGAAGCACCATCACAAGAATAATTTAGTATATAAGATGGGTTAGTGGCAAAATATTTAATGATTTGAGATAATGAGGAGTAATTTACATACCCCTACTATACAACATCTAAATAATTTGGAATAGGCATGGAAATAGCTAAAAGAGAAGTTTGGTTTGTAAATGTGTGAGATAGAGAATCAACCATAATATTGTCCTTACCCTTCTTGAAAGTGATCTCATAGTCATAACCCATGAGTTTGATGAATAATTTTTTATTATGATAGGGTAGAGACCCATTTTTCTAGGAAAT
Source organism: Torreya grandis (assembly GCA_037957365.1). NCBI lineage: Eukaryota > Viridiplantae > Streptophyta > Pinopsida > Cupressales > Taxaceae > Torreya > Torreya grandis. Next base: position 1,961,758 of record JARHVA010001264.1, read on the forward strand.
ATTTCAGACTCTGGTGATCAGTTTTAATGCAAAAATGATTCCCCAATAAGTATGGCCACCACTTTTATACTGCACACAAAACGGCCATCATTTATTTCTCATAAGTAGAGAGTGTTAAATTATTTTTAGAAATAGATTTTCTATTAAATGTAATGTTTCATCCTTTTTGGATGATAATAGCACCAATTCCATTGTTGCAAGCATTACTCTTGATAGTGAAGGTCTTGGTAAAATCTAGCATAGCTAGAATATGTGTAGTACACATAGCTTGTTTTAATTCTTAGAATGCACACTTCTTAGCTTGTGACCATGTAAAATCATCCTTTTTCAACATAGGTATTAGCAAATCTAAAATATTCCTATAATCCTTGACAAACTTGTGATAATATCTAGTTAGCCCTAAAAACCGATGAAGGTTTTTGAATGTCTAAGGATAAGGCCAATTTGTCATGGTAGCTATTTTTTTAGGATCCACCTAAACCCCTTGGGCTAAAATAATCTACCTAAGATACTCCACTTCATCCTAACCAAAATCACCATTGGACTATTTTACACAAAGATGATGGTTAGAGAGAATTTTTGGTGCGAGCTCCAGATGTTGGAGATGTTCAGACTGTGTTTTACTATAGATGAGGATATCATTAAAGAAGACCAAAATGAATATATATAGGTAGGGCCAAAATATTTTATTCGTCAATGCTTAGAATTTTGAAGGAGCATTAGTGAGGCTAAAGGGCATGACTAGAATTCATAGTGGTCATCATACGTGCAAAAAACTATCTTAGGGATATCATCCTCATGAATTTGGATCTAGTGATATCTAGAGTAGAGATCTAATTTGGAGAAAAATGAGCACCATGAAGCTCATAAATAATAGGTATTTAGAATGTATCATTGATTTTGATGTGATTAAGTGCACAAAATTCAATGCAGAGGCACCACGACCCATCTTTTTTTTTAATAAGGAGAATTGGGGAATAATATGGTTTGGTATTAGGGTGAATAATATCTTGCTTTAGTAAGTCTTGAATGAACATCTCAATCTCAATCTTTTACTAAAATGGGTAGTGGTAGGGCCTGATGTTAGAAGGAATGCTTCTAAGAAGAAGGTGCATATGGTGGTCCTCTAGTCATGAAGGTGGAAATCCCACTGGTTTGGTAAATACATGTGCATACCTATGTAAAATAGTTTATAAATCAGGAGGAGTGGAGACAATTGATAATTACATTTGAATAGAATGGAGCTGGGACATGATGCCATGTGAATTCTTCTTAAGAATCTTTTCCATGTAATTTGAACTGATGATGTTAAGAGACCTTAGTTGTAAGCCTTTTAATGTGTGTTTTTATCCATTGTCTAAAAACTACATCCAAAGTTCATCAAAATCCCATAAGATGGGTCCAAGTGTGTATAACCATTGGGATCTCAAAACAACAAACATCCACCTAAGGTAAAGGCAAACATGTTGGAGTACAAGTTACAATATCTAATAGAGATACACACATTATGACACTTCTCTTTTCAAGGTAATGTGTCCCCATTAGCAATCATGAATTCAAATTTATAAAAAGGATAGACAAAATAATTAGCTTATTTAGTGATCTTAGAGTCAATGAAGTTATGATTGCTACCATAATCAATGAGTATTATGATAAGTAACTTATTTAAGTAACCCCTAAATCATATGGTTTATGGGGTGGTGACTCCTAATAAGGTATGGAGTGATATCTTTAGTTGGTCTTCCTGAAAAGTAGGTTCCACAATCTATTGAGCTTCTTTTGGATCATCAGTTGTATCCTAAACATCTTCCAAATCTTCAATTTCAAGCAGAGAGTCCACATCTAATAGGTAGAGATTTTGCTTGACACAACAATGTCCTTGAGTGTATTTATCATCACAATTATAACATAATCCTTTTACTCTACATGCTAGCATCTCTACTTCAGTCAATGCTTGATAATAGTGGTTCTAGGGGATAGCATTATTTGAGATTATTATGGAATTGTATTTCTAAATGGAGCAAAGTTGGATTTGAATTTTTATTGAGATTTGATCTTATCCTCTTCCAACTTAGCCAACCATAGGGCTTCCATCAATGTGTTGGGCCAAAACATTTTGACCTCAAATCAAATTTCATCCTTCAGTTTATTGACAAAGTAACTCTTAAAGAATTCATCAAATAATCCCTCTATGTGATTGGCTAATTTTCCAGATTTTATTTGATATTCTCTCACGGTTCTTGTTTGGATAAGTTTAGTGAGTGATCTTATGAATTCATCAAAAGCATTAGGGCTAAACCATTGAAAAATGAGGGTGAAAAAATCAATACATCTTGGCTCATCATGAACCTTGGTATACCAACGATACTATTGAAGGGCTTCAAGTTCCAATTGAAAGGATATAAGTGCAACCTTGTTGTCATCAAAATTATTATGCATACTAAAATATTGGTCTACCTAATAGATCCATTTAATCGAGTCTACACTATGCAATTGAATAAAATCAATCTATGGCCCATAAAAATTATTGAAAGAAGAAAATCTAATGTTGAAAGAGGACTTGGGATGTTGTTTATTGTTCAAGTTTGTATGTTGAAGACTAAGGCCAAGAATTTTTCATCAAGATTGTTGATGTGTTTTGAGGGTGGTAATTTCATCCTCCATGGTTTTTGCTCCTATTCAGGTAACTACCATGACTCAAATAATTTTTGTTTTCTTTTGCAATGGGTAGGAAAACTAGAGTTAAGACATGTTTAGTAAGGGAAGTTTATGATTTGGGCAAAATTGGAAGGGGTAAAGGTATTTTTACTAATTTGTTTGCATAGTGGGAGTATGATTGACGAAGGTGAGGGCAAGTTTAGGAGTGAAAATGTCAAAATTGGAAAATTTATCAAAGATGGACAAAGAAGAATAAAAGGGAAATGAACACTATGGAAAACTTTTGGGGCAAATGAACAAAAATAGAAGTTATGGCAAAAACCAAAGGGAAAATTGAGATTTACAAGAATTAGGAGTGAAATCGGGATATGGGACATTAGAGAAGACAACATGGAGAATATAATTTTAGGTGTTCAGATAAAGTTTGAGGATCAACAAGGTTACAGATGGAGAGATATGGAAAAAAAGTTAAAAAAAATTGTGGATTCTATTTTCTATCTAGTTGCAAGTCCTCGTAGAGTTGTCTAATACTCTATGCTAATTTTTTTTGAAATTGATAAATGATAATTTTTTAGTTTTTAGTTTCTATCAAATTTTTGGTTTCAAGTCCTCTCATAATCTTAGGATACTTTACTACTAGTTTATATTTTTGAGTCTACTAGACATATTTTGAAAATGATAGCAATGGGCCCCAAGTTTCAATGGCTACCTAAGGGTCTAAAGATATCTCTCTGGCCACCAATGTTGTCTGATCAAGTACTACTCTCCATAAAATTTCTAGCCATGGGTTTACCTTTAAGTGACATCTCTTGTTTTCCTCATGGATGGGAACTAATCAATTAGGATGGGGTTGTTTTCCATTTAATTGGTAGGTCCTCTCAATGGGCTAGCTACTTTGGGGTTTCTATAGTACTCCTCATAATGAGTTTTAGGGATTTCATCCAATCATTTCCCATAGTTATGAAAACAAGTTTTTACCATGGTCTAAAATAGATTATTGTGATATAGAAAAATACTTAAATGAATTATGTAGTAGAATAGAAAAACACTTTAAAAGAAAATGGCCCTAGAAAGCACTCTGATACTAGATGAGAAGATCCTTCCTGAATAAATTAGTAGATAATTACAAATACACAAAATAAACTATGAAAATTATCAATATATTAACTCAAATAAGTATAACTAAATTACAATGACTGAATTAGAGAATTGTTGGCTACTTCGAGGGGGCATACTTCTTTGAGCAAACTCAATACAATAAATTTTTGGATGCCTTCATTGGCCTCAACACTTACTTATATACTAAGTCTAATCTAAGCAACTACTACTTCCCATGAATGTGGGATAAAACAAAGTTCTCATGAAATGACTTATAAAGCATATGCATCCATAGCAACTATTATACTAACAAAGTAAAGAGAAGGGATAGCACAAGTTCCTAACACATAACTTTGTAAATATAGATGAAATAAAGATTGATCTACTCAAAGAATTCAATGGCATGCCTATCTTTTATATCCTTAAGAAATTTAAATAGATCATAGGGGCAATGCCATAATATCTTTAGATTTGAGCCAATATTAAAGGATATTTTTGATTAAACACTTTCTATAGGGATCTTTCAAAGGTTACAAAGATCTTACAAAATTGAGAAGAAAACATAGTGTTCATCCTAATCTTTGTGTATTTAGAGAGATTATGATATATTTCAAATGAAACACACTACAACTTCTACTCAAAACAAATAAAAGGGGCCCACCTTCTAGTGCCATCTTTCTTCTCATGTTAATGTATATCTATGTCAAGGATATAATGCAAACAATAGAATGATATTTCTCAAAAAAATTAATGTAAGTACTGGAAGACCTTAGGGATTTGTTTAGTTCTACTAGATGAGTATGTGGCAACCACCTTTAGTATACAAGTAGACCATACTATAGGGACATCAGGAACTCAGTAGTGACACAATCTATCTAAAATTTATTTGTATTGTTATGATGTAGAATTTCTATTGTATTTTTCTAATTTAGGACCAACCTTTAAAAAAATAAGTGGATATTCATAGTGAGTTTTAATTTATAATGATTCATGTTAAAACAATCAAAATGGGAAGCAAGGTAGATCATAAAATGAAGTTTTCTTTGCAACAATAAAGACTGATAGATCTCCTTTAGTTTCTTCTAACAATAATGTGAACAAACTAACATCTATGATATCCTAGTGCTAAACAAAGAATATCATAAGTGTAGAGACGATTATAGGGTAAAGTTAATGCATATGTCTGAAAAGTATGCTTTAAAATGGATATCTATAATAGTTTTATTTCAATACATTCATTTTTAGAATAGAAAGAAAATAGAGCATACTCAACAAATTTTACTACCAAAGCTAAAATCACAAACTACCAAGATGCACTTAGAACACTACTTATCAAATTTAACCATGGAATAAATGAAATCATGTATTTTTATCAAATATTTGAGAAATAAGAACATATGGAAATAATGAAAATAGTGATAAAATTATATGGATTATAATTTCTCTTTACATTAATCTCACAAAATAATGTTTTGAAGTAAAATAAAGGGGAAAACCCCTATAAATATGCCATTAAATGCCTAAGATAGTTACAATAGAACCATTTATCGGACACCTATTACTATACAAGGTTCCTAATTTCCTAAAGCTAGAGAATGTTCCTTATTCAAATAAAGGAATCTTTTACAATGTAATTAAATGGAATTAGGACATTATTCTTATCAAGAGAAAGCCCCGTAGATGGCTATCTCATTCTTGAAGTGTTCGCCTAAGATATCGTTGATGTATTTGATGATGAAGATCTTGGTGTATAAGTGGATGGATGTGAACTAACAATAGCTAAAGAGGGAGTGTTATTGGTAGTTAAAGAAGAAGATACCCCAAAAGAGGATGAGGAGGTAGAGATTCTTGTGATGACAGTTTATTTTTTGGATTCAATTTTCCCTCTCCATGCTTTAGAGAATATCTTATAGACATATTCAATCAATTTTAGATTGAAAATAGGATCCTTAAGTAGCTTTATTTTTATCCCTACCATTGCATCATGTTTTCTTAGGATATATCCTACTTATTCACTAATTTTTATAACCTTATTTATCATATGATTGGTAGAAGTAGCTAAATCTACCATCTCATGTCCAAAGGTTACTCCTCTAGACATGGCTTGATTCTTTAAATTAACAATAATGTTATGTAGATGGGCCCTAAAGGCATTCTTGAAAATAATGAATCCATCCTTATTATCAAGGTTTGTGATCTCAATATCCTTCCATAAATTTATGACTTTGTCATCCTTTTGGGTAAGAGATTGGCCCATGGACCTCATTTCATCAACCCAATAGTTTAGATCTTTCCTTCTACCAATTACATAGGACTAAGAGAAGCTTAAGTCCTCCAAAATAATTAGATTTAAGTCCTCAAAAAAATTCATCCTAATTGACTTAACCAAGTTGACTATCTTACTTTTGTATGCCCTATATATAGCTTCTGCCTTGAGGATCTTATTGTATATTTCATCTACCTTTAACTTGTATTGGGCTAAGGTATTTATCATGTAAAACATCTGTCCCACATCCCATTCCACCTTAGTTATGGTTTCTTATATTAATGTGGCCTTGTGTTATTTCTCCAAGTAGCTACTTTTTGTTACACTCCTTTAATCAATGTAGCAGCTACATCATTGTATGCTTATAGAGCCAAAAGGGGGTCCTCCTCATACTTTTTTTGTTGACCTAGCCTAGATATTCATCTTATTCAGCTGAAATAAGGTCTCCTTTAACTCATACATAATTGTTTGCTCTAGATGGGTGAAATTCCTCTTGGTCACCCTCTTAATTACATCTGCTAAATCCATGATTTGTCTAAAGAACCACTTAGAGGCTATGATGTTAGAGGTAATGGATGAGTTGGGATCAATCCTTGGAAATCAAACATGTGATAGGTAACTATGAATATTACCAATACAAATGCAGAGATGGGGGAAGAAGAGACAAGTGCCATTCCTAAAGGTGGAGGAGGACTAGTACTAGCTGAAGTACTAGTTGTGAATAGGGGAACTTGGGGGATGACAATAAAAGGCCAATTTTTAGGCAATTAAAGACTAGGTCAAGGCATAGGTCCAAGAATGATGGAGGAGAATTGGCCATTATTGAGATCCTAAAAGTGGAGGATATGACAAATGTGTTGATGATGGGGAATGACATGGTCACAGGACTAATGATGGGTCTAGTGAGGAGATGGTATGGCAAGCAGATCACATGGTCCAGAGTTGGGGGCTCATAAAATATGCTTAAGGGTTGCTTATAGAGGAAAGAGTGAGGTAAATATAATTGCTATTGACCTATTTTTCTTGGTTCCTCCCTAGTAGAAGTAAGGGAGGCAACCCTAATGTTAAACTTATTAGTGCTAGAGTAGATATAACTACTTCCCTCATTGGTGGTCTTGCATATACTAAACTAACAATATGTACTTGGGATGGGATAGTAGTTGGGGATATTGAAGTAGAATCTTGCCTAATATGTTGTATTGGATCATCCCTTCCCTTATCCAAGGTGGGAGATAATTCTTGTAGAATTTTTTTGACTAAGTTATGGGTCAGTCAGCCTTTCCTCTTCATCACTAGTAGTGTGGATTACAGATATTGATGTTCTTACCTAGGTATCTTAATGTTAGAAAACCTTTTAAAACCCTACATTATATAATTTCCCTTTTACCTATAGGATATTAATAACCTTTCGTCTCTACTTCACCTTAGCCTCATTAGCTACATTAATGTAGAATTGGTTTCCATCTTCAAGCTCCTGATAGTATGTAATACTTAGAGCTTCCCTATGCTTGTAGTGATTTAACATTAAATGTGTAGGGTTCCATTCCTTATTGGTTTCATTCTCCAAACCAAAGGTGGACCTTTGCTTCGTGATATCCATAACTAAGTTCTAGTTCTCCATATTAAATCAATCAATGTTGGTTAATTGAGGATTGATTGGTCCTTTTTTCTTATTTTTGCATAATTCATTTACCCTTGTGAGTAGATGGAAGGTAATATCTTATTAGGCCATCTTGTTTGGTACTATGGTAGGTAGCATAAAGGGGTTTGTCCTGACTCCTACCACCCTTATTACTATGTGATCAAGTTAATATCATTAGGTTCATAATGTGTTAAGTGTTGCATTGATTTTTTTAGATAGCCTAGGCATAGTCCTCTCATGGATGGCCTTGTATATAATTGGGTAAAAATGTTCAATAATAGCTCACATCTCCTACTTCTATTTGTAAATTCTCACTTTTGAGAAGACATTAGGCATAATCCATTTTAAGTTTGGATCCCAATTGGTGAATAGGGGGAATTTTAGAGTAGCACAAATGGCATCAAAAAAGTAAGACATACTATAAAATTGATCTCCTTGGTTGGTGATGGTCTTCCTATTCTAGGTTACTAATTTGTGGAAATGATCTCTCCTAGAGGGGGAGTCATGGCATCATCTATGATCATGGATAGAAGTGGAACCCACTTCTCATCTATGTGGCTAGTGTCTTCAACCCCATGCAGCATGTTCATCATATCCATCCCCATTCTTATCCCTTTCCTAAATTAGGTGATGGGTATCTAATTAATTTTGGACTTATAGATGAACCTATATTGGTCTTATACCCAACCCCTCAAAACTTCTTTGATGTTGTGTGTTTTGATCCATTGAGTAATAGTTTCTTAATTGTAGGTAATTTCAAAACTAGGAAAATCATAATAAGCCTGAAAGGCTAACCCAAATATGAAATCAATGTTATTACTTAAATTAAAAGATGTAATCATGTTTTTTACACACCTAGATTGAATAAACACTTTGTAGACTAAGTCTATGTAGGGGAGGACATCTAGATTAGATTCATCCTTGTGCAATCCCACAGACTTGAGCACCAATATGTCCAACTTTTCTTCTACAACATTGGGATATTACTCTTTGTCATTGTCCTAGTCTATAATATTTTCCACATGGTGTAATAAATAATTTTAATGCTTGTCTTTAGTGGTTAATGCAATGTAATTTAAATTTGTGTCTTGGAAGATGATGTTCGTTCCATACAAATAGAGGAATGGAACTTGATCTATCTTGGTAGCTCTTGATGTTCTTACTTCAGCCATGGTTTATAGATTATATACTTAATACACTCATGGATTAATCTAATGGAAAAAATTGTATAAGAGTTTCAAAAAATATAAAAGAACACTTCAAATTTCTCTAGCAGATAAGAAGAGTAAATGCAAAGCCTCAAGACAACAAACTTTAAACTCTATAATTAGAATTTTCAACTAAAAGATATGAGTCATAAATGGCAAGTATATTTAATCTAATTTGATTTAAATCTTGTGACTCTTTAGATTTGTTCTAATAGATTCAAAAATCAACTTTTGGGAATTAGCCAATCATTGTTCTCAATTTATCCACTCATCCTTTCATCATAGGCTTGAATTTTCCCTTGAGGTGACTTGGATTTATAACCACCAAAATAAGACCCATTAACATTAAATTTGAACCAAATACCATCACTTCATGGATATCTATGTGCTATTCAGTTGTTTTACTTGACACGTGTTTGACACTGAGTGTCTTCTCATACACTCTAGCCTTTTATTTTGAATATTGGGTCACCCGAGTGAGCTACGTAATATTCTACTAAGTGGCATCTTATAATTGGATCACTCTTCCTTTTGATGTTGCATGGATTAAACCCTTTTGATTTCAAGATAGGCCTTAGGATCTCTACTAATCTGTCAAGTGGTAGGCTCTCATTAGCTCATGCTATCATAAAACTTTGTTAGATGAAACTTATGATGGACCTAACTACTGTAGCATTTAGCCACATGCCATCTTTTGATTGGATCACTCTTAACTAGGTTTTGTGGTTTCTTTTGATGGTGATACTACCATGGGGTAAAAGAGTCTATGTGTCATCAGCCTATTAGTTCTAGCTACTAAGTGGCTTTTATATGGCATCTAACTATTTGAGGTTTAAGTGACCAATTATTAGGGATTGTGTTTTTGTGCAATTACAAACCTTGAGATATTGAATATTGCACCTTAATTTTTAGGGGGTATAAGTGGTGTGATTAGATGCTAAGTGTTATGATGTGATTAGATCACTTTGTCATGGGACCTTTGAAAGCAGTCAAGATCTTAGAAGGCTATGATTGGTCACCATGTAGTATGCCCTGATGGGGTCATAACTCTCTTATAGGTTAAAACATAGTGATTGACAAGTGGAACATTCCTACTAGGTTGCTTGGTTGTGAGACTCAATAAAATAGTATGATCATTAGAAGGCTATGACTTAATGTCAAGTGGAATGTTGTGGTTTGATCATAGTGTCACAGACCTTTTGCAACTTCCTTTTGAACTTGAAATAATGTGATTGAGTGCTAAATGGCACGCTCTAGTTGGGTCACTGGGTCATAGAACTTTTTTAAGGCTAAAGTGTATGTGATTAAGTCCCAAACTTTATATGACTGAGTGACCAATACATACAATGCTTATACATGTCGATCAAGGCTAAGTTGGCATTAGGTTTTTGTGTAAAGGTAAAGAAATGAGAAAAGTTAGTAAATTGCCTAATAGAAGAGAAGGGACAAGTCTAAATTTGTAAACTCTGAATACAAAATCTAACTTGGACCCTAATTTGAAACTTAGAATCAAGGTACACCATAGTATCATATTTATGATTTTTGATATAGCTAAATTAATACCATGGTTCGATAACTTTAATTAAGTAATTTTGATTACATTTTAGGGAGCATACCTTGACCTTATAATTGTAACCCCTTGAAAGAACACTCTTAAACAAGTTAGATCATTAGAAAACCAATGAACTTAAACATTAGCAAAAAAAATTTAAAAGGTACTCATTAACATTTGTCATGGACCAACATGACTTTTAAATTTTTAAAATCATACAAAGGGTTTTCTATCATGTGGAATAAATGGTAAGGTATTCCCTAGGGTAAATGACCCAAAATTTCATAGGGTCCCCATTTTAGTAAAATGGGGCATGTTGAATTCAACACTACTAATATAGACTCATATTAGGTGCATTTTTTCTCTTATATAGATTTGTACCACATGTTAATGCCTAATTTCATTTTTAGCTTTCCTAGTTTAGATTTGATTGTGTCTATTTGATTCTACATATATTTTATGGCATTTGAATATGTCATTGTTATATGGTTCTATGCTAATTATTTTCATCATGTGTATGCTTTGGACATGTACCCATGTCCTTGTGTGTGGCTTATTAATTGTGTATGTGAAAAATTGAACATGTCCTTCCATGTGGCTCTAATCCAACCTTGCTTGTTGTATGTGTATGTGGATAATGGAACATGTCCTTGTATGTATTTCTTTCTCATATTTAGTGACATGTGACCATGTCTCTTGTATTGTGGACCTCTGGCCTAATTTTCATGCCTTACATGTGTTTTATATATGATTTCATGTAAGTATCATGGCCATGACATGTCTCTTTATTTTTCCACTTACACTCAATTTTTGATGCCATGAAGGACCTCGTGCATCTTCCCCTTCTCCTTGGTTGCCTTGATGGACATCATGCCCCATCCCCCTAGGTAGTTACTCAAATTATGCTTAGATTATGTTGTTCATATACGTGTTTACACTATTATATCTATCTTGATAGCCTTGTGAATGCTAGAAATAGCATACATCATACATTGCCAACTTATGCTCAAACGCTTTTACATTATAATGTAATGTATACACATTATATTGGTTCATCATGTAGATATCATATGTTTTCATCTTAATACACATCATGCAGAGATTTTTTTTTAGGATAGTTATTACATATGTATAACAAATCACCTCAAAAGAGGGGACATTCATAAGGAATTATCATAAATATAAAACCATCCATGTGCACTTAGACATAGTTTTTAGCTTACAGACACAAAATTATAGAGCTCAGAATAAATAAAACATAGTGTAAAATATTTAGATAGAGATTAGAGTTAGTTTGGTAGAAAAATAACATAGAGGACACTAGTACACCATAGAGGACACTATCATGGTGTGTTATTATCTAATGGACTATGTTATTGTCTAGTATCCCCATAAATCAACATTGGATATAAAGGTATAGTAGTTACAATTTAGGTTTGTACAATATCAATCACATATTATTAGTCATGCTTAGATTATTCTTATTTTTGTATAGAATCATACTAGATTGCATAGATTGGGGGCATCATGAGTGGCATGATCACTCCCATTTTAGTTTTAGATATACATAGACACATAGTACTATAACTCATTTTAGAATCCATATGCACATATATTATAACTATGGCATGTGTGTGGCACATTATTTCCACATCATTAGTTTTACACCAACTCATCTTAGATGGATTGACAACTCCATGTCATTCTCCATGTTGTATCCTTTAGACACCATTTTCACTAGGTTTCACACCATATTGATTCCTTATTCTATCTATAGTGATTGGTATTTTTATGTAGACCCTAAGTTATATTATCAAGTGCCTAAGAGGCCCCTTGGCCATTTACATTTTATAGTTTTCAAGTGGCCCTAGATCCATCTTACATTGTTTTAGTTACATCATATAGTTTCAATCACAAATATATCTACTACACATGGGTAGTAAATGATGGATTTATAATGTACTTGAGTTATTTATCCACCTACATAAGAGGATTAGATAAGCCATTAATCAAATCTAAATTATTCCTAATGTATGATCCACCAAGTAGTGAGGAGAAATGATGGAGACAAAACCAGATTGAGTTCTTGATCCACCCACACATGGGGATTGAGTAAGCCATCATCTTAGTCTAATATATTCATCAATTTGATCACTATTTAAACACACAAAGGATGTCACCAAGGTTTTACATTATTTCATGTACCCTATGAGGTGTATTCATTCCTTTACTTTCTCTCTTATCTCTTTACTTAGTTTTATCTTTGATTTTGATATCTCTTAAGTAAGAAATAATCTACACATGTTTCATTTATAACATATTGAATGGAGCATGCTTCATGTATTTAGACCTAAATTCATGGGCTTTTCCTCATAGGTAATTCTAGGTACGCTTATTTTTCCTTTATCCTAACATTTCACTTTGTTGCATTTCTAGAAAAATGGGGCTAAAAGTTTAGTCATATAAAATGTTACTTGAGTGTAATGAGTGTCACTTAAGAAAACCCTACCCATAAATTATTCCTAAGCCCATCTTAGGGACTCTTTAGACCATTATCCATCATTTATGTAGGTATTACACATCCCTAGATAAACTAAAATTAGTCTCAGACCTTCCCCTAGGTATCTAATCCCCTAGTGCCCTAGGTTTTGCCACCTGGACACCATCATGTTTCTTTGGACACTAGTGCACTACACTAATGTCCAAGGGACTATGCTAATGTCCCTTTCTTGGTTGTAACCCCAATAGATATGTTTTTAATTTATAAGCCACCTCGGGTCAGACTAGACCTATTTCACTCTCTGCACAAGTACCAATTCAATATAAATACATGAATTTTAGCCCTTTACCCATTAGATGGAAATAATATAAAAATAACCACAAAAATCTTAGAATAATTGGTGTAAAATCAAGGTCATTGATCCCTATTCTACCCTACTTATACATATAATCATCTACATCCATCATAAGCTCATATTATATAGATTTACATTCTCAATCCACACTCAAATCACTCAAGTCAACACTCATACTAGCATTCACTTACACTTTCATTGACACTTAGATTGGGAGAACTACATCGAGCTTTATCCCCTCTCAATATATTTTTATGTAGGCAAATCTCAACATTGTGAGGTGTTGAGGACATATAACCTACCCATCTAGATTACACTTTTGCTACTTGTGTTCTTTGAATACCCTAATAACATGTAAGTCTAGGGTTTTCTATCAAATTAGTCAAAAATAGTACATATATAGTGAATCAAGGCTCATCCACATAAGCACAAGCAAATTAGACTTAGCTAGAGGTGCACCTAAAAGATCACATGGTTTCTACACAAGGTACACTAGCATGACAAGGAGAACACTAGTATAGTGTGCTAATATCCAAGGTATCATAATACTATCTAAAGGATTTGAGATACCTAGATCCTATTTACAATACTCATATTAGCTTTTACACCAATTTATAGCCCCTAGATCATCCATCTTAGTCAATTTCTAGGTAATTACTTATTTGTGTCATTCATTACTATTTTTTGAACTATCAAATTAGGTCAATTCTTAAATAAATTAGTGGTTGTATTTATTACATATTTATTCCTTTATTTATTGTACTCAAACCCTTTAACAACCTAGAATTTACATAGGCTAAGACCTTAAAAGTTAAATCATCTAGCTACATGTGAGATATGAGCATAAAAAAACTCATAGTCTGATCTTGGAGGAATCTACGCCATTTGAGGGATCTCCATATATGAGTAAGGCATCCCAGGGAGAGTCTTTCTTGTGGAATAAAAAGAGAGGGAGGATTTTTGGATGAGTATAATGTCTTAGATGATGTACTTTTGTTATGTCTATATGTAATGTATGCATTTTTGGCATTGTATGCCTATATGGAATCACATAACATTATTTTTTTAGATGATATACCTTTTTGTATGCCCATATGCTAGTGTATGAATTTTTGGGATTGTATTCATATATGGAATTCACCCAACCTTCTATTATGTTCTCATTTTATATGCCTTTATGTCTTTTATGGATACATGTATGTGTATTTTTTTTTATTTTTTTGTGTGTTAACATGTTGTGGTGATGATAATTATGCATATAATTTGGCTCACATTATTATTTCAAAACTAAATTTTATGGTTGTATGGCCATATTTTAATATTATCATCTTTAATATTTCCTTCTTGTAATTATTAAAACTAACTTATAATCCTTCAATATATGTTTCAATTAAAACTATATGGGAGAAAATAAAATAACGCTTGAGATAGAGTCATATATTAGTGTGAAGTTCCTCTCATGATTGAACTACACCATTTGATGATTTTATTTGTGATCCTTGATTGGAATGAGTTACTATGTGTGTCTTATTATGGATAGTCATGTCATCCTTATCAGCTTCATTGATGACATTTCACTATTATAATGTGGATACCCTTTCCACAATAGTTTGATATCATTTGACACTTACTATTCACATTTTATATTCATTAAAATTATTAATATCATTAATGCCTTGTAATATTTTTGTGGTTATAGCTATTCTATTTCAATTCCTCAACTTTGTTCTTTCATTACCTTCTCATGCAAATGGGTTCAATTCCAATATTTTTTGTTCCAACAAATGGAACAAACAAATAAATTTTAGGTTATTCTTAAATATACATTTCAATCAACATGTTATCCTTAAAATTATTCTACATATTACACCAATAATGACCTCTAGAGATATAAAGTACTCTATTTTCTATCTCTTGACTTATATGTGCAGGAATAACTTCTTCCTTCCTAACTTTAGACACCTCTTCCTTCTTGGAATGCCCCTTATAATTCTTTAGGTGGAGTTGTGAATGAAATTTCCAACATTTTGCATGTCAATCCCCACACATGTTCAAATTAGTGAAATAGATCTTCCCCATGTCCTTGGACAACATTTCCTTCTTCTTTCCCTTTTTATCATATTGATTTAGAGAGTGGTATTTAAAACTTTCATCTTTATTTCTTCTTACACCTTGATCTCTTCTTTGGCTTGGAGAGTGGTGTAAACAATTTTTCTTACTTTTGGAATACTTTGGATTTTTAATGATAGATTTCTTATTCCAACATGTGGAAAAACAATGGTTTATCATTAAACAAAATGAACATGGATAGATATTCCAACATTCCTGTGATATATGGCCTTTATTCATACAATTGAAGCAAATAACAGAATAATCATCTCTTTCATACTTTCTTGGGATGCCCTTATACATTTTACTTGTGCAAGATTGATAAAGTGGTTATGTTATACCTCTTATTTTGGTATTTTCTCTATTTGAATATTATTTTAATTCTTTTTTGGTGATTCTACCTTTATTGAAAGTTTTTCTTCTTCTTAGAGTCCACTTGCATTCACCCATGTAATCATGAAGTGATGTTGTGTTATCTTCTTATTCAAAGAGTTTTTTACCTTATCTTAAAAAATAATATTTGGAGATTTGAATTAGTGAAATTTTTCCTTCCTATTCATTACAAACCTATCCATTATTTAGATACTCTAATTCCTCATTAGATTTGACAAAAAAATGACAATTTTACCTTACAATTTTGTTTTTACTGAGCTAGTGGCTTGGGCTATTTGTATTTGCAAGCTTGTCATGCTTCAAATATTTTGAAGCATTATCCAGCTTATTATTTTCCACCAATATGTCCCAACCCTGCATTATTAAACCCATTCTTAAACCTTTATGGGATTTGTCATTCCTTGCTCATTCTAACCTATATGACATTTCCCATTGTAATCCATCTCAAATAACAACTTAGAGCCAATTGCCTCTGTATGTTATTTAAAAATACAAAAGGTCTCATCTAAATATTTATGGTATGAAAAAGCATATGGTGTAGTCCTTACCAATCATACCACAGTCATGGTTTATGCATCTTTGGTAAAGGTTGTTATCCTTTGAATGGTAAACTCTAGTTAAATATTAGAAATAAAATATCTACTTAAATGGAATTATATTAAGAATAAATTAAAACTTAAAATTTTGGTTTCAATTGTGTCACTTGATATAGGATACCAGAGAAGCAATGATAGTATTCTCAAAAATTTAATTCTTTCATTAATCATATATCATCCACTATAGTAGTAAAAGCTTAAACAAAATCAAGTAACACTTTAACCAATAAATGTTGTATTGAAATAATTTCCAGGTTTCCACTTTCGATTAGAGAATCATATATAATATTTTATAATAAAATAATATTACAATCCAAGTATCTCCATCATCCTCCAATTATACATCAGTCAATATAATTGCTTATCTATAGCCACCATGTTGCATTTGAAGGGTACACCTCTTTATTGAATATTACATTTTCCCATATTTATCAATCTCCTAGCTAATCAAATTAATCCATATGAAACCATAGGATCTTACATGTTTATTAATTACACTTTATTCTTATGAATATAATCTCTCAAGCTTTTTGAAAAGTGACCATTATTGTATGGATATTTATCATCATACCAATCCTCACTTAATTCATTCCTATGAGACGATGTTTTCCTCTTTATATTTTTTTAATGTCATTTAGATATTCATCATACATATATATTCTCCCATTTAAAATCCTTTTTATATTATTTCCATCATCATAATGTGATTTTTTATTGTTCAAAAGCCTAACTATGCTCTCATGCTCCCTGAAACCATTTATGCCATTTTGATAATGGTCTACTTCCACCTCTGGGACATCAACATGAAATACATCACTTAAAATACCTTTGTATATTAAAATTACATATTCTCTAAAGACCATGACCTCCAAATCCACCTGAATGCATGTTTTCACAAATTGTTTAAAATATTAGAAACACTAACAATAAATGTTGTCAAAGTTTAAGTGGAAGTTTAATATCTCCACATCTAGTGGTTCATGGCTTAAAATAGACAATTTTAACATGTCCAAAGTGGTGTATAATTTCCAACACCTATTTATTTTCCTCTGATCACTCTTAGTCAAGAGATGGAGTACCCATTCTAACCTCAAGAATGTCCTCATTAAGAGAAAATTGTAGTTTTTAAGGGTGACTTTAGACACACATACCATAAAAACCATAAGTCATTTTCAAAAACTAAAAGAACCCTCACATATGAATTTAATCCCTATATTTTCACTTTATATAAAATCCATGGGAACTTGGAAATGAATACGTGGCACACAATATAGTAATCAAGTCCTGAAATGCAACTTTTTTGTAGTGAAGAGACAAGTTCTTGTCCTCTAATTGACATTTCTACCTCTAGGACATCCACATGTAAAAAAATTAATTAAAAATGTATGGATAATAAAATTACATGTTATTTAAATAACAAAACCTAAAAATACATATGAATGCATGTTTTCAAAACTATTTAGGAGCTTGGAAACATTGACAACAAATATTATCAAAGTTGAAGCAGCAGTTTGAGATCTCCACCTATGGTGGTTTATGGTTATAAATTGGCTCTAAAATCACATATAATATTGTTTATAACATCCAATTCCATGTTATTATCCTTTTATCATTCTCATTCAATAGAAGGAGTACACATTCTAAACTCAAGAACATCCTTCCCATTAAGAAAAAATTATAGTTTTTTAGGGTAACTTTAGACCCATGTAAAATAAAAACTATAAATAGTTTGTATAAACCAAAATAAAAATAAAATACATGTTTAATACATATAATTTCATCACAAATTATGTAAATGGAACCTTGGATACCAATATATAGCACACACTAAAGTTATAAGTCTTGAAATGCAACATTTTTATGGTGAAGAGAAGTTCTTGTCCTCCAGCTGACATTTATACCTTGAAGACCTCCACATGAAAATCCATCACTTTAGAAACACACACACACACACATGGAATATTTTATAAATAACAAGACCTATAAATCCACCGAAATGCATGTTTTCATAATTGTTCAGGAGTTTGGAAACATTGACAACAAATATAATCAAAATTAAAGTGGAGGTTAGAGATCTCCACCTCTAGTGCTTATGGATGGAAAATGTAAATTATAACACATATATGGTGGTATATAATGTATAACATATTATTATTGGCCTCTGATCATGCCCAATTAAGAGACAAACTACCAATTTCAGCCTCAAGAATGCCTTTCCCATTAAGAGAAAATTTTAATTTTTAGGGTAACTTTATATAGGAATAAAATGAAAATAAAAATTCATTTGCATGAATATAAATAACCATTTAATATTTTTAAATTACATATAGTTCCACCCCATATCATGTCCATGTAAATTTGGAGATGAATCTATGGCACATGTTATAGTAATCAGTCTTGAAATGCAACTTTATTGTACTAAAGAGACGAGTTATTACCCTTTGACTGACATTTCCACATATAAGACCTAAATATGAAAATATCTATCTTATAACATGTATTTATAGTAAAATTACATGATCTAAAATTATTTCAACCTCCAAATCCACTAGGATGTATGTTTTCACAATTGTTCATGAGCTTGGAAATAGTGACAATAAATGGTGTCAAAGTTGAATCAACAATTCACAATCTCCACCTCAAGTGGTTCATGGATATAAACTATTAATAAAAACACATTTTATGTGGTAAATAATTTATAATTATATGTTCTTATCCTATTATCATTCTTGGTCAAGAGATAGGGTACCCATTTCAACCTGAAGAACACCCTTTGCATTAAGATAAAATTACAATTTTTTAGGGTAACTTTAGATGTGCATAAAATGGAAACCATAAGTAATTTGAATTAAATAAAAGAAAAATAATGTGCATGTATAATCCCTTTAATTTTATGTTATATTAAATAAATGGATTCTTTTATATGAATCTGTGGCACACTCTGCACTAATCAGTTTTGAAATGTAACCTTTATTGCAGTGAAGAGCTAAGTTCTTGTCCTCCAATTGAGATTTCTACCTCCAAGACCTTCACATGAAAATACATCACTTTGAGAAAATATGTATATGAAAATTATACATTATCCTAATACCAAGACCTATAAATCCACCCAAATGTGTGCTTTCATAATTGTTCAGGAGCTTAGAAACATTGATAATAAATGTTGTCAAAGTTGAAGTAGAAGTTTGATATCTCCACCTTCAATGCTTCATGACTAGAATATAGCACTTCAATATATATGGGGTGGAATATAATTTTCAATACTAGGTTTTTTTTCCTCTAATCACACCTAATCAATATATGGATTGCCCATTCCATCCTCAATAATGCTCTTCCTATTAAGATAAAATTATAGTTTTTAGGGCAACTTCAGACACACATAAAATAGAAATGTTGAGTCATTTGTATGAAATAAAATAACTCACATGCATGATGAATCCCTATTATCTCACCCCAAATTATGACCATTTAACCATTTATATGAATCTTTGGCACACACTATAGTAATTAGTTTTGAAATGTAACTTATTTGTAGTGAAGGGATAAATTCTTGTCCCCCAACTGATGTTTCTACCTATGGGACCTCCACATGAAAATAAATCACTTCAATCACATATATATATAGGAAAATTACATGTGATATGAATACCATGACATCCAAATCTACCTAAATGTGTGTTTTCACAACTATTCATAAGCTTGGAAACACTAATAACAAGTGTTGTCAAAATTAAAGTGGCAGTTCAAGATCTCCACCTCTTATGGTTCATGGCTTGAAACTATCACTTCCACTATGTCTTGGGTGGTATATAATCTCCAAAATGAGATCATTTACATTTTATCATTCCTAATTGAGAGAGGAAGTACCCATTATAGCCTCAAGAATGTTATTCCCATTAATAACAAATTATAGTTTTTAGTTTAAATTCATATGCACATAAAATGGAAACCATAAGTCATTTGCATGAAAAAACCCCATGGGGGTGTGTCACATCAATATAATTTTACACCATATCACATACATAAAACATTAGAGATGAATCAATAATATATGTTGCAGTAATCAGTCCTAAAATCAACTTTTATGTAGTGTAAAAAAAAATTCTTGTCCTCCAATTGACATTTCTACCTCCAGGACCTTCACATGCAAATACATAGATTTAAACATATCTATATAGGTGATTTTTCACAATTGTTCAAGATCTTGTAAATTTTGATGATAAATTTTATCAAAGATGAAGCAATAGTTTGAGATCTCCACATCTAGTAGTTTGTCACTAGAAAATAGCACTAACAACACATCTAAGGTGGTGAATAACATCAAATTATAAGTTTTTGGCCTAAGATCACACCCATATGAGAGAGAGATTACCCATTTTAACATCAAGAACACCATTCCTATTAAGATAAAATTATAGTTTTTAGGGTAACTTCAAACATGTGAAAAATGAAAATCACAAGTAGTTTACATAGAAAAAACATCACATTCATGACAAATCCCTATAATTTCATAGAATATTATGTAAATGTAACATTAGATATGAACCCATGGCACATGTTGCAGTAATGACTCTTGAAATGTAACTTTTTGTAGTGAAGAGATAATTTTTTGTCCTCTAACTAAAATTTCCACCTCCAAAACTTCCACATGTAAATATATCACTTTAAAAACATCTAGATAGGTAATTAACATGTGATATTAATAACATAACCTAAAAATCCACCTAGATGAATATTTTAAAGACTATTCAAGATCTTGGAAACATTGACAACAAATGTTATCAAAGTTAAATTGACAGTTTGATATCTCCACCTTTGATGATTTATGGTGAGAAACTAGCACTTCTAACATGTCTTAGGTGGTGGACAATATCTAATACCATTTTCTTGCCCTTTGATCATTCTTTATGGAGAGATGGAGTACCAATTATGGACTCAATAATTCCCTTTCTATTAAGATAAAAAATTATTTTTTAGGGAAACATCAGACATGCATAAAATGAAAACTATAAGCCATTTGAATGAACCAAAAGAACCCTCACATGTGTTTAAAATCCATATAGTTTCACCTATATCATGTACATGGAAACTTGGAGGTGAATTTATGTCATAGAATACAATAATCAATCCTAAAATGTAACTTTTTATAGTAAAGAGATAATTTCTTGTTCTCCCACTGACATTTTCACCTCCAAGACATCCACATGCAAATACATCACTTAAAAAACACACACACACACACACACACACACACACACACACACACACACACACACACACACACACACACACACACACACACACACACACACACACACACACACACACATGTATATATTCAAATTAGATGTGATATAAATACCATCACTTATCAATCCACCCAGATGCATGTTTTCACAACTGTTTAAGAGTTTTGAAACACTGAAAATAAATGTTGTCAAAGTTAAAGCAGTAGTTTGATATCTCCACCTATGATGGTTTATGGCTATAAATTGGCATTAAAAACACATATAAGGTGATAGATAATGTCTAATTATAGTTTTTTGGCCTTATATCATACCTAGTCGAGAGACAGAATACCCATTTTGACCTCAAGAACACCATTCCCATTAAGATAAAATTACAATTTTTTAGGGTAGCTTCAGATGCAAATAAAATGGAAACCATAAGTATTTTTCATGAACCAAAAGAACCATCACATGTGTTTTGAATCCCTCTAATTTCACCCCATATTAATTCAATGGAATGTCATATATAAATCCATGGCACACATTGTAGTAATTAGTCCTAAAATGTAACTTTTTTTGTAGTGAAGAGACAAGTTCTTGTCCTCTAACTAAAATTTTTGCCTCTAGGACCTACACATGAAAATACATTACTTTGATCACATATGGATATGTAAATTACATGTTACCTAAATACCATGACTTCTAAATCTACTTGAATGCATGTTTTAACAACTATTCAGGAACTTACAAACACTAACAACAAATGTTGTCAAAGTTAAAGCAACATTTCAATATCTCCATCTTTGGTGTTTCATGACTAGAAATTGTCACTTCCAACATGTTTAGGGTGGAAAATAACATCTAATACCAGGTTTTTTACCTTTGATCATGCCTAATCAAGATATGGACTAACCATTTTGGCCTCAAGAATGTCCTTCCCATTAAGATAAAATTATAGTTTTTAGGGTAACTTCATACACACGTAAAATATAAAATGTGAGTCATTTGCATGAATAAAAATAACCCTCATGTGCATGTTAAATCCCTCTAATTTCACCATAGATCATGTCCATGTAACCTTAGAGATGATCTATGGCATATGTTATAGTAATCAATCCTTAAATGTAACTTTTTTATAGGGAAGAGACAAGTTTGTGTCCTCCAATTGACACTTCCACCTTCAGGACCTCCACATAAAAATACATCATTTCAATAATAGGTAAGATTTTAATGGCCTATAAAAAAACCTTAGAGCTTTCTAGGTGAATTAGTTTAGAAATGGTAGTGAATTAGTTTGGAAGATGATTAATTGTGTAGGTAAATGAAGTGATGAAAAAGGAAGAATTAATATTTTGCATAAAAAATTCCCTAAACATAAATTTGATTGAATATTTGGATTCCTCTCAAAAATTTATGTAATTTCAAAAAAAATCATTGTAATTTGAGTCTATATGCAAAAGTTACATCTTTGGGAAGCTAGGGAGTTGACATTATACATGCAGATGACCATCAACAATATGTTACAATCCATCAACATTAATGTAGAAAACCATCAGCATTATGCTAATGGTTGATATCATAATGTTGACAATCATTTGCATGTACAATGTCAACTTCCTAGCTTCTTAAGGCTGTAATATTTACATACAAATTAGATTACGATGATTTTTTTCTTAAATTACATAAATTTTAGAGAGGAATACAAATATGTAATAATATTTAGGTCTAGGGAATTTTTTGATGCCATTTTTCCTTTACCCTACCTATCTCTTTTAGCTTTTTAATGCACACAATTATTTTCCAAATTGTACCAATGATTCAAAAACATAACCAAATTTATTGGAACCATGTAGCTTCTTCAAAATAATTATTTTATGATGTGATTAATGTTATAGAAGTGTTTTAGTATCAATGATTCCCACTGGATCATCTTCACCATGACAAAAAAATAAACCAATGAAACCTCTCAAATATTATAGATCCTTCCTATTTTGATTCCTAACAGCAGAATGTTGATACCTAATAGCAATATCAAAATGTTGACACCTAATAGTAGAATTATAAAACCTAATATTAGAATGGTAATACCCAAAAATAAAATGTTGATGCTTAGAAATAAGACCCAGACACTTAATAGTAAAATGTTGATGCCTGACATCAAAATCCAAATGTTTAATAGTGGAATTCTAGTGTTTGATATTAGATGAAGACACTTGAGAGTAGATACATAGTGTCAAATATGTTTGGATTAGGTTTTGAGGTGCTGGTGACATACATTTATAAGAGGAAAATTATTTTAAAAATTAGGTGAGTTGACCCTCAGAATTAACTTCCACCCCCCAAATTTAGGTGATTCCATGTTATCAACTACCACACAAAATTTCCAAATGTTGTTTTCACAAAATAGAATATTCATCAATTAAAAAATATTTTTCACTAATAAAACCTTATTCAAGAACATCTACATAGTAAAATTACATGTGATCTAAATATCACAACCACCAAATCCACCTAAGTGCATGTTTCATAATTATTTAGAAGTTTGAAAACACTAACAACAAATGTGGTTAAAGTTGAAGCAGTAGTTTATGATCTCCACCTCTAGTGCTTCATGGATTAAAAATAGCACTGCAAACACATCTAGGTTGGTGAATAAAGTCCAACACCATATTCTTTGCCTCTGATCATGCATGTTCGAGAGATGGAGTACCCATTTTAGCCTCAATAATCCCCTTTCCATTAAGATAAAATTGTAGTTTTAGGGTAACTTCATATGAATGTAAAATGGAAACCATAAGTAATTTTCATGAAAAAAAATAAACCCTCTAATTTCACCCTATATCACATCCATTATTGAACATTGTCATTGATTAACGGAGATTGTTGAGTATTGTCATTGAGTATTTAGCTTTGATATTTAATGTTGTCATTGATGTCAAAAGTTATTATGAATATGCATGGTTATTTCATTGATTTAAATCAAATATAATTGATTTAAAATGTTTTTTTGAATATATTGAACCTTTAGGTATGTATATTAATGAGTTTTGTTGCAAGCATAGTGAGTGTTTTTGTTGTATGAGAGCAGTGATAAGAGAATGTTGTTTGAATATTGTTCTAATGACAATCTGAGTGAAATCATTAATAATCAGTATGAGAGAGTATTGGTTAGTATATAAAGTATAAATCATCTTATAATGTTTTATCTAAACCTTGTTATATGGTATTTTTAGCTAGCATGATGAAATGAGTGAGCTTTGAAAAAGAAGTGTGCTCCAAAAATATGTGTAAGTAGTTCTGAAAATAATTTGAATTAGCTACAAAGATGAGAATGCTATGAAGAACACTTGATAGTGTTTGAGCATGAGAGAGATTATTTGATTTTGTACATGAGGTGTTGAAGACCTAAGAAATGATTATAAGATCAACTATGAAGATCTATATATACAACTATAAAGATATTATGAAGATCCTAGTTGAGCTCTAAAGATATGTATCTTCAAAGAAGTTCTATTATAGCTTCAAAGAAGAGTGAGTGTATGAGGTTCTTGAGTATACACAGGAGACATTGAAACATAGGAAATTTTCAAGGTGAAGTCTACAAGGTGTCTAAAAGGTCATATTCAAGACCTAATAAGACTTGTAGGTCAAGGCTTAGAAAGTAAGAAGAGAGATGGTGTCTAGATGAGGTAAAAGTATCAGTTTCCATGGCATGATTGAGTAAGTGACAATTTACAAATGTTATTTAAGTTACTTTAAGTATGTTAATAAATTTTTATATCAATGTTTTCAATAAAAGGCTTGACAAAGTGTTTCAAGGTTTCTCAAGTGCCTAAAATGAAGAGTTGTCTACCTAAGAAGGTTTTATCAGTTATCATTGGCACGTTCATCATCTAAATGAGATCTTAAGATATTAATGATAGATGATTAAGGGTTCTATCCCAAATTTTCAACCATTGATTTCTAGAAAGAGGAGCTAAGTTTTATGAATGATCGTTAAGATTGGAAGATGGTATAAACCCTCATAAAACCCTAACAATGACCCAATGTTGAAGATCTTGTACTAAAGATCTTAGAATGGTTTTATATGATTAGATAAGTGATTGGAGGTTGAATTAAACTCTCCCAATCATCTCCAAGTGTGATTTTTTTAGGTAAGTGAACAGACCCTATAAAAAAGTGCTTATCTTTTGGAGATTTATTGTAGAAGGTAGAATTGACTGAGTCAAAGTTGCTAAGTAGATGAAGATAAAAGTGTGATAATTTTTTTATTTTTAATGAATATTTATGGATAGGTTATATATCTTAGATGTGCTAATTGGTGATCCAAATTAGCCAGTTTTTAACATACCTAGTGATGCAAGTAATAAGGAAATTAGGTAGAAGTAAGAAGATGTTTTTTGATGTGTTTTAATGAAAGAGTGATGCATTAAAATTCATGATGATGTTCTTTGGGTATTTAATGATATATCCATGCTTTTTAAAATCCTATAATCTAGTGTAATAGGTTGTAACATTGAAGCCAAAATGGCTTATCTAATTGAGTAAAGTCTATGAGAGAAAAGGTCAAAAGATTTATCTGTAAGACTAATTGTTTTCATTAGATCTCATGATATTATTAATTAAGGTTTCTCTAAGGATGTTATCAGATAATTTTCATGAATTTAAATCCCTTGAATATATTTAATCATGTGTCAGATATTCATGTTTCCTTGACTATGTTCTAGGGTCAGTTGGTAGTTTTGAGTGAACATCTTGTAGAGAAGTGTTTGAGCCTATTTACCCTGAGTTGAAGCATAAAATGAAGTTTGTGATGACACTTAGGTCATGAGGTTCCTTAATATGTAATTTTTTCCATGGTTTTTTATAAAAATTGGTTATATACCTTAGTTTTTTAAGATAGAGTTTATGTATATATGTAAACCTTTTATAAGCAATGATTTAAAGAAGGGTTTAAGTGGTAGTTGGACCTAAAAGGTATTGTGTATCTAAAGTAAATTTGGATAAGGTCTATTAAAGTGGCATATTACTTTTTCCTACTATGTGAGGTGTTTTTATATGCTTCAAGAAATTTGAAAGGGTAATGTGTTATTAATAAGACCTATTAGGTCTTCATAAGCCTAAAAGAGGAGTAAGGGATAAATGATGAATGGCCGACCTATTGTAGTGATTAATTCATGACTAAGTCATGCTATTTTTATTATTAAAATACCTATTCATGTTTGACCTAAGTGATTCACATATGTATCCAACTAAGAAATATATGATTAAGTGACTTGTATAAAATCAAGGTAGTCTAGGCCTATTTGGTATGCTTAGAGGATGCAAGAACATGATATTTGGCAGTTAGTTATGGATGGTTATATTGCACCTCTAACTCTACCAATTGATGTAGAAGGTAATAAGGCTAGTGATAATAACTCCAAGGCAATGAATTTAATTATTTTTATCTTATCATAGGTAGAGATTATAAAGGTAATGCATTATGTCTCATCCAAAGACATATGGGAAAAATTGAAGACCATCTATGAAGGAGACACTAAGGTAAAGATGGCTAAGTTATATACCCATGGAAGATAGTTTAAAAGTTTGAAGATGAAAGTATTGCATCCTATTTGTTGAGGGTTGATGAAGGTGTCAACATCATACGAGGATTGGGAGAAGAAGTTAAAGAGTCTACTATTGTTCAAAAGTTATTGAGATTGCTAACATTCAAATTTTGACTCTAAGGTGTTTGAAGTAGAAGAGATTCAAGATTTGGACAAGCTAGAGATGGATGGGCTTCATGGCATCTTGACTGCCTATGATATGAGAACAAATAAAGGAAGACCTCTCAATAAGGAAGCAAATTTCAAGGTTGAAAATAAGTCAAAGGCTAAGAAGGTCAAATATGAGGTATGTTCAGATATTGATGATGATGAACTTATAGTTATGTGTTATAGGAAGATGAGGTTTAGCTCAAGAAATTTCAAAAGTAAGTTTCCATTCAAGTGTTTTAACTATGGAGAAATTGGACATTTTGCAAACAAGTGTCCTCATAAGCAAAAGACTGAGGATGATGATATAGACAAGAAATCCTATAGGTCTGATAAGAGCAAGAAGAGTTTTAAAAAAAATGAAGGAAAGAAGAATTCATTAAATAATAAGAAAAGCTTTTACACCAACTAAGACACCTCATCTGATGGTGATGATGGTAGTAATGAATTAGAACATGATAATAATGAAACCCTATTCATAGGAATAGAATAAGATAATGAGTGTTGTTCAAGTGAGAAAGATCTTATGATCAATGCAAAATAAAATGAGGAGGTATACTATGATAGTGAAGAAGGAGAAGCTAAAGTGGATCTTGAGGCTAAGCTCATGAGTGCCTTAGAAGAGTTGAGTTTTGTGAAGAAGAAAAAGAAGAACAAGAAATTAAAGTCATTAGTTCAATATTATGAATATTATATAGTATTTTTTTAATAAAGGATGAGAAACATCTCCAAGGAGTATGAATATATCATCCAATAAGTTAAAACTCAGATAGAGATTATGGTAGCAAGCCTAAAGACTAAAGAGGAAGATTGCGTCAGATATGAAACTAAAATAGAATCTCTAAAATCTAAGTTGGATCAATAATATATCAAGGTGAAGAACTTTGTGAATTTTGAAAAGAGCATTGAGTCTCTAAATGATATCTTGAATAGTCAAAAGTTTGTAAGTGACAAGATAGGTCTTGGATTTAAGAAGACCAAAAGAAGGCACCTCAAATTGAGAAGAAGACTATTGAAGATAAGAAGGTCAACATGAAAAGACCTATCAAACAACCCAATGCTACAAGGTATGCTAGTTATTTTAATGGTTACTATTTTTCATGTAATCATATTGGTCATAGAGCAAGAAAATGTAGAAGACCCTCCAAGAATGAGTACTCATGGAACTATAGAAGAAGGAAAAATTGGTCAAAGGGAGATCGCAATCATCATCAATTAAATGGTATGTATAAGGTGGTTTGTTACATCTATCATAATGTAGGACATATTTCAAGATTTTGTCCTAACAGAGTTAGAAAGTTATCAAATCAAAGCAAGAAGTTTGAAGCTCCTAGAGTATAATAAAGAAGGCAAATGAATGTATGGAAACCAAAGGCAGTAAATATAAGTCCCAATTAGTCTACAAGATCAAGTGGATTACTTGTTGAGATAGAGCATACCTAGCATGAAAAATCAAGTAAGTAAAGTCAAGAATACTTATTATCTACATGTGTTGACAAGACAGTCAAAGAAAAGAAGAAAAATTACAAGATTGATGATGAGATCAAACCTATAGTGCCAGTCAAATCCAAAACAATGTTGTAGAATATTTAGTCTTGTGAAAATAGTATGGAGATCTAGGAATATCCTAATTTTATTTTGTTTTAAATCCCTATGAAAAAGGGGTGGCTCCATTAATCTTTATGGAGACATTATTCTATCAATAGAAACATTAGGGTGCAGATAAAGAAGGTTTCTTTTGAGAAGATTCTCAGTTGTATCTATTGCAATCAAGGAGATGAAGATAGATATTATGCATTCCTATGTTGATAGCTATATGGTTTGAAGTAGCAACATGATGAGAGATAAAAGATTGGTATGAAGTATTTAAAGTCAAACTATGCAGACAATTGGTATATAAGAGTTAAGCTTTTGATATCTATTTATATGAGCTTTATCTATGAAGACAAAGGGGGAGTCCCTATTTCTATATTTGATATCTAGTATGGGATATCCTTGTGTGTGGTCAAGATTTTGATCTTCTTTAACCATGTCCATAAAGGTATGTGATCTTGAATTCCTAGTTCTTAAAAATAAGATATGTTTGGTCTAAAAAGGAGCTTGGTAGCTCTATTTTTTTTTCAAGAAAGAGATTGGTTTTTAATATGACTAGAGATAAGGAGAGATTATGTCTGAGATGCATCATAGACTCTTTTTGTTGATATTTTGATGAATCAACTAAGAGAGTGACCTGATTAAGAAGTTTCTAAAAATGATTGTCATAAGTGGTTGACATCATTTTTGAAGACTATGTATCATCTAGTGTTTTTGAGAGAGAGAATCAGCTCATAGGGAGAAGAGTGTGATTTTAGTAGTTGCATGTGATATTTGATATCTACTACTAACAGAATCATGGTAGATGTTTGGTTTGATGGGGAGATATTTAGTTTGTTTACTAAGCCTAATATGTATTTAAGTGGTCTTGTAAATCTAAAGTTCATTCTAAAAGAGATGATAATTGTGGAATACCTTTGTCATTAATGTCAAAGGGGGGAAATTATCATAAAATTATAGAAAGAGAAAGATTAGAAAGGAATAAAGAAGAGGAAAAATTAGAAAGGATGAGAAAGGACAAGAACTAGGTTTAACAGATGATTTCCATCAAGAGTGGTCGATAGATTTATCTGAGTATGTTTTCCATCAATGATAAAAGGGGATATTATTGAACATTATCATTGATTAAGGGAGATTTTTGAGCATTTTCATTGAGTGTTGAGCTTTGATATTTAATGTTGTCATTGATGTCAAAATTTCTTATGAAGATGCATGGTTCTTTCATTGATGTCAATCTAATATCATTGATGTCAAAGTTTGTTGTGAAGATATTGAACCTTGAGGTATGTATATGAATGAGTTCTTTTACAATCATAGTGAGTGTTGGTGTTTTATGAAAGTAGTGATGAGAGATCATTTTTTAAAGAATGTTCAAATGAAAATTTGAGTGAAATCACTGAGAATTATCATAAGTGAGTATAGGTCAATATATCAAGTATAGCGCATCTTATAATTCTTTATCTAGACCTTGTGAGATGGCATTTGTAGATAGTATGTTGAAATGAGTGAGCTCTTAAGAATAATCTATGTGCTCTAAAGATCTATGTAAGCAGTTCCTAAGATGCTCTGAATGAGCTATGAAGATGAGAATGCTCCAAAAAACACTTGATAGTGTTTGAACATGAGAGATATTATTTGAGGCTATACATCAGGTGTTGAGGACCTCAAACATGATTAGAATATTAGCTCTAAAGATATGTATATATAGCTTTGAAGATGCTATGAAGATCCCAGTTGAGCTCTAAAGATCTATAAGTATCTCTAAAAAAGTTATGTTGAAGCTCTGACGAAGATTGAGTGTATGATGTTGCTTGAGTATACACAAGTGACATTGAAACATAGGAGAGTTTCTAAGTGAATTCTACATGGTAGATAGAAGGTCAGATTCAAGGCATAATAAGACTTTTAGGTCAAGGCTTAGAAAGAAAGAAAAAATATGGTGGCTAGATGAGGTAACAAGATAAGTTTCCATGGCATGAGTGAGTAGGTGAACATTGACTAAGGTGAATAAATTTTTTTTAATTATGTGCATAAAATTTCAAATCAAGGTTTGCAAGAAAAGGCTTGAAAAAGTGTTTCAAGGTTTCTCGAGTGCATAAATGAAGAGTTATCTACCTGAGAAGGTTTTCTTAGTGCTCATTGGCATGTGTATAATGTACATGAGATCTTGAGTTATCCATGTTATGTGTAAGGGTTCTATCTCAAATTTCCAAGAATTTGTTTCTAGAAAGAGGAGGTAAGTTTTATAAATGATCATTAAGACTAGAAGATGGTCTAAACCCTCATAAAACCCTAATAGTGACCTAATTTAAAGATATTATTATAAAGAGCTTAGAATATTTTTATATGATCATATAAGTTATTATAAGTTGAATTCAACTCTCCCAATTATCTCTATGTGTGATTTTTTTCTTAGGTAAGTGAGTAGACCCTACAGAAAAGTGCCTATCTTTCATAGATTTATTGTAGAAGATAGAGTTAACCAAGTGAAAGTTGTTAAGTGGATGAAAATAAAAGTGTGATAGCTTTAGTTATTTTTCATGAATATTTATATATAGTTTCCATATCTCAAGTGTTCAAATTAGTGATCCAAATTGGCCAGATGCTAATAGACCTAGTGGTGTAAACAGTAAGGAAATCAAGGAGAAGTAAGAAGATGTTTCCTAATGTTTTTTCATGAAAGAGTGATGCAATAAAATACATGATTATTTTTCCACATCTTGAATTATTTATCCAAGATTCTCATAGGCATATGATTCAATATAAGAAGTTGGAAGATTGAAGCCAAAATGGCTTATCTGACTAAGTAGAGTCTGTGAGAGAAAAGGTCAGAAGATAGGTCTGTAAGACAAATAGTTTTCATTAGATCCCATGATATAATTTATTGAGATTGTTATAATGATGTTATAATATCATGTAAATGTGTTTAAATCACTTAAATATATTTAATCATGTGTCATATATTCATGTTTCCTTGACTATGTTCTGGAGTCAGTTGGCAGTTCTAAGTGAACATCTTATAGAGAAATGTTTGATCCTATTTACCCTAATTTGAATCATCAGCTGAAGTTTTTAATGACCTTGAGGTAATGAAGTTCCTAAATATTTAATTTATTTCCATGTTTATTCATCAAAATTTAGTATATGCCTCAATTGTTTAAGATAGATTTTGTGTAAATGTGCAATCCTTTTATAAGTAGTGATTTGAAGAAGGGTTCGAGTGGTAGTTGGACCTGAAAGGTATTGTGGACTCAAAGTAAAGTTGTATTAGGTATATTGGAGTGGTTTTTGAATGTTTCCTACTTTTTGAGGTGTTTGGATATGCTTTAATAAATATCAAAGGTTAACATGTTAAAAAGATCTATTAGGTCTCCATAAGCCTAAAAGAGGAGTAAGGGATAAATGATGAATTACCGACCTATTATAGTGATTGATTCATGATTAATGCATGTTATTTTTAATATTAAAAAACCTATTCATGGCTGACCTAAGTGATTTGAATATGTATCTGACTAAGAAATATATGATCAAGTGACTTGTATAAAAGCAAGGTAGTTTAGGCCTATTTGGTATGCTTAGAGGATGCTAAGTGTGGGAGAGAAAAAGAGGATTATTAAATGATATAGATCATTTGTGAGTAAAATTAGGTCATGTATACCATTATTAAAATTTCATGGATATTTAACAAAGGTTTTTTATATGAAGATCGAGTTCAAAAAACCTAATCAAGCCATGAAGAGGGCTAGTTGAGCAAAGAAGGTTGAAGGTCAGTTTAAGAGGGATTGAAGAGAGTGAAGAGCTGAAGGAGTAGATAATAATATATTATCTAAAAAATAAATTTTTCTAAATGTGATTAAATAATTACGTGGCTGAGTTAGTGCTGAGTCATCTAGGGGGTTAGTGTCTCTTTGCAATTGGGTGCTTACTAGAGCCTAGATGAGTTGGTGTTGAGCTAGTTGGGGTTGGTGCTCCATGTGAAGTTAGTGCTTCACTAAAAGATTTATATTTGTCTTATAATATTTTATTCCATTTTCTTCATCATTGGATTTTCTAACCCTAGAGGGTTTCCCATGTATATGTTGTGTTCATGTGTTTCATGTTCTTATGATTTGATGCTTATGCTTTCTTAGATGTACATGCTTGTTAGAATGGTTCATGAATGGTTAAATGGAATTGAATGAAAAATTTTGAATATTTATCCACCCCTCCCTCTTATTCATATTGTTTCCAACGTCCATGTAACCTTGGAGATGAATCTATGGCACATGTTATAATAATCAGTCCTAAAATATAACTTTTTTGTAGTGAAGATACAAGTTCTTATCCTTCATCTAACATTTCTACCTTTGGGACCCCCACATGAAAATCCATTAGTTTGAACACATATAGATAGTCAAATGACATTTGATCTAAATACCACAACATTAAAATCCATTGAGATTCATGTTTTCACAATTGTTCAAGAGATTGGAAACACTGACTATTAAAGTTGAAGCAACGGTTTGAGATTTTCACCTCTGGTGGTTCATGGTTATTGATAAGTGTTGTCATTGATTTTAAGGTTTATTTCATTGATATCAAGTTACATCTAGTGAATATTAATGATGAGTGGTCTTTGAGGTATGAGCTTGTGTGTTTGATGTAACAAGGAAGCCATGTGACAAGAGAGAATTTGAAGGAAACCTAATGTCTCTTTATTGAGAGAAAATTTTAATGTAACCTAATGATTCTTATATTGGTTTATGTCAATGTTTAGGTCAAGTGAGTACTATTTCTTAAGTATAAGGTGTCTTGAGAAGCCTAGTCTAAACCTTATGAAAAGGTGTGCATAGTGAAGTTTGGTGAAGTAAGTAAGCACAAACTTGTGAAAAGTTTTTTGGCATTGTGTGATAATTCAAGATAATTTTAGATAATTTCAAAAGTTTTTCAAGGTCAGTTTTCAAATTTTAAGTGCTTAAGAATCCTAGTCATGGCACTAGTCATAACATGAAGAGACCTTGTGAGAATGTATGAGTATGATGGCTTGGTGATATGAGTACACACAAGCATGAATGGATGTATAAGGTTTATTTAGAATAAATGTAAGGTATTGGATCACTCATGAGATTCTTAGGGTAACCCTATAGGGGTAGGATCTATAGATCAAGTATGCAACTAGACCACTTATAGACCATGCTTGGCCTAATGAGGCATCATGATATGTTGTCAAGGTATATGAAGGATGCATGGCACTATTTAAGCATGAGAAAGTTTGTTTTATTATGTGAGTTAGGTGGAGATCACATTGAAATAATCATGAAGGTTAGTTTCAATGCCTAATGTGATTTGTAGGTCAAGGTCTAGAGAGCAAAGAGAGAGGGTGTGGGATAATGAGTGATCATGATCAATTTTCAAGACAAGTTTGAATATGTCAGAATGAAAAGAGGTATGATATGTTATTTCAATAATTGTCACAAAGTTTGAGCTCATGGTTTGTAAGAAAAGGCATGAGAAGCAGTTTTAAAGTCTCTTAAGTACACATAATGAAGACATGCAAACCCAAGAAGGAATTTTAGGTGTTTATTGGAATTTTAAGCCTTTTAATGGTAACCTAAGATGTTAAGGAGAGAAATTAAAGGGCCTAGATAATAAATATAGGCATTAGTTTTGGATTTAAGGGGTAATCATTTATGAACAATCGTGAACACCAAAACTTGTGTTAAACCTCTCTAAAACTCTAATAAGGACCTGATGTGAAAGACTTTGTTGAAAATAGACCATAATGGTCTAAAATTACTATTAAAACTATTGTATACTTTATTAACTCTCCCAGGCACCTCTAGGTGTGATTGAGCTATCAGGTGTGTGAGTAGATCCTAAAAGAAAGTGTAAATTTCTTAAAGAATTATTATAGCAGTCAAATTTGACCAAGTCAAAGTTTTAAAATGGATGGAGGTTGAAGATTTCAATTAATATTTGATTTAATTGGTAGTTTATGTATTTTTTCTAACCCTCAAGTGTGTTAAACCAGTCATCCAATTTACCTAGTCTCTAAATAGGCCTTATAATGCAAACAATGAGAATCTTATATAGCAGTGAGAAGATGATTAGGGATGTGTTATCATGAAATAGTGATGAAACAAAGTTTAAGGATATTTTTTTCAATACTTTTAAGACATTATCATGTTTTTTATAGGTTTTTGAGGTTAGTGATTTTAGTGAAAAATTTGCTCATAAGTTGACCTATCAGGTTTAGATGAGATAATGAAATATAATGTTATGAGATTGGTCTACAAGACTAATATTTCCATTTGACCATATTATATTTGTATATAAAAATGGTGTAATGATATAATAATATCATTTAAATTCATTATAAGTCTCTTTAAATGGTCACACAGTTGTTTAAGGTCATTTTCACGATGATTGTGCTTTAAGGTAAACTGGTAATTCTAGGTAAGCAAGTTATAGTGATGAGTTTGACACATATAATGTATATAGTGTTGTTTTTTTGTAATTTTACATCATATACATGATTTTTATAATTTTTTATATTCATTGAAAGTGATTGAAATGTTGAAGACAAAATGAATTGTTTGGTTTTGGTTTGATTGTGTATATTGAGATCAAAAGATTGGTCTACAAGACCAATATTTGACATTAGACCTTATAATTTTTGTATTTTATAGTGATATATAGATGTAAAATTATATTTTTAAATTATAATTTGTCATGGTAAGTGTTATTTTAGGTATTAAATATCAAGTTATTCATGACTGGGTTTTGGAGTGTTCTCACCGTTCTAAGTGGACTATTTGCATAGAAGTGTTTGAGTCCTTTTGCCCTAAATTGTGAATTCTAAATCATATGATGATGACCCTAAGGTCCTTAATTTTATTTATATATTATTTATTACCATTTTTTTAATATTATTTATGTTTAATCTTTAGTATTTCAAGACATACTTTCTATAGGTTCACATGCCTAATTGTGAACAATATTAATGGTGTGCTTCAAGTGGTGGTTAGAGATAAAAAGTGTCATGGACATAATATTATATTATTAGAGGTATATTGTATTTTAATATTAATTTTTAATTATTTTTTTGGAGTTTTAATATGTTTCAAGGAGATTAAAGGGTAGCATGTGTTAATGAAGGCCTAATTGAATTAGGTCTCCTTAAGGCCTAAACGATGTTTTTATATTTCAAGTTATGGACAACATAGTGTACTGATTTATTCATGTATGAAATTTTTTATAAGACCTATTAAAATTTTAATAAAATTTTAAAATTATGTATATCCCACCAAGATGGATATGGATAAGAGGCTTGTATAAATAGAAGGTGGTTTTAGGCCTATTTACGGATGAATGAGGGTATGCACATGAGATAACACATTGTGGGCATAAGGAGGTACTTAGACCATAAAAATATAATATTTAAAAGTGTGTCTTCATATTATTAACAAGGTAATATGACCTAATCAATATTGAAGATACCTATTTACGTGAAGAGACCTAAAAGGCAGTTTAAGAGGAATAAGAGTGTGAAGATATGAAAAGGTGGTCATCATTAGTTGGTTAAGAAATAAGGTGTTTTGAATTTTATCAAGTAAATCACATGATTGACTTGGTGCTAAGTCATCTAGGGTCCCAATGGGTCAGTGCCTCCTTGCAAGTTGGTGTTGGCTAAAGCCTAGTTGAGTTATTGCTTAGTTAGTTGGGGTTGGTACTCCATATGGAGTTGGTGCTTCACTAAATTGTGATATTTTAAATTATAGTAATATATTCCATTTTTATGGATTAGTGGGTTTTCTTCCCTTTAATTTTTTCCCACATATATGATGTGTTGTCTTATGTAATCTTGTTTCATGCTTGTATGGGTGATTATTTATGCATTATTTTATCTATATGTTGATTTGATGGTTCATGAATGCTAAAGAGGAATTGAAAGAAATTTTTAAGACACTAATTCCACCCCTCCCCCTCATTTATTATGATTAAAAAATTTTGTATCATATTAGGTCCTTTGAATCATGCCTAATAGCCTAAAGGAGATCCTTGAAGTGAGGATGGCTAGTCAGCAAGCTCAAGGTGATTTTCTCTACTAGTAAGGCTCTATTTTTCAATAAGAATAATTATTATTATTGGAGAATAATAATGAGAACATATATAGTTTCAATGGAAAATGACATATCTAGTTAGTTTTGGATGGATATAATCTACCTACACCACCAACTGATACAGCAGCCAAGAAGGAAAGTGAGAAAAATTCTAAGGTAATGAATGTTGTTCTATGTGGCCTATCAAAGGCAAAGTTTGTGAATTTAATACATTATGAGTTATCCAAGATGATATGGGACAAATTTAAGAGACACTAATGTGAAGATGGGCAAGTTATGGACCCACTAGGGATAGTTTGAAAGTTTGAAGATCAATGAAGATGAAACCATTGCATCTTACTTATTCAAGTTTCATGAAGTTGTCAATGTCATTAGAGGATTAATATAAAAATTGAAAGAAACTATATTTGTTTAAAATTTATTGAGATCAATAACTCCTAAGTTTTATTCTAAGGTGTCTGAAGTAGAAGAGATGTAAGATTTGGATAAGCTAGAGATGGATGGGTTTCATGGCATCTTGACTACCTATGAGATGAGAACAAATGAAGGAAGGCATCCCAAAAATGAAGTTGCATTAAAAGATAAGTAGAAGTCAAAATATAATAAGTTCAATGATGAGGTATGTTTATATTTTGATGATGATGAAATGATAGCCATGTTTTATATAAAATTGAGGTTTTAATTTGGTGAGTTTAAGGTCAAATTACCTTTCAAATGTTTCAACTATGGAAATATTGATCAATTTGCATCTAAGTGTCCTAACAAGGATAAGACTAAACATGATTAGTAACATGATGAACATCATGGAGATTATAATAAGGTCTATAATTCTAAAAATATATATATATATATATATTTTACAAATTATGAAGGTAGTAAAGGGTCATTTAAGAACAAGAGAATTTTCTATACCAAAGAAGATAATAACTCTTCTGATGTAAGTGACACAAATTCATCTAATAGTGATGATGATAGTAATGAACATGAACATGATAACAATAAAACCCTATTCATGGCTATATAAATAGATAATGAGGGTTGCTCAAATGAGAAAGGCCTTATGGATGATGAAGAATGAGATGAAGAAGAGGTTAAAGTAAACCTTGAGGTAGAATTGGTGATTTCTCTAGAGGATTTAAATTTTTAAAGAAAGAAAAAATCATAGGTTAAGATGATTAATTAAGGACTATAAAGAGTAGATTGGTTTATTTGAGGAGATATTGGGTAACACATACAAGGTGTATGATGAGATCATCAATTAGATTGAATCACAAATGGAGATAGTCACTATTAGCTTAAAATCTAAAGAGGAATAATGCACTAGGTATGGAACTAAAATTTAATCCTTAAAATCTAAGTTGAATCAAGCAACTAGTAGGTTAAAGACCTTTGTGAAGTTTAAAAAGAGTATTAATGCTCTAGATGACATCTTGAGTAGTCAAAAGTTTGTAAGTGATAAGACTATCTTAGTTTCAAAGAAAACCAAAAGGAGGAATCTCAAGTCAAGGAGAAGGCTAATGAAGACAAGAAGGTCAACATGAAAATATCAATCAGACAACCTAATGCTATGAGATATGTTAATTCATTCAATGGTTATTATTTTGCATGAAATTAGTTTGATCATGGAGAAGGAGGGTGTATAAGATCTTTAAAAAATGAATATGAATGGGATTATATAAGGAATCATCAATCAAGAGGTATGAATAAGGTTGTTTGCTATAGTTTCCATAATGTGGGACACATTGCAAGATTTTTCCCTAATAGAGTTAGAAGGTCATCAAGTCAAAAAAAGAGGTTTTAAGCCCCTAGAGTACAAGAGAGAAGGTAAATGAATGTGTGAAAACCAAATATAGTAAATGGGATTCATGATCAATCTACAAGCCTAAGTGTATTTTTTGTTATGGTAGAACATACTTCAAATGAGAACTTAAGTCAAGAATGTTCATTATCAGCTTAGATTTTTAACCACACAGATGATGAAGATGTCAATCCAAAGAGATTAATCAAGCATAAAAGGATCTTGAAGGATATTCAATCTTGTGAGAGCATGAAGATCTGATAATCTCCTAAGTTTGCATTACCTTAAATCTATATGAAAGAGGTGACTTCATTAGGATTCATGGAGACACTATTTAGTTAGCATAAGCATGGTGGATGCTTGTTTTTAAGGGAATCTATTCAATTTTTTCATAAGCTCCAAGTATAGTTGTTGATAATCATAAAAGATCTCAAGTTGTGAAGTCAAAGGGGGAGCTTGGTAGCTCTAAGTTCTTTTATGGTTTTTGAGAGTAGCTGCCAAAGAGGGTGAATAAGTGTCTTTCATAAGTTTCAATGTGTATGACCCTTTGTCATTAATGTCAAAAGGGGATAAATCTCAAGAAGGGAGAAAGACTAGAATGAGGACAATGAGAGTGATCAGATTGAAAAATGTTTTATTATCAATGACAAAGGGGGAGTTTTTTAAGAAGTGTTGTCATTGATGTCAAGGTTGATGTAATTGATGTCAAGGTTGATTTAATTTATGTCATGGTGAATCTAGTAAAGATACATGGTGAGTGGTCTTTGAGGTATGAACTTGTGTGCTTTAAGTGACAAGGAAGCCATGTGACAAGAGAGAATTTGAAGGTAGCCTAATGTCTCTTTGTTGAGAGAAAAGGAAACATAATGTCTCTTTATTAAGAGAGAATTTGAATAAATCCTAATTCTCCTTCTATTGTTTGATGTCAAGGTTCAAGTCGAGTACTAGTTCTTGAGTATAAGGTGTCTTGAGAAGCTTAGTCTAAACCCTGTGATAAGGTATGCATAGTGAAGTTTGGTGAAGTAAGTAATCTCAAGATTATGAGAGGTTATTTGGCATTGTGTGATCATGCAAGATAAGTGTATATACTTTCATAATATTTTAAATGTCCATTGTCAAGTTTCAAATGCTTAAGAAGCCTAGTCATGGTACTAGTCATAGCATGAAGAGACCTTATGAGAAGGTATGAGTATGATAACTTCATGATATTAGTACACACATGCATGATTAGATGTTTAATTTTTATTGATCATGAATTTGAGGCATTTTATCACTCATGAGATTCTTTGGGTGAGCCTATAGGGGTAGGATCTATAGATCAAGTACATAACTAGACCATTTCTAAACCCTTTTTAGCCTAATGAGACATCGTGATCTATTGTCAAGGCATATGAAGGATTTATATAATTGTTTAATAATTATATAGGTTATTTTAGTATATTATTGAGGTGGATATCACATGAAAATAATCATGAATGTTAGTTTTAAGGCCTAATGTGATTTGCAAGTTAAGGTCTAGAGAGCAAAGAGAGAGAGTGTGGCCTAATGAGGGGTCATGGTTAGTTTTAAAGACAAGTTTGCCTATGTGAGCATGGAAATAAGTATGATATGTTTTTTCAAGCATGTTCACAAATTTTTACCTCATGGTTTGTAAGAAAAGGCATGAAAAGTGGTTTTAAGGTCTCTCGAGTACACAGAATAAAGGCATGTAAACTCAAGGAATTTTAGGTGTTCATTGCCACATATAACCTCTACATGGGAAATTTAGATATTAAGGAGAGATATGGAATGGTCCTAGATGATAAATATAGACATTTTTTTAAAATTTAAGGAGAAATCCTTTATGAATAATTGTTAACACCAAAACCTGTGTTAAACCTCTCTAAAACCCTAACAAGGATCTGATGTGAAAGACCTTGTTCAAAACATCCCATAATGGTCTAAAATTACTATAAAAAATATTTTAGGTTTTATTAAAATATCCCAAGCACCTCCAAGTATGATTTATTAGTTAGGTGTGTGAGTAGATCCTATAGGAAAGTGCACATTTCTCAAAGATTTGTTGTATCAATCATAGTTGACTAAGTTTAAGTTTGTAAATGGATGGATGTTGAATATTGAGACTCATATTTGATTTCCTTAGTGTTTTATATATTGGTTATAATCCTCAATTTTTCTAAATCATTCATCTAAGTTAGCCAGTTGCTAAACAAACCTAATAATGTAAACAGTAAGAAACCCAGCTAGTAGTGAAAAGATAATTAGGGATGTATTATCACAAAATAGTGATGAAACCAAGTGCATGGAGATTTTTTTTAGGAATTTTAATACATGATCATATTTGGTATAATTTTTTGAGGTTAGTGATTTTAGTCAAAAATTATCTTACAATTTGACCTGACATGTTCATATGAGACATTGGAATATAAGGTTAGGAGATTGGTCTGCAAGACTAATATTTCCATTTGACCATATTATATTTATATCTAATAATGGTATAATTATCTAATAAAATCATCTACATTCATTATAAGTCTCTTTAAATTGTCATATAGGTGTTTAAGGTCATTGACACCATGACTGTGCTTAAAGATAAACTGGCAATTTTGGGTAAACAAATTGTAGTGATGAGTTTGAGACTCTATGCCCTGAGTTGAAGTATATAATGTATATAGTGTTTTTTTTGGTAATTTTATTTCATATCCATGATTTATATAAGGTTTTATATTTATTTAAATTGATTAAAATGTTGAAGCCAAAATGGCTTGTCTGGTTTTGGTTTGATTATGTATAGTGAGATCAAAATATTGGTCTACAAGAATAATATTTGACATTAGACCTTGTAATTTTTATATTTTAGAGTTTTATATAGATATAAAAGGATATTTTGAAACTATCATTGGTCCTCAGAAGTTTTCTTTTAGGTATTTAATAACAAGTTATTCATGACTAGGTTTTAGAGTGTTCTGACAGTTTTGAGTCAATTATTTGTAGAGATGTGTTTGAGTAATTTTGCCCTGAATTGTGAAGTCTAAAGAATATGATCATGACCCTAAGGTCATGAATTTTCTATATATATGATTTATTATCATGGATTTTTATCTTATTTATGTTTAATCTTTAGTATTTCAAGATAGACTTTATGTAGGTTTACAAGCCTAATTGTGAACAATACTAATGGTGTGCTTCAAGTGGTGGTTGGAGCTAAATAGTTTCATGGACCTAAGATAAGATTATTAGGGGTTTATTGGAGTGTAATATTAAGTGTTCCTTTTGTTTGTGTATTTTTAATGTGAT
Source organism: Torreya grandis (assembly GCA_037957365.1). Lineage (NCBI taxonomy): Eukaryota > Viridiplantae > Streptophyta > Pinopsida > Cupressales > Taxaceae > Torreya > Torreya grandis. Next base: position 2,003,909 of record JARHVA010001264.1, read on the forward strand.
CCAAGGATATCAAAGGGTAACATGTGCTAATGAAGGCCTAATTGAATTAGGTCTCCTTAAGGCCTAAAAGAGCTTTTTGCATTACAAGTTGTGGAAAACCTACTGTAATGATTGATTCATGTATGAAAAGTTTTTTAATACCTATTAAAAATTTAATACAAGTGTCAAAGTATGTATGTCTAACCAACAGGGATATGTTCAGGAGTCTTGTATAAATACAAGGTAATTTTAAGCCTATTTGTCGATGAATAAGGGTATGTGAATGAGATAGCACATTGTGAAAAAAAGGAGGTTTTGTAGACCATTATAGGAGATTATAGGATATATAATTAATATTTTAAAGTTTTTATGCATATTAGGATCAATTTCATATGACCTAATTAGTCTTGAATGGACCTAATTAAGTGAAGAGACCTAGAAGATAGCTTGAGAGGAATAAGAGTGTGAAGAGATGAAGAGGTGGTCATCATGAAGTGGTTGAGAAACAAGGTGTCTTGAAGGTGATCAAGTAAATCAGGTGACTATCTTAGTGATGATTCATCTAGGGGGTTGGTGTCTCCTTGAAATTTAGTTCTTGATAAAACCTAGCTGAGTTGGTGCCTAGCTAGTTGGGGTTGGTACTCCATGTGGAGTTGGTGCTTCACTAAATTGAATTATAGGATTGTAGTCCATTTGTAGGGATTGGTGGGTTTTCTTACCCTTGAGTTTTTCACACATATATTATGTTTTATCTTTTGTAATCGTGTTTCATGCTTGTATGCATGATTATTTATGCATTGTTTGATCTATATGTTGATGTGATGGTTCATGAATGCTAAGGAGGAATTGAAAGAAATTTGTATGTCACTGATTCACCTCCCCCCACCTCTCAGTGATTGTGCTTCCAAAAATGGCTAGAACCTAGCATTATCAACATTTGATGTGGTAAATAATGTTAAAATATATTTTATTGGCCTCTAATAATGTCTAGTTGAGAGACAAAGTACCCATTCTAACCTCAAGAATGCCCTTCCCATTGAGAGAAAATTATAATTTTTTAGGTTAACTTTAGATGTACATAAAATGAAAACCGTAAGTAGTTTACAAAAGAGCCATCACATACATGCCAAATCCATATAATTTCATCCCATTGTAAATCAATGGAACCTTGGATATGAAACCATGGCACACACTACAGTAATTAGTCCTAAAATGTAACTTTTCAAAGTGAAGAAACAAGTTCTTGTCCTCTAACTAATATTTCCACCTTCAATACCTCTACATGCAAATCCATTATTTTAAACCCATCTAGATATGAAAATGACATGTTATAAGATTACCAAAACCTATGAATCCACCCAAATTCATGTTTTCACAATTGTTTAGGAGCTTGGAAACACTGCCAAAAAATGTTGTCAAAGTTGAAGTGATAATTTGATATCTCCACCTTTGGTGCTTCATGGTTATAAACTGACACTTACAACATGTCTATTATGGTGGATAAAATCAAATAATGGTTTCTTGGCCTCTGATAATTCCTAATTAAGAGACAAAGTACCCATTTTGGCCTCAAGAATGCCCTTCCCATTAAGAGAAAATTATAATTTTTAAGGTAATTTTAGACACATAAAATTAAAAAAATGAGTCATTTACATGAACTGAATGAACCCTCATGTGCACATCAAATCCCCCTAATTTTACCCCATAGCATTTTAATGGAAACTTTGAGATGAACATGTGACATAAATTATATTAATTAGTATTTAAATGCAATTTTTTTGTAGTGACCAGACAATTTATTATCCCAAATTAACATTTCCACCTCTAGCACCTCCAAATACAAATCCATCATTTTGAACACAATTGGATAAGAAATTTACATGTTTTTTTAATACCATGACCTCCAAATCCACCTGGAAAATTTTTGAACTATTCAAGATATTGTAAACATTGATAATTAATGTTATCAAAGTTAAAGTAGTAGTTTGATATCTCCACCTATGATGGTTTGTGGCTGGAAATTGATAATGTTAACACATTCAAGGTGGCAAATAACATCTAATATTAGGTTATAGGACTTTGATAATGTGTGGTTGAGAGATGGAGTACCCATTATAACCTAAATAATTCCCTTTATATAATAATAAATCACTTTTATTATCTTAGATTCAAGAATATGAAATTATTTACTAACAATGTCAACCATGTGAAGGTGAAAGCTTATTTGGAACCACTAACCTATTAAAAAGCTAGTAAGTAATTAAAAATAAAATTTATATGTACTACCTAAAAAAAAATGGTAAAAATAAATACATTTACATTTGAGAACTCAACATACCTTAGAATTTAAATCCAACAAACCACTAGGATCTTATGTAATATTGATAGTAGCATGAATAGATTCATGGTCTAACTCACCAACTTTCCATATATTCTTGTTTAATTGCCTCCCACAATATTTGACCAATTCAATATTTGTTTCAAAAACCAAATTTGAATAGTGGATTAATTTACTATGTGTTTCATTGTCTTTCAACAATCATACATCTTAATTTATAATAGGATATCATTGAGTCCAAGTTCCAATGACTACCATAGACCCAATGGGATATTGAATGTTTTCCCCATTTATGACTGGGGAAGTCAATATTTGTTTTTCCTCTACACATTAACATAAGTAGTAATATTTTCTCTTTATTTTGTCCTCATCAGTAATAACTGCAAAAACATGCCTTATATCAAAAAATAAATTAATGATGATGTCAAGATAGATAATGAGACTAAATAGTACATAATGATTAATCTTTTACTTGGTTGCTCTAGATCACATACATGGTCAAAGTCATGATAATGTCATATATATAATTTGTAATTCCATTAGAACCTGATACATGTGTCTATGACAATTATATGTCTATAGATCCATTATTCCACCCACTCTTATGACTCACACTCATTCCAAACAAATTCCATGCATGTAGAAGATAAACATTCTAATTTTATCATATGAATAGTCTAATAACCTACATTTGAGCTAATAAATGAGTGGATCTCACTTGATCTTGTTACGGTCATACAATCCTTATACTTTACCAATTTTTGTTCTTCCATCAACCAAATATATCTATGAACACTCAAATTATCTTGAGCACCATGGCCTATTTTCTTATTAGACTATTCAACAATGGTTTTTCATCAATCAAAATAGAGCCATCTTTAAACTTAAACTCCTTTGTTACAATGACTCTTTTTACACATGCTTTAGCATTGGTATTCTCCCCTTTTCCATGGATGGCCTCGGTGAAACTCCAAATATGTTATACATCATGGTAACGTGCATCCTACTCAACTTGTAAAACATCTATACATTCTTCAATTGTAATGTGCAATTGTTTGACCAAATATAATGTTGATTTAAAGTAATATTCCTCTCAGTCAAATTTCCATATAACATCTCAAAACCACCTTTCATTACTCTATACAATATGATTAATCATAACTAGTATAGAAATGGTACTCCCTTAATATTTTTAGTCTTTCATTATACTATACGATGTATGCATGAATATTATATACATGGATATGGCAATCTATATTGAGTTGTAATACTATGACTAAACTTCTATTTGTATTTTGAATGTGTAAGTATCACCAAAGTTGACTACTAAAACAATAGAACCAAGTTGGAATGTGTCATTATTTAACTTCAAATGTTCATCCAACCATCTATCCCTATGTTTGTGCCTTGCATACTCATAAACAATTCCCTCCCTAAATTTTACCATTAATTTTGAAACAAGAATTTATTTTATAACAAGCTCACACATTTTAGATTATTTGCCATCATTTACTTGATATGTCACAGATTTTTATTCGCTAAAGCCAACTAATAAATATCTAAATGCACTTTTACTCTCCTCATGGATACAATTTTTTTATTTTTGGTAATCAACCATAAATGCTAAAATTTCCATCCAAACATGTTTTGTTATATAAAAAAAAAATTGTCCACCTAGTCTTTCACAAAAAATGATTGGATTAAATTCCCTTGCTGATTTTGGTAGAACTTCCATGCCACACTCATGTATAATTTTGTCATTATTAAAAATATAATGTGTATGGTGAAAAACATTAAATTACATTAAAAATTCAACTTGTTACCTACAACAAGTAGTGTGTATGTGATTTTTTTACATAAAATGGTTTTTCCATCTCAAAATATCTTTGAATAAAATAAATTTGTGGATATTTTTGTAATAAATTAGAGTACATTTATGTTTGGGTCATATGTAATAAATATTTCAAATCGAGTTCATAGTTGTAAGAACCAACTCTTATTTTCACTACATATCTTGTATTGGGTGAAACTATTCTATTGTCTTTATAAAATTGTGCAAATAAATATTTTAGAGTATCAGCTATAGCCTTTTCCTTTCATGGATGTATACCATAAAATGAGCATATTATAATCATTATGGCTTTTACGTATTCCAGATTCTTTCTTTATTATTTTTATATTTAAATTCATTGCTTAGCTACTTTTTGAAGTCAAGTGTTTTCTCCCTTTTTGACCATTTACTGTACAAGTTGTCATTATACATCAGGTAGCATTATAAACTTTTATATCCATTCTCACACTTATAGCATGATATGCATCATGTAGATTTTCAATAATTTCCTTATCTTCACCATCCATGTTAGATATTCTTAGTCCTGGGATGTACATTGTAGGTCTCATCTTAATAAATTTCATCAATGAAACAAATAAATAACATTTTTAACTATCAAATTCTAATATTTTAGAGAAATTATCCCAAATTATTTTAGATACTCTTATTGAATGGTTGTCATACATTTTTTTGTGCATTGGTTTCAAAATGTTTTCATTAACTTCAATTAAGTATTTGCCTTTTCTATGCAAATCCTTGGAGGTGTTATTATGGTGGAATTTATTGAGAGGGTGTTTTCATATCATTACATTCATTACTAGTTTCTTCATTGTTAATTTTCATTATTTAGTGTTTCCATGGCATTTTATTGATTGTTACTTTCATGATTCTAAGTTTCCATGTAATTTTGTTCTTTTTTAGGGGGTAAATTATCATGCATAGATTCATCATCAAAAAAATAAAAACCTTAATACTTTGAATGTGAAATTGAAACGTAATTTGGAATTTTAGGTAAACATTCATTATCATTATTTAATTCATCATATCAATTTAATTATTATCTATGAAATTTGGTTCATTATGGATAGTGTTTGTACCTTATCTCAAGTGAAATGCTTACATTCATACTTTTTTTCTCTCAACACTTGTAATTACTCTGGTGCTTTATGCTTAAATTCTTCCTCTTATTTGAATGAGATCCATCACCCATGACTATACAAATTTGACAAGTGTCCAAAAAATAACTTAATAACTTTTGAAAATGGGGTCCAAAAATTAGCTTGATATATTATGTACTTGAGTTGCAGGCCATATAATGATGTAGAGAATGTAAGTGGGGATAGGATTATTGATCGAGGTTAAAAATAGTAATTGAAATAATAATTTTATCTATTGTGAACATAACATGTATGTGTTATATTTACACAAGTATATATCATATAATTATGTCATTAGAATGTTATGTGATTTAATTTCCTCTTGATTAATTTCCAAATCACATCTTATATAGCTTAAATTAGGTTCAATTATCCCCAAGTAACATTCTAATCTCACATATTGGTTCAAGGGGTTCATATTAACCTAAATACCTCTATGATTGCATTTGTGATCACATTGGGGCTAATTAAGCCTCAAATCACATTATATAGTCATAATTATGTTGAAAGGGCTCAAATTGGCCCAATTTTCCTTCATGATTAAATTGCTGGAATATTTTATTTAGGGTGTTATTATAGTGGGGTTGATTGACCCCTAAATCACATCCCTAATTTCACTAATTGACTAATTGGATCAATTCATGTGATAGAATTAGAGTTAATTTATCCCTAAATCATTTTTTGATTTTGTAATTAGGATCAAGGGGTTCAAATTTTCCCTAATTTCATTCATGATTAAATTGATGGACTATTTGATTTAAGATGTTATGATAGTGTGGTCGATTGACCCCTAAATCACATCTTAGACTCAAACTTAGGTTCAAGGGGTTTAGATTGGCCCCATTTACCTTCACTTTTGCATTTATGATAAAATTAGAATCGATTAAGCCATATGTTACATCCTATACAATTGATTGAGCTATAAATTAGGTTCACATGGATCAAATTGGCAAAAACCATGTCTATAATTGTACCAATTGACTAATTATATTGATTCATGATGAAATTAGAGCTAATTTAACCCCAAATCATGTACTAATCTTATAGTTAGGTTGACAGGGCTCAAATTGGCCCTATTTTCCTTCATGCTTGAAGTGGTGGAATATTTGGTTTATTTTGTTATGATATTGAGTTTGACTAACCCCCAAATTACATCCTATAGAGTCAAAATTAGGTTCACAAGGTTTAATTTCATCCAACTTACATCATTGATTGTAACAATCAACTAATTAGCTTAATAAGTCAATAAATATGAACTATTATCTATCCCCAAATCACATCCTATATGTATAGTTAGGTTCAATAGGTTTATATTAGCCCCAATTAACTTAGTATTTTTCATTTGTTTTAAAATTAGGGGTCAAGGATGTAAAATTGACTAATTGGGTCAATATTTCAAGAAAAGTGAGTTGATTTAGCCCAAAATCACATCCTATACTCACAATTAGGTTCAATAGGTTCATATTAGCCTCAATTACTTTCATGTTTGCATTTTTGATAAAATTAGGGTTGATTAAGCCATATGTTGCATCTTATACAATTGATTGAGCCATAAATTAGGTTGATAAGGCTCAAATTGGCCCAAATCACATCTATAATTACACCAATTGATTTATTGGATTAATTCATGATAAAATTAGATCTACTTCATCCCTAAATCGTGTCTTACTCTTGTAATTAGGTTGAAAGGGCTCAAATTGGCCTCAAAGGCCTCCTTTATTAAATGAATCAACTATTTTGGTTCATTATATGATGACATTAGTGTCAATTTCACTTCAAATCACATCATATATAGTTGAAAATAGGTTCATGTGGCTAATTTTTTTAAAATTGTGTCATTAATTGCACCATTTGACTAATTGGCTCAATATATGATGAAATAAAAGACAATTTAGCTTCAAATCACTTTATATAATTATAACTAGGTTCAATAGGCTCATATTGATCCTAATTTCCTCCATAATTGAATCAATTGACTGTTTCATTCATTATATGATGACATTGGAGTTTATTGAGCCCAAACCCACATCTTATATATGTCAAACTTGTATCTTCATTAAACCAAATGATTATTTATTTCATTATATGATTAAATTAGACTTTATTAATACCTAGATCACATTTTATAGTCATGGTTAGGTTTAAGGGGCTCAAATTAGTCTCAATTGCCTTCAAATTCAACCAATTGACTATTTGGTTTATTTTAATATGGCATTGGAGTTTATACCACCATATTACATCCTTTATAGTCAAAATTATGTTCATGAGGCTTAATTTCACTAAAATTGCATCATTGATTTCACCAATTCACTAATTTACTTAATATGTCAAGAAATATATAGGCAAATATGTGTAAGGGGTTCAAATTGGCCCTAATTGCATCTATCATTGAAACAATTGACTAGTTCATTCCTTTTGTAATGAAACTAGGCCTAATTGAACCCTAAATCCTATTACATATATTTAAAATTATAACCATGAGTACAAACTTACCAAAATTGCATCACTATATTCATTATCTCCTTTTTATGGTAATGTATATATTGACACACTCCACTTTTTAAAAAGTATATAAAAAATATAAATGTGAATCGATAGGTAGATAAATATAAACGTGTATACATAGACTCACTTTTTTTTAATGTTATGTCAATGTAACATGTACATGCTATAATGTATATGCATTATAATGCATACAAGTTATTTGTAGTAACATGGATAATAATTTTATTTAAAAATGAATGAAATATAAACTAATTTTACCCAAAAACACACATTCATGGCACATTCACACACTTTATATACCACTATAATATCCCAAACCATAAATTAATGAAATTGGACCTCAAAAGGAAGAGACTGGATAAGGATGAGGACCAGTTCATCATGAGCCAAACCAGGGGAAAAAGCAATAAAGGCAATAGTGCAATGACCAAAAATTTGGTTGCTTACTTAGAATTGGATTATTTTTTCACTCCCTTTTTTTCTTAGTTTCCTTTTATTTTTTTGGTTGTTAAGTGGCTGATGTTTGGTGTCTTTTAGGCTAACCTGTCAAGTTAACTCTTACCCCAATTTTTTGTTGTGTTGCCTTTTCCTAAATATCTTTTGGTTTTCTATTGTATTGGGTATAGGTCCCTCCAACCCAGATTTAAACCTATCTAATAAAGAAATAATAATGAAACCTAACTAGATCTAAAATGATTTATAAACAACTCTCAAAATACCTAATTTTCTCTTCACTAATAGACCCTAAATCTGATAGTTTGTTAACCAATCCAAATGAAAACTTATACAGACTTAAGGGAATGATAAATATTCATGAATAATAGTAATGGCATGGACTATTTTTGATACATATCATAAAATAATAGATTTTCACAATAAATATGAATTTCAAGGAATATATCTTCAAACTCTTACACTCGATTTCTCTGAATTGTACAAAAAATGTAAAATAAGAACCCAAGATTATAAAATTATATTTTTATAATTAAATTACATAAAATTGGGATTATTTACAGCCACAAAAATAGCATTTTTAGAAGCAATGAAATCTGGAAACACACTATCAAACTCCTCACTTGAAAATCTTGCAGACATACCCAAAATTGAGATAACTAAATCTGAAACTCTATGAAGATCCACTACAATCTCTGTATGATATTACCCACATGAAATCATAGGGGTTTCATTATATTATTTCCAATAAACTAAGGATTTTCATCCTCAAATCATGTTACTGTAGCACAAGTGCAACATGCATAAAAAAATTGTTAATTTGGTAAAAGATCCTTAAAATTGAAAGAAGGGTGTATTGATACCCAAGAGGGGTGCCAAGATTAGAATTTATTGCTTTGGGGGACATGAGTTATAAAAGTAAACAAACTTTCATCTTTTATCTACTTTCCATAATCCACTTAGATCTCATTTTTTCCCTCTTTGTATCTACTTCCAACTTTCCCAAACTTGACCCACTTATGAAATGGAAAGTTTTCATGAAACTCCCATCTATATCATATTCTATAAGTTAACGTCCCATTTGGAAAGTTTACTTATACAATCCTCGTTAACTCCACCAATAAATCCACACTCCATTTGGCAAGTTTCCCTTGAAACTAAGCATTAACTCTACCAATTGTGCCTCCAAACATGCCACACTTTAATTAAATTAATTAAAATAAATCTATCCTTATGATTTAATTTATTTAGACAAATTTATAAATAATTTATTTTATTTTATCCCCTTTTAATGCCTAATTATAACATATAGGAATAAAATAGGCTAACTGGCCCTACTAGATGATCACTCAAAAAAAGGGGACATTATAGTCATCCCTTCCCAAAATTGCTTGCCCTCAAGCAATTGTAAATCTAGATGTTGAAGAATATATTCACCTTCTCACATAGCATCCTCAATATACAATTCCCTCCATCTAATCAAATACTCTTTGATCACCCCATTTCTCAATATAAGCTCCCTCATATCTAGGATAGCATTAGGTACCAAAACCAACTTGCCTTCCTCATCTAAAGGTGGAAGCTTTGGATAAGGTATAATGTGTTTCCCCAATTCCCTTTTAAGGTAAGATACATGAAATACATTTAATGAATTTGGCTATCTTTAGGCAATTCTAACTCATACACAACCTCTCCAACTCTCCTCATGATCCTGTAGGGGCCATAGAACCGAGGCTTCAATTTTTTTGCACCACTCTTATTCAATGTAGACTATCTATATGGCTATATGTGCAAGAAAATCATATCACCAACCTCAAATGTCCTCTCAACCTTATGCTTATTGGTATATACCTTTTGTTGATTTTGAGCATGGTGAATATTCTCCTTAAGGGCTTTACGAATATTCTAGCTATCCTGCATCAACTCTCTCACCTTAGGATCTCAGCTGTCATCAAATGCTAAGTATACAAGAGACGTAACATCATACCCATACAAGGCTCTAAATGGTGACATACCTATCAACATGTGATAGGTGGTATTATAATAATGATCTCCCAAATACAACCCCCTGATCCAAACCTTCTACTACCCATAACATAATTACATAAATACCCTTATACCTATTTATTTACAATCTCCATCTATCCATCTATCTACGAGTGGTAACTAGTGCTCAGGGTCAACTCAGTATCAACCAATTTGAATAGCTCTTGCCAAAAAAACTAAGAAACATGCTATCTTGATCACTAATAGTGGTCCTTAAAATCCCACGAAGTCTAAACATTTCACTAAATAATAACTTTGAAACCTGGGGTCCCATCTAATCTGATGAAATAGAAAATAAATGTGCATATTTCATCAACCTGTCAACTACTACAAATATGAAATCCCTGCCTTGGACTCTCAAAAGACCTGTGATAAAATCCATAGAAATACTTTCCCACTTCTACTCTAGAATCGGCAATGGTTAAATCAAACATGTTTGGAAAGTATGCTCTAAATTTTTCTACTGACAAGTCATGCACTCTCTAACATAACACTAGACATCATCCTTGAGACCCTTCCATGAGAATCTCTCTCTAATATACTTATAGGTCTTAAAGAACCCTGGATGTCCTACTAAGGGTGTATCATGGATAGATCTCATGATCTTACTCATCATTTTATATTTAGGTACCAAATAGATTATATCCTTATAATATATCATGTCATCAATCACCTTATACCGATCATCTTGAATCTTACCATATGTGAGCTCGCATGCAAATGTATTTTTGGAATACTCAACCAAAATTTCAGCTTTCTAATCAGTTGAAATCTCTAACATAGAACAAAGTGTAGGTTTCATAGAATGTACATTAGCAACAACATTCTTCTTACCCTTGATGTACTCAATATCAAAATCATAGGCCTAAATTTTTATGACCCATTTTGTTGCCTCTCATTAAGATCCTTTTGCTCTAGAATGTATTTTAGGTTGTTGTGGTTTATTATCACCACAAATTTCCCACCCACCAAGTACTGTCTAAACTTTTCCTAAGGTGGTCCTCCCATGTCTTATTATATATCAAAATGTCATCAAAGAATACTAATACAAACTTATGCAATTACTTATTAAATATGTGATTCATGCATGACTAAAATGTAGCAGGAGCATTATTAAGACCAAATGGCATAACCAAGAACTCGTAGTGCCCATAGTGACATCTAAATGTTGTCTTATGAATATCCACCTCATGGACATGAATCTGATGATACCTTGAATGTAGATCAGTATTGGAAAAGTAAAATACTCCATGTAAATCATCAATCTTGAGTATGAGATACCTATTCTTGATCATCTACTTAATCAAGGCTTTGTAGTCAATACATATTCTCATGGTGCCATCCTTCTTCTTCACCAAAATAACTAAAGAATCAAATGGACTAGAACTAAGCTAAATGTGTCTCATATCCAACAACTCTCGTATCGTCTTCTCAATATCCTCTTTAAAATGACTCAAATTATGATAAGGTGTAGTAATTATGGGCTTGGATCCCTCCTCTAACTCAATGACATGCTCAAATCCAAGATCAAGGGGTCTACCAATAGGAATGTCTCCAAACACCAAGTTATGCTTATCAAGCACTGACTGAATGTCTACATGATACTATTGATCATCAGAAGAAGATTTTTAAGAGATAAAGCATTGGGCTGCCCATGCAACATCACCATGCCTAAACAAGGCCTCTATCCTCCTTGCCTATACAACCCTAGATCTTCCATCTGATAATGCTCTCAACACAATCTTCTTCCCAACTTCATGTTCTAAAAATCCTATATTTATCTACCAAGTGACTGTAACCACTAGATCCCCAAAAAAACATCAATTTCTCCAAGTCTAACCATATATAAGTCATCATCCAATGTATAATCACCCATATGAATGTTGAGCTATGAAATCTTCCTAGTGTAGCTCAAAGAGAAACCATCTACAACTATCACATTAACCCTAAAAACTCTTCTGCATGTAATCCCTTCTTCACAACTAAACCCTCATCGATGAAGTTGTGAGTAGATCCATTGTAAACCAGAAAAGTGACTCATTATCCATTGAGGACTCCATTCAATCGAAAGGCATGATATCTAGGCTTTCCTAAAAGTGTAGCAATGGTCACATGTGTTGAATCCTTTGTAGGATTAGGCTCAAACTCTAACTATGGTGGTTTCCCCTCATGATCAATATCACTATCTGAACTTGTATTATGTACTAACTCATTCTCCACATTGAAAGTGACCTCTATATAATGAACCTTGCCTTTCCCAAGGCACCTATGTCCTAGTTTCCATGGTTCTTTGAAAGAAAAGCAAAGTTTCTTCCTCCTTAGTTCATTTTTTATCTCAAATTTCATCTTAGGAGGTGTGAAATTAGGCTAGTTATAATTTTTATGATATGTTTTATTACCTTTAAAACTTTATTTAGTGGATAATATGAATTAGGATATGTCTCAAGATCAAGAGCTCGATGAATTGCCTCCTGTAGAGTGTTAGGCTTGAAAGCCTTTACCAAGCCATTCAATTTGTAACTCAACCATTCTATGGACAGCATTGCCACTCTTTTTTATTTCATATTAGAAACCATAACAGCAATATTTTATAGCTCATTAATGTAAGAATCAACATGCCATGCCCTATTTTTTTCTTTTGAGCCAACTCTCTATAGTAGACCTCTACTTTTTTCCTATCAAATAGCAATGAGTTTACTGCTAAATTCTTCCGTATCATTACATGATTTTGAGTTACCAATCCTTGATGCCACCAATCATATGTTATACCCTCAAGATGTATGGTTTCAAATTAAATTTATGCATCTTATTTCAAAGGCTTGAGAGTTAAGAAGGTATCTATCTTGTGAATCCAAGCCCTTGCACTAGTATTATTGTTTCCATCAAAGTTTAGAAGAGTTAGTTTGCCTAAAGCTTGCTTAAACTCCTTATGTTGCCTCCTAGTCTTTTCTCAACCCTTTTGCTCTTTCTATCCTTTCTTTGACTTGTGAATGAGTTCAAGGATAAATAATCTCTAATACATGGTGGAAGAGAATTGTATTCATCATGAATGGAAATAAATTCATCAGCCAAAGGTGGATCTTCTTCATCCACTAAAGCTTCTTCCTCCACTACCTCTCTTGGTATTAATTTGGTCTTAATAGTTATATCATTTATTATATCACGATTTCTACCAACACTAGGTGTACCTACATTACTTCCTTCACCTGTATGTGTTTGGTTAACTCTCAAGTTTCCCATGTTTTGAGTAATTTATCTAAGAGTTTTCATCATTTGTTGTTGTAAATGCATCATTGCATTTGTCATTTTTTTGTCCTCTTACCATATCCCTCAAAAATTCACCAGCATGTCCATCATCTCTTGGTGCACTTCCATCTCTTCTATCACCCATTATGCTAGTTGATCCAATACCTGTTTGTGGTTGCCTTATAACTATTATAGCTAATAAAGTGTTCTCTTCTAGATGGATTTGTGACCACTAAATTTGTATTATCTATTCTATATCAATTTACCTATTTTTCCTATCACTAGTGTGCATTAAATAAACTATTTTTCACCCTTCAGGCTGGCAGGATACTAGGCTCTGATACCACTATCATAACCTAGATTAAAAAATTATCTAAAAATGAAAGAAATCTAAACTAATTTTACCTACAAATAAACATACATGGAACATGCACACACTTTATATACCATTTTAATATCCAAAACCATAAATTAATTAAACCTAACTAGATCTGAAATGATTTATATATAACTCTCAAAATACCCAATTTTCTCCTCACCAATGGACCATGAATTTGATAGTTTGTTAACCAATCCACAGGAAAACTTATCTAGACTTAAGGGAATGATAAATATTCATGAATAATATTAATTTCATGGACTATTTCTGATACATATCATAAAATAACATATTTTCACAATAAACATGAATTTCATGAAATATATCTTCAAACCCTTACACTTGATTTCTCTGAAATTACACAGTAAAAGTAAAATAAGAACCCAAGATTATAAGATTGTATTTTTTGATGAAATTACATAAAATTTGGTTTATCTAAACTCACAAAAATATCATATATATAATCAATAAAATGTGGAAACACACTATCAAACTCCTCACCTGAAAATCTTGTAAACAAACCCAAAATAAAGATAATTGAATCTACAATTCTATGAAGCTCCACTATAATCTCTATATGATATTACCCACATAAAATCATATGGGTTTCATCCTATTATTTCCAATAACTAAATGGGTTTCATCCTTGAATATTGGTACTGTAGCACAAGTGCAACATGCATAGGAAATTTGTTAATTTGGCAAAAGATCCTCAAAATTGAAAGAAGGGCATATTATTACCCAAGAGGTCTAAGAGGGGTGCCAAGATTATAATTTTATGCTTTGAGGTACATGAGTTAGAAAAAGAAACCAACTTTGCTCTTTTATCTACTTATAATCCACTTAGATCTCACTTTTTCCTTCTTTGTTTCTACTTCCAACTTTCCCAAACTTGACCCACTTATGAAATGGAAAGTTTCCCTAGAACTCCCATCCATATCTTCTTCTATAAGTTAACATCCCATTAATAAATTTTCGTTATACACTCTTCATTAACTCCACCAATAAAGCCATCCTCCATTTAGCAAGTTTCCCTTGAAACTAAACATTAACTCCACCAATTGTGCCTCTAAACATGCCACACTTTAATTAAATTAATAAAAATAAATCTATCCTTATGATTTAATTTATTTGGACAAATTTATAAATAATTTATTTTATTTTATTCACTTGTAATGCCCGAATATAGCCTATGGGAATAAAATAGGCTAGCTAGCCCTATTGGATGATCACTCAAAAAAATAGGACATTACATTATTTCATGCACGTGTTATAATAGATACATGTTATGGTATGCTAGAATTCAAAAACCATTCCTTTTGTATTGTAAATGGATTAGATTCCTGAGCCAAAGGCTTGGACATGTAGACATAGCCAAATATGATATTTTTGATAGAAAATAAGAAAATTAAACTTCCATCACCAAAAACACTATGAATTTGGGAAATATATTTCATAAAATTATTACTATGATAATGATCACGCTTTCTTCTTTCCAAATATATAATTTTTTTAATTTTTGGACTATTTTAAGGTGCTCATCTGTGTTGATTTCTATATATGTATTTTTTAGGCCACTACATGCTACAAATATACATGCCTATATATGTTTATGTATTTTTTCCATTGATCCAAATTCAAAAAAAAATGGTCATAACCTAGGCCTAATTCTAAATAGATTAAAAAAAAACTATTTTTTCATTTTTTTTAGGTAGTTAGGAAGCTACCCAGCCAACTATCCATTTTTTTATCATTTTTTAGGATCTAATTACTTGTAAAATTAATTTTAAAAAAAATATTCATTTAATTTTTTTTTAAAAATATAAGTCACAAACTAGATGATCTTATCTAAATTTTCACCAAAGGGTGCCAAATAATATTAAACTATGCTCAAAAAATTAGGGGATGCATGGCTAGCTATCTGCTATGTTTTCCTAAAAAAAGGAGTTTCTCCTCAAATTTTATAAATTTGACCTACTTATACTTCACTATTTTTTTAAAAAATTAGTGTTTTGGAGACTAGACTTGAAATTCTACAATTCATGTTCTTATACCATCTTCAAATTTTTAATGTATCCATCTCAAATAATCTACATAAGTTGAGATTTCTCGATTTTTAGGAAAAACATATCCACAAGTAGGCCACTTTTTATCCCCCAACTTTCTATACATACCCGGTAGTGATAAATGGATCGTCAAATCTAGAAGAGGGTTTCCTAAGTCATAAATTCCAAGAGTAAATGGATCAAAATCCTAAGGCTATGAAACAAGGAAATAAATCTAACTAAACCTCTATGAAAGTAAATGATTACAAATAAGCAATGTAAGTAGTTGTGCAAGTAAAGTAAAGTAAAGTAAAAGGAAAGGGAATGGGTTATAAGTATCATAAAATATAAGGCGCCATGGTCAAAAATGGGGGTCTCGGCAACCTAAAATGGAATATGGAAAGTCTAATCAATCCTATAGATACACCATATTGTTCAGTGTATATATAACCTAGACAAGGATACACACATATTTATTCATTAAGAGAAAAGTAACATCTAATTTATTAAGTAATTAAAGTAAAGGGTATAACATTATAAATACTTATCTTAGAGTGGACCTATCGAGTATCAATCTCCCCTTGGATTAAGAGGATATTTCAAGGAGATGTTGTGCTCATGAAGACTTCAACGGATAGATAAAATATTCTAGACCAACAAAATTCCTCCTAGTGAATCTCCAAGACTTCCACAAGACAAACTTATTCAAGACAATATTTTAGACCTAACTACTATAAATATGACTTAGATCAAAAGTGAAAGTATAAGTAGACTGAATAAAGTGCATATGACGTGTTTGGAATTAAATGTGACCTTTATATATAGCTATCTAATACCCAAAAGACTAAGCCAATGGTATTAGCCATATCAATTTAGTTAAAATATGTCATCTACACTAAATGGTATTAATTAGGTTGATACTTATAAATTTAATAAAATAGACTCATAAATGCATCACGTTGGGTAATATAATATAGGAAAGGAAGAGGCATCAAACAAGTGACCTATTGGCTCGATCGATGTTGTAGAATATAAGAAAACTGACATAATTGAATATGATAGGATGGGAAGAGGTGTGTATCAATAAAAATATGAATAATTTGAATTTGTATTAAGAATTATATGATCATGACATAAATAGAAACATCTCTCACAAATCACCACAAGCATTCCCACACCTTTCTTTATGCACCCTTTAAGGCATGCACTAAGAGAGATTGATGCTCGATAAGTCACTATAAGAGGAAGCATTAATAAATGATAAATTGAAAAATATTATGTATATATAGATATAATATGGGTCATTTGAGATACATGAACCTAAATAGAATTATAATATATGACTTGGGGATCAATTGGATCCAATTTTATTATTGATTGAACCAATTAGGTAATTTATTTAATTAGGGATGTGACTTGGGCCATGTTAAGCTGCATTAAACTAATTATAATAACACATTATGATTTTGGGTTTAAATAATCCTAATTTCATCATTGATTGAACCAATTACTTGATTTGTTTAATTAAACATTTAATTTGTGCTAAATTTAGCCCTATGCACCTAATCATGACTATAAAACATCATTTGGGGCTCAACTAGCCCTAATTTTGTAATTGTATTAACCAATTACTTGATTGATTCAATTAAATATGTAATTTAGATCAATTTTATCCAAGTGAATCTAACTATGACTATGATATTCATTTAGAACTCAACTAGACCTAATTTCATGACTAATTGAACCAAATACTTAATAATATCAATCAAGGATGAAACTTGGGCTAGTTTTAGCCCCAAGTTAGACCCCTAAATCGACAGTTGTTGCCTCGATTGCATGTGATAGGGGCCCTGCCTAGTTGAATTTACTTTTAAAAGGAAATAATAATGTAATAAATTGAAATATCATGGTATAATATGTTCACCTATCCCTAAATCAACCTCAATTACCTTGATTACATGTCATAATATTCCCATTTAGTTGAAATAACTCAAAAAGGAAACATGAACACTTAAAAATGACACATTGTCATCTTATATGTCTTTAGCCATAAATAAACCACTATTCCATTGATTGAATATGATAAAGGACCCTTTTAGTCAACTAAACTCTAGAAGGACACATAAACCCATAATAATGACACATTATGATTTGATATATGGTTGTATCCTTAAATATACCTTCATTACTTGGATTACAAGTGATAAGAGCCATGTTTAGTGTAGTTCACTCTACAAAGGAAATGTGAAAACATAAAAATGGCACTTGATGGTCTAATGTGTGTCATTATCCCTAAATCAAACTTGATTTCCTGAAGTGCACATTATAGGGGACCTCTTTAAATAAATTCAATCTAGAAAGGAAATATGAACACATAAAAATGACAGATGGTGGTCTAATACATGTTGGTATCCCTAAATCAACCTTTGTTTCCTTAATTACCCATGATAGTGGCCATATTTAATCAGCTTATTTCTTAAAATGAAATAAGAACACATAAAATGATCATATATTATGGTATAATGTATTCCTGTAGATGTAAATAAACCTCTTGATTGCATGTGACAATGGCCTTATTTAGTAAAATTCAATCCAAAATGAAAATAAGAACACAAAAAAAAGATGCATTATGGTCTAGTGTGTTCCCATAGCCATAAATTAACATTTCCCCCTTTCTTATATGTGATAGTGGCCTTATTTAGTTGAATGTAATCTAGAATGTAAATGGAAACATAAAAAATGACACTTTATGGTATGGATAATTTATTTTTATAGCCATAAATAGACCTTGGTTGCCTTAATTACAAGTGATAGGGGCCTTGTTTAGTCAAATTATATTTATAGAGGAAATGTAAAAATATATAAAAGACACATGTTTTTATAATGTGTGACCCTAGCCCAAAATCAACCTTTGTTGCATCAATTTCACATTATAATATAAACATTTAGTTAAAATCACTATACAAATGAAGTGCGAACACAAAAAAAATGGTAGTCTAATGTGTGCCCATAGCCTTAATTTGACCTATGACTGCATCAATTGCATGTGATAAGGGAATCATTTAGGAGGATTCACTCTATAAAGGAAATAAAAACATGTATTATGGTCTAATGTATGGTTGAATCCCTAAATTGACCTAGCCACCTTGATTACATGTGATACAGACCCTGTTTAATTTAATTTAACCTAAAAAGGAAATAAGAACACAAAAAGTAATACATTTTAATCTAATGCATGCTTTTAGCCCAAGATTGACCTTTATTCCTTGTTTTCAAGTGATATAGGCTTTTTGAAATCAAATTTACTCTACAAAGAAAATAAGAACATGCAAAAATGACACATTACGGTCTAATGTGTGCCCCTAGCTAAAACTCAACTTATGTTGCCTCAATTGCATGGGATAAGGACCTTGTTTAACAAATTCAACCTCAAAATTAAACATGAACAAATAAATATTAAAAATTGTGGACTAATTTGCTCATGTACCCCTCAATCAACCTTTGTCGATTGCATGTGATAGGGGTTATATTTATTTGAGTTCACTCTAAAAAAAAAATGAGCACACAAAAAAAATATTTTAGTCTAATATGTTCCCTATAAAATTCAATATTGACACACCTAAACTATTAAAATTTTCAACAACCATGTAAGCCCCTAGTCCTAAAAAATGACTATATGTTTGCCCAAAATGGACATCAATTACAAATTTTACATCGTGAAAACTTTAGGTTCAATATTGAAATCCTAAAAATGACTAAATACTAATTAGATTGGATTTTGAACAAATATATTATAAATTGTAACTCATGGAGCTATGAGACCAATTCTAAAAGATGAATAATGGCCCTAATTTATCATATTTAAAATATGTATGTATGTATGTATGTATGTATGTATGTATTATAATAAATAATATGTATTTTATTAAAGACACAACTTTCATTTCACTTCTTTAGCTTAAAATACTTGGAAGCCTTACGAATTATAAAGTAACATCAACATGCACACGCTAAATCAATTGTGCGCTATATCACTCATGCACTATGGTGTGTATGCACTTTAAGTTTGAAAGTTTTGAACATAAGGCATGGACTTGCACACATATAATGAAATCCATTTTTTATCCAAAAAATGATAAATTCTAACTTCATACATGATAAACACTATGAGTTTCATCGAGAGATTTCATGAAAATATGACTATGATATCGAGCAGACTCTCCTCAAGTTCTAAATATATAATTGTTTTAATATTTTACTTATTTTAATGTGTGTGTGTGTGTGTGTTTCTAAACATATCTTTATATACTACTATATGTTGTAACTATATATGTCTATCATTGTTTAGGTATATTTCATTTTGTTCATCCAAATTGTAAAAAAGAACATAGGGTTACAAACTAAGCTTAAATCTATACACATTCAAAAAAAAAATTTTTTTTTTTTTTTTTTTCTTTTTTTTTTTTTTTGAGGCAGTTAGGTGTGGTTGAATAGTTGGCTATCTATTATTTATCATTTTTAGGGTCTATTTACCCATCAAACTACTACCGTTGTTGCTGTTGTTGTTGTTGTTGTTGCTGCTGCTGGTGCTACTGTTGTTGCTGCTGCTGCTACTACTACTATTACTTACTACGTTGAGAGTATTTTACAATGACATTCAGAGGTGGTGGTGGATGTAATGGATTGAACATATTCACTTTTAATTTTAATCTTAAATTTGATATGCAATTAACTGTCACTTTAAAAATCCATTTAAAAAAATCTAGTAGACATTACTATATCATATCAGTCTTTAATATATTATTATATTTATATATTTTATTAATTAATTAATACATTTATACATAATTATCCATGTGCCCACTTATCCTTTTTTCATTCAAATTCATATAAAATTGTTATGTCTAGCTCACGACTCAAGCAATCTATCTGTCATTGTATTCTCGTGAAATTTTCTTCCTGAATTTTACTTAGCTCTATATATTTTGTGTTTTTCATGTCCCTAAAGCATTTATGGAACTTTAAGTATTTCCTACATTTTCATGTGTATTTGGTAGATGCGAACCATAATACAAATAAGTTAAATGATGTGAATGAAGTGCGCTGCATTAAATGGAAATAAAGTCTAGAATCCCATCATCATCATTGTCTCACACCATCTGATTCAACTCAAATATTTCTACAATTCACCAAAGACAAGGCAATTCAAGCATTATAGAGTTAACGATGGAAGCCACATTTCACCGAAGGTAACTAGCTAATGCTTTTAAATTCAAATTTGACATATTATTTTAGCAGGGTTTTGGGGGAGTATTATCTAGTGAGGCTAAATTTCAGGTAGTGATAGGATGTGATGGAGTTAATTCAACGACGACCAAGTGGTTGAGTTCAGTGCCAGAAATCTGGTTGGATGCTCTACCTTTTTAGGTTTGGGGACATTTCCAAAAGGCCACCATTTTGAATAAAAAACCCTCCAAATTCGGGGAAACAGAATTAGGGCAAGTTTTACTTCTTGCAATGAAAATGATGCCTTTTGATTATTAACACAGAAGAATCACAGAAGACAAATCCTCGAAGTAAATTTAATAAAAATAACATTTATGTTATTTTTTATTTTATTTTTCATGTTTGATTCTCTCATCTTTTATTGTTTATTTTTGTTTGATCTTTTTGGTAGTACTTTTATTAGATAACAAACCTAAAATTAATTTCAAAAAATGTTATCATCACTTCATTTTTCTCTCGCACTTATAATTCAATAGGGATTGCCTTAACAATTCTCCAATAAAAACCATTTGATGTTTTGTACTTTGAATGCATTCTATATATTATTTTTATGATTTTTACTATTTTTTCTTTGCAATTGAGATTGTGAAATTATAAAGTTATATCCTTATGGTTTTATGTAGTATCTAATTTCATTTTTAGTTGTTCCATGTAGTACTAAGTTTAATAAAGATTTTTTTTGTCTATGTAATAAAATCGGTTTTTTAAATTTAAGTTTAATATTTGTGTGTGTTTTCAAGGAATCACTTTTACTTCCATTTAATATGTTAAAGTATATTTTGAGTATCGTTATAGAGAGACTCTCCAAATATATTAAATGGTCCTTATAAAATTAAGTTTATTTCTATGTTAAAAAAATATTTTCTCATGGATTAATAATTATGATCTTTTTTTTTTTTAAGTGACCTTGTGCCACTAGGTTTCAAGAGAATACGAATTTTTTTTCTAGAGATGTCAATTATGTTTTATCTTCCTTAAGTGACAATAGTTTTGTTAAATTTAATAACCTACAATTGAAATAAAAATAAAGTTACACTTAGGTTTGTAAACTAACATTGATCACCATATAAATTTTGAATTTATATACTATTATTTGTATTAAATTACAATCAAAATGTTTTTTAGATGTAATATAATTCTAAACTATTAAAGCATATATTTATTGTATTTATTGTTTCCATAATTTACTATGATTTATATGGGAAATGTTGAATAAAAAATATTTTAGACCCGCTTGAGCTAGACGTGTCATATAATAAAATTATAAAAATTAAATGTTCAATAAGTGAAATTTATTAAAGATGAATTTGGAATGAAGTCAACTTTATAAAATGACTCCTAGTCCCTATGGCTATTGCTATAGATAATCAATCTTATTAATAATTAAAATTTTAGATATCATATTAGTTAATCTTATTATTTTCTTATATATTTATTTTTTATTTTAAATGAATAATTAATTAGCATATATATCTTAGCTAAATCTATGTAAAATACATCAAGAGATATTATTCTTGAGATGCCTTATATTCCATTTATTTAACAAATTAAAAATTTTATAGATTTCTCAAGAATGATATCTTTTGACGTATTTTACATATATTTATCTAAGATATGTATGCTAGTTATTATTATCATATATATTCACTAAAATTTTATTAAAAAAAAATTGCAGACTAGATGATCATATCTAACTTTCCACCAAAGGGTTTCAAAAACTACTAAACAATGCTTAAAAAATGTGGAGGTGCACAACCAGCTATCTATTATATTTTTTATTTAAAATAAGATTACATCTTTAAAATTTAGTTGTTTAACCTGCTTGTACTTGATCATTTTTTTAAAAAAATAAGTAGTTTAAAAACTAGACTCAAAATTTTCAAAATTCATGTTCTTATAACATTCTTCAAATTTTTACTATAGGCATATAAAGTAATATGTACAAGTTAGGGTTTCTCATTTTTTTTTAAATATCTAATTAAGACCCCCTTTTGGCCCACTAATTCCATGCATTTACCTAGTGATTGGTGGGCGGGAGGGGGGGTGGGGCGCACGGGCAATTAGACAGTAGTCATATCCAAGTCTGAAATTTTTTATCTTGATAAGTGTTGACCAATAACACTACATTTTCTACACAAAATAAACCAAAGAGAAGAATATTTCCTCTATTTCCTTCAAGGTAGACATGGAAACTGGAACCCAAAACTCCATGTCAAATATAAATATCATTATGATAATCATTGAATTATATCACATTCGAAGCCTTATCTAGCCCACCTCTAAACTTGGGCCAAATAAGCATACTAGCCAATTTATTAACTACTCCTTTATCTTGAATGAATCCCATAAGGTTTCTCACATTTAGTATGATGAAAATAGTGAGTTAAATTTACTTCTCATGTCCATGTCACCACAATCAATGCCAATAAAATCTTCTATTACCCTCAAAACATCCAGTGACTGAGGGGAGAAGATGTTTATTAACTAAATGTTAGAGACCAAAGACTAACATGTGGTATCTCTTTCTTCAATGTAGAGAAACAACTAAGGAGACATTACAATCAACTCATCACTTGTAACAAAATATACATAACACCAAAGAGTAGTGTAGAAAGGAAGCAATATTGGCAATGCCAAGAAAAATCAAGCCCTAAATTAATAGCCTTCCCAACACCCAAACTCAAAATATATGAAATGAAGGTGGCATGACATAGTTTCTAATTATATCATTTCTAATGAAGCCAATTTTGTTGACTTGTAGTCATCAATCCCTTAACAGTAAAATCACATGAGGATAGTAATGGTAGGATCCAAGTTCCCATTGAGATTAGTACCTTAATAAATAAATGTTATAACTTTGTTAAATTCTTTGCCTCATAACATTTCTCATGAATTTCAAGTATTTCAAAAGCAATATAATCAGACAAATTATAGTTTAGAGAGACTCGTTTAGTTTTCATGAAGATCGTTTAATTTTTGTGAAGATAAGAAAATAAAGGTGATGTGATATGATTATGATTATATCATTCCTCATGGAATCAAATCACATAAGGATATTAATGGTGGAAGATATTATATTGATCTCATCTTTTAGTTTTTATATTGATCTCACATAAAGTGAGGAACTCGTTTCTTACGTATATAAACCAATTAAAATCTACTCTCTAATCCCTTAATAATTGATCACTTTTATATTTAGTTAAATGAAGCTCTTGTAAAAATTGATCATTATATGAACTACCATTTTCTTTATTAAAACCTCCATTTATTTTAAATATTAAATTTGCTATTTCTATCAATAAATTACAAATATTGGTGCAGATTATCCTTTTCATCCACTAAAATTCTAAACAAAAACTTGAAACCATTGTAGTAGAATTTGCTAGATTAGCAAATAGAGGTTTAGATAGATTTTACACTTGGTCTATAGCATTTTGGAGTGGGTTCTTTAAAACTTTCCTTGGTTACTATTAGTAGTGATAGTATGATGATGGTGATGGTGGTGGTGGTGGTGGTGGTGGTGGTGGTGGTGGTGGTGGTGGTGGTGGTGGTGGTGGTGGTGGTCATTTTGAAAACATATTTAAATGCATTAGTCTTTGTTTATTAAGATTTAATGGGTTTTCTAAATAGTTATTATAGTTTCCAAAGTTATATAGAATATAAATTATTGAGAAAAATATGGGTTATTATTGCAAAGTTCTTTAATACTTATAATATCTTATTTTTCAAGGAAAGATCTCATATGCTTCAATAATCTATAAAATAATACTTAGTTATTATACAACAATTTATTTAAGCTATGTTATGTGTAAAGAAAAACTTATAAATAACATCTTAATCTAATAGAAGGCTTAAAAGTTTACACATGGTTTTGCCTTTTAACACTATTTTGTATTGATGAATATTTTTAATTTTTTCTTCCATTATTATTTTATATTGGTGATATTTTTATTTTGAATTTATAGATATGTTTTATTTTTTCTTCCATTATTATTTTGTATTGGTGATTATTTTTATATCGTTTCTATTTTTATATAACTTGTTTTTTAATTTAAGTAATTATTATGTTAGGTAAAGATGATACTAATAATTTTTTTCTAATTTTATTCATATATTTATAATTTCTTATTAAATATTATCTAGAAAATAATACTCAAAAATAATAAAATCTTCTAACAAATAAAAACCAATTTCAATATTTATAATACTTTACAATTTATTTTTAATAAACTTTCAATAATTAATTATATACACATAATTTCCTAAATATAACATAAAACTATCTTCTAAATAATAACATTTAATAAATATAATCTCCGTTCAAAAAATTATATCATATTAAATCCATTATTTTTTTTATTTTTTTGAAGAAACATTTTTAATATCAAGAAACAACTATAAAAACAATGTTCAAACTTAAAATAATTAAATGATAAGCCCCAACCTTACCACTCCACCTCGACCCATGACCTTAAATCCATTAAATGTATTTAACAACATTCTTACACCAACTTAAAAAACTTCTATCAAAATCCTCACACCAACTTAAAAGACAAACGCTTTACTCTATGTTACTGTACATCCCTTATGTACTAAGGCACTTCATGGCACTGGTTACATTACTAGACAAGGTATATCAAAAATTATTATGTCAGACTACAAAGAGAAAAGAGGTGTCCCATCCAGCTTGCATTCCCATTCCCATTCTTATTCTCATTCCCTGTCATTTCATTGGATAGTGACATCAATTTGCCAAAAATAGTGCATCATATCAACTTTGTGCATTCCCATCTGAGAGTTTGGGCTCTGCCTTGTCATATCAACAGATTACAAATATACACTTGAATTGGAAAGCCCGGGAAAGGAATATAACTCTGACAGAACAAGACATTCATGGGATATGATGAACAGGCTATAAAGTGTGAAATTAAAAGGCTAAACGGGTGTAGGGAGAAATTATTATATTGACTTGGTCTATCTCTACTTCTGTCACATCTTTACCACTATAGTTATGGTTAATGATAACAAAAACTGGTCGGTTAAAAATATTGACCTTTTATATCAAGGCGTTTGGCGCATGAAAGCGTCTGGCAAATTGCAATTTTTGTTAAGGGTGAGGAGAATGATGAATGTTATGATTATGAGAAGAATTAGCTGGTTGACAAATCATAATTATAATTATAGCCCACACCCACATCGATTAGACCGCACCTCGTATTTCGAGTAAAGCAAACGTCGGACTGAGGGTTAAATTTGATCGCAGAAGGCCGTATTTACCTTTTTTGTCCCGGTAAAATACAAACAAATGTTTTTGTAGACTCCATTGAATTGAAGGTGAAAGTGGGGTTTTTTCTTTTAATTATTATTTGCCAACAGAGGAATCAATCGAGGTTTAGCTTAACCACCCAGCGCTGTGCTTTGTGCTTTAAAATATAGGACGAGCTCTATTACTTTTGTGTGGTGTAGAGTGGGCCTTCCCTTTTTTCTACGGGTAGGTCCAAAATTGCATATATAATTAGAATTTATTTTTATGTTGTAAAGATAAAGATAATTAATTTTAAAACTTAATACAAGGTGAAAGTTTGAATAGAGCATCAAAAATTATAAAGATGTTTTGTTAAGATTTTTTTTTATTTTTATTAAAAATTGTATTAGTTATAATATTGAGATCGTAAATTTATGAAAACTCAAATATTGGATAGTGAGTTTTGAGGCTTTGACTGAATTATTTCACAACTTTAATTTTTTATAATATTATTAATATTTATTACATTAAAAATATATAATTTTTTTAAAAAAAAAAAAATTAATATAATTCATTTTTATAAATATTTTTTAATTTTATAATTTTTTTTTAAAAAAAAATTAAAATTTACTTTTATATTTTTAATTTAATTTAAAACAAATATTAAAAAATTTAGTTTTATATTTATATTTTTTTAATTTAATATTTAAATTGAATACATTAAACATTAGACTCTATCAACTTAATATCACCTATTATCTATGTTGTATGTTGTCTTCTTACCAAATATATTATAATAAAAAATAATAATATTTTAAGAGATGTGCATTACATTTTATTGAATTCTTTCACAGTGAAAAGAATTTATTTTTACATTCTTAAGATCGATATTAAAATAATTAATTAAAAAAATATTTAATTATATATTTATGTGTTTTTATTAATTATTAATGAATAGTTTATTTAGAATCTATGTTTTTTTAATTTATTATTGAATCTTATTTTTTTTTAATACCCTTTAATTATAAATCTAAATTTAAAATGTAGTTTTTCAATCATACAAATTCAAATGTTAATATTATAATATTAACATTTAAATGATAAAAATAAATAATTATCATTAAAATTGTATATAATAAATATGGTCATTATCAAAAATTTACATGTTAAATAGAGTTGATCATCTATATATCATAAAGGTTGTAGTCTAACTTATAAGGATGATGGTTATTTATATCCATCCACCAATGTATAAATCTTTATGGAGACCAAGATCGTACTCTTAAGTGATTTTGATGGTGTGGATGTCCCTTACTCATAAATGCTTAACCAAAAAAAATCATTATTCAATATTATAAATCTGCATAATACAATCAAAAAACAAAAATATTATTCAATCTTATAAATCTCCATTATAAAATTAAAAAAATAAAAATAAGATCCACACTATTTATATATATAATTTTTTCATTAATATACAAATTCAAAATTACTAAATATATATATATAGAGTCAACTCTCACATTTTATACAATTAATTACGTTACATTTTATGGAAGCCAAAAATTATTCTATTTAAATATTAGAATAATTATTATTTTTTAAAATATTTTCATAATTTTATTTATCTATTTTAATCTTTTAAAAATGAATTTGACACACTTTTATATATTAAATTCATGTATTATTATTTTCAATCCTATTAATCATTTTTACTCTAACTAAAAATTTATATTTATTTAATTAAATTAAATTATTCATACGTTTATTAATAATTAATAATAAATTTACAAATATTTGTGTACCTCGAATAAGGGCCTTTTCCCTTATCAATCGTTATCTTTAAAAAAAGTTAGTCGTTATCTTTTAAAAAAATTACATGACAATATTTTATTTCCGAGAGATGATTTATAGTTGATGACAAATTTACATTGCATTATTTTATTTGTGGCGGATGCTTTATTGATTAAAAAAACTTTTATTTTAAATGAAAGACTGGACAGTGTGGCTGGGCGGTGTGTCGGAAGAAAACAGGCCAATAACTCCAAGCAATTTGACGACTAGCCACCCAAACCTCAAATTAGGGAGCTAAATCATTATCAGTGGGATTAATTTATTAAATGAGGAAATCGTGTGTCCCCATGAAAAGCAATTAAGCCAAGTAGAAAAATTACCCAAACAACAAATTAGGGAACTGAATCATTGTTTGTGAGATTAATTTAATTGGAAAACTTGTTTAAAAAAGTATAGATGCCATATGAGGAAATCTTTTGTCGTCTTTTGAATGTTGAACACCTTTGTGATCATATATTTCTTGAAACCCTAAACAATGCACTTTAGGATTTTTAAATGTGTATTGTATATAGTCGTAAAAGCAAAGGCGCTTTCAAAATCCATGTTAATTATTTTTTATTTATTTTAATAGTACCTATATGTAATATTATATATAAATGTCATTGAGTCATTTAAATGATATTATAAATTTATAATAACATTTAAGTCATTTTGGAGTAAAAATTATTGTTAATTATAAAAAATATATTTAATATCTAATTTTTTTTTCTATTTTTTTTATCAATAACAAATAAGGTTGGGGTGCCTTCCTTATTCATTGATTTCAAAAGATTTTTCTATGTATAAGATTTAATCTCCTCAATTAACATGATATTATGATAAAAGACTCTTTAAGATTTAATAACAAATAAAACAAATATTTTTATACTAAGATTTATATTATTGAAAAGTATATTTTATTGATATAAAAAAATTGTAGTACAATGTTAGTCATACAAAAAAAGATGGGCGGTAAAATCACATCTCAAAAGTAAAGTCACATCAAGTTAGACAAGCCAAGAAAACAAAAGAACAATAACAAAAATCATAGGTGGCCAAACTATGTATCCACTATACAACATTTTTTACCCTTTTTTCTTTTGAACCTCAATGCAGCGCTATGAATGACCAATATCCAGTAGACTAAAAATAACCATCATAAGTACAATATTATGATGAGGATTGAACAAGCATTGATCCTTATCAAATTCAAAAGTTTCAAATTCATGTGATCTCTTGATACCTCCCCCTGTAGCATTACCTACAGATGTCGTTTGGCAAGAGAAATCTGCCACAGATCTTTTTTATTTTATGGTTTGCCTGCATGAGGACAAACCCCCTAGAGATGGCTAGTTTGGTGGCAAAAATGACATCTAAAGGCAGTGTTTTGATAATCTATGGTTTGGATTCAAAGGAGGTTTTCATGTTTCAAATGGATTCTATTTAAGAGACCTTTACTAAGGTCCACCTATACAAAAATATAGGCATAGGTAAACACCCTTTGCGTAAACCACTCAATATCCATCTTGATGAATTTTTCATGTGAGTTACCAATGGCTTCACATACTAAGGGGTGTTAAAAGGGAAGACAGAGGTTTGGGAGCTGAACCCAAATTGGCATTTTAGAAACAACCATTATTAAGGGATCAAAGTCAAAGAACTATGGGTAACAAAGAGCCCATCGCTTCCCCAAAACCAACGTCCATCCTTCCAAATTCTCTGATAATCCTTAGGTTTAAAAAGCCGAATTATGAAAAAACCTTAGAACATAAGTCCAGGTAGCATAAACCCATTGATACAAATTCTCTGACTGAGGTTAGAATTCATTAAACCTACAAATCACTACATAATCTTTAAATTTTGAAATTAACCCAATTACCTCAAGAAGAGAGATCTCCACTATAGTGACTTGGACTAGGATAAACTGAAAGGGAAGCCAAAGGAGCTTTAAGGCGAGCCACGTCTTTCAAGGAATATCCAGAGTTTTGTTTCATAGAACCACCAACTAAAAAAAACCCATATGCCATATTGCAGGTCAGGAAGAAGATGGTTGTCAATCACACTACTGACCTGCTACAGATCCCAATTACCATCGTAGGCCTCTACTCACCTGTTAGGGATTCTGTCACCCATTTATTTTACATCTAATCATTTTATTTTACCTCATAACTAGTTTCACAATTTTATATTGAAAATTTAGTATGTCATTTCAACCAGACACAAGCTCAAATGCTTCTAAAAAACTTATAGAAAAACATCACATCCACATCTAGATTCTATGACCAATATAATAAAAATCACAACAAATAAATCAATATAACAACTATTAAATTCTATAGTGAAAATGAAAACTTCATGTTTAACCCTAAAAATATATTTTGGGGTTACTTAGGGTTAAAGGGGATAAAGATAGCCAAAGGTACAAGGGTGATACAATATCTCTATAATAGGCCAATAAGATGCTATACTTGAAAATATAACATATGTTGAATTCATTAAATTGAGGTATGATAAATAGTAAGTACAACTATGCTAGATATAAAAATGATAAAAAAAATGTACTTAGCTGGTTCTGATGCTGACATAGTTCTAAATCTATAATAGGCAGGGAGTAGACTAGAAAGGGATTCTAGAAGAGTCACTAAATTTTGGATTGAGTACTTTTAGAGCCATCGACACTAGTGTCAGTCTTGGATGATTGTGTTGATGCTACTATCTAAACCTGACACAGGTGTTATATATGGAATAGCTACTGGAAAAAGATGTGACTACCTAGATGCTTTTGGGTTTATGTTCACCTTTGCTCTGGTGTATTCAGATCTGGGTCATGGACTATTAATCTTCATAAAATTTGAAAACCCTAGTTCTTCATCTTCATAGTGACATTAGGAAAAAATAGTTTCGTGGGCACATAGTGTTGAGATGACCCAAAATACCCCTTTGTTAATAAGTGTTACCTACATAGCTAATACTTCAAAAAGGGCCTCAAATTGATGTAGTTATCCCCTACATGTTGGATCGTGTGCAAATTATACAATATATAGAAATCAAGTACAACAGTGACCTAGCTTGTAACTTGAAAATTATAGCTCTTAGTATGATCCTTCAGTTCTTTAGACCTATGTATGTGTTGTCCCTATGATTGATATGAAAATAAGATAAAATAAGAAAGCTTTGCTCACTCGAGTGTTTGATTGAATTCTTTCTATAAGTTCCTTGGTGAGTAGGTAAGAAGTTTCTAGGTGAGGAATGAATGAAGGTTGACATTGTATTTATATCAACCCCTTTGGAAAAATAACTCACATTAAATCACTGATACTAACTATTAGGATATATTTCATTTGAAAATTAGATGACTTTAGGGCACCAGACAGTTATGTTGAAGCAAGACACCTGCATCAACACAAGTTTCTATATGGGATGCTAGGGTCTAGAGAATAAGAAAGTACGTATAGGCTTAAAAATTGTAGATGTGGAAGATAAGTAGGTTTTAAGCATTATGGAAAAGATATCAGGCCTAGCTCATCAACATAAGAATGATCAGACCAAGAGATAGGCCAAAGGGCACATGATAGAGTAGATGAGAGACTTTTAAAAGCATGAAAAGTCTAAAATGAAGAAGAACAACCAAATTCTAAGTTTACCAAGTGTACAAGATTGAGGTGTTATATAATCCATAAATATCATCTACATTTATTCCCCCCATCGCACCCGCCACATAATTTAGTAATGAAAATGTTGGTTTAAAGGAGAATTAATGCATACTTGGGTGTGTATAATACACCTTGCCTTTCCTTGAGTCCAACTTGAGTGATTTATTGGTGACTAACCTGTAACCAAGAGCATATTACAATACATAACTAGTGATTATAATATAGAATTGAATGTATTGAAAATATTGAAAATAAAATAGTAAGGTTTAGGAGTACACCTATGTATCGATGTAACTGCCTTGCCTATTAACAAGTTGATTTGAAAGATGTATCATTGTAAGGCTTTGAAACTAAGATAAACACACACACACACACACACACACACACACACACACACACACACACACACACACACACACACACATGAAAAGTACATATATCTAAGTAAATAAAGTGAGAGTGGAAGGCACATGGCCCCAACCTTGGAGAAAATATGAGTTGCCACCTAGTAGTTGAGATTAGCTCAATCATGTAACCCAATCATAATTATAACTTGGTAAGCATTAATGAACAAAGTCAACTCATACTAGCAAACTAGTGAGATTGGATGATAAAATCAAGTTTAACCTGAAAACTTGGCAAGATTGAGTGATTTAATCATCTCAACCATACCAAAATTGAATCAACTATTGTAATAGATTGACTCAATATAGTCCATAAAAGTCGATCTTGGTGGGTGATGATAGTCATTGAGAGTGTTTTGAAATATGAAACTTATTTGAATTTTACAATATTAGGCACACATTGCATATCATATGCACCTTAAATATGTCTCATGTTGAAATTGTGTATAACAACATTTGATACCAATGTATAAAATTATGAATCTAAATTATATATTAAAAATTGTGTAAGTGTGGATACCATGCTTCCAAATCATGCCCCCACTATATATGGACAAATTTGAAGATTGAAATAAGTGCCAATGTGGAGGACATGTTTCCAAAACTTACCCCCATTGAATGTAGGTGTGTCAAATACTGAATAAGTGTGGAGAACATGCTTCCAAAGCATGCCCCTACTAAATCTAAAACTATGAATGTGTGAAATCTATGATTATATGACATGTTCCCACTGAATCTAAAAACCATGCCAAATACTAAATAAGTTTGAAGAACTTGCTTCCAAAGCATACCCCCACTAAGTCTAAAACTATGAATGTGTGGAAGCCATGCCTCTATGACATGCACCCACTGATATCACCACCCAACCCCCCTTTCCCCCCTGCCCCCACCCCCCCACTTTGAGGTGAGGGAAGAATACAAACTAGTGGTTATCTCACCTCAAAAAGATAAGACAAATGTATAATCTATGAATGAAACCATGTAGTATATATAAAAACATGTCTAGGTAAATGTAGCATTGAAGTGCATAGAATAATGTAATCACATAAAGGCCTAATATGCATGATAAATATCATGGAAACTTCTAGATAGTAATAATAAAAGAAAAAAATCAAACAAATACACACATAAGAGCACTCAAAAGTAAGTCAACATATAATGGTCCTAGGAGAACACAAACAAGGGGCATGTTCAAAAGTTGCACAATTGAATAGACATGACTTAGTCCAATTTCCAGAAGGCAAGGATGATATACTCAAATATCTATACAATAAAAAATGACATATTCAAATGTCAAATAAAGTACACATGGCACAAGGGTCATAAACAAAGGAGGATATTCAAATGTTGAAACAAATAAGATAATAACAAGGCAAGACACTCGAGGAACTATATAAAAAGAAATCATAAACAACCAACATAAACTTATCATAGTAGCTCATGGATCAAATATGTTAGAAAAAATATCAAGTGCATAGTATATCAAGTAACTTGTGAAATATATAATCATGGATAAACACATGTGTAAGTACATATATGAGTTCAAAACATGATAATGTAAAGTGATCATAGAATGATATAACCTAGAAGTATCATGATCACTTAATCAAATGCCCCTAATGTCCACATGACGTAAGTAAAGGTAAGGTTTAATATC
Organism: Torreya grandis; assembly: GCA_037957365.1. Taxonomy (NCBI): domain Eukaryota; kingdom Viridiplantae; phylum Streptophyta; class Pinopsida; order Cupressales; family Taxaceae; genus Torreya; species Torreya grandis. Next base: position 2,037,966 of record JARHVA010001264.1, read on the forward strand.
TGAAAAAGAAATAGATCATGTATTTGTATATGCATGTATCACACTCATGTAGAAGCATGACATATGTGTGTATGTAGGAGTAACTGATATAACATCCATTAACATGGAACTAACACATAGATGCCAAGGAGACAATAGAGTATGTAGGTGCCATAAATTTTTTTGGAGTTTTGATTTTTTTAATGGTATTTTGGGAATATTATGAAGAGGAAATATCATCCTATGATCTCATCTAAAGGATGGTCATAGGTATATCCCCACTCAAAACTTGGTTCAATATATTTGTGGTACTACCAAGGAGCATATATAGGTGAAATATCTATTATTGTAGTGTTTTTGATGCTCTATGTATGTATAATAGGACTCTAAGGTCATGACGTAGAGATAGAAGGAATAAGGGTTGATAGAACCAATCTCTATGTGCTCTGTGGTTTCTTTGGAATAAAAATAGTAGAAACATGTTTTGGTTTTTAGGATGTCTAAATATGGTGCATAATATAAGATGATGATTCTTTGGAATCCATTAAATGTCTCTAATGTAATGGTTTCTCAAGTAATAGCTGCCTAGTAAAGGGGATTACCTGTTGTTTACCCTTTATGATGAATTAGCCTTATTATGTTTGATAATTAGCTACATGGGTACAAGTTTTTCTTATTCAAGAGGATTATCATATGGAATTCTAGAAAATATAATTACCCTATTGATATGAATGTATTTAACACACCCATACACTATAGAAGGTACTTCTCAAAGTGTATGGATGCAAGGTCTTCCCAATAACATATCAAATATCCCCATGGAAGGTATGACTAAAAATGTAGAAACCACATGTGTGGGACCAACCTAGAAAGGTAAGTCAATCTCACTAAGAACCTTCTAGGACGTTTCATAGAATGATCTAACTGATCTAGTAGAAGGATGAAAATCATGATGATTATAACCCAGATGCACAAGTAATGTCATAGTTTAAACATTTTTACTTGCACCATTATCAATAATAACACCATGTATAGATTGGTGATCAAGGAATGCTCAAATGAATAAATAATGAAGATTAGACTTATAGTCATCTGTAATCTAAGTGTCATCAAAAGTAATATAAGGTCTCTGAACCATAGGAGGTATGTTTCATGTATAAATACCAATAATCCCATCTAATGAGTGACCATAATGTGATGGACAAGGATGTACATTATATGTTATTTTCACTTCTAGTTCTTTCTTAGAATGTTCTTGAAAAATATTGTTAAATATTTTCTATTTATGGTGATCACTAGATTATGAACCTAATTCCTTTGGAGGATTACCAAATGTAATATTTTGATCATCAATAAAGTCTTGAATCTTATGTTTCAAGATAAAACATATATTTGTAGAATGTCCTAGTCTTTGGTGATAATTATGATAAGCATTCACATCATATCCTTTGAGTATAGATATATTCCTATCAACTTATATAGGATGAGGGAGAGATATAAAATGACACTCTACTAGCCATGGGAATAATGAAGTGAGAGACTCAATTAAGTGTGTAAATTATTTCCTTGGTATATTAGATAAAATAAGTTAATTAGAATGCTTTGAAATTGTGTTAAATTTGGTTGTTGCTTCCTTTTTAGGCTCGGGAGTTTCACCTTATAACTTGTTTTGATTGTAAACGTGGTACTGTATGTAGATGCATCTGGTGTGTTTCTACATACTTGAGCTTATTCAATGAAATAATCTTTACTTCATAATCCCGTACAACATGGCATAAGTCATAAAAATATTTAAACATTTTGAAAAAAATGGAATCATGTAAAAGAGCAAGAAAACTTGGCTTAAATATGTCTTTTAACTCTTTAAGTGTCATAAGATTAGTCATTTTAGCCAACATTGCCTTGTACCTCAAGACATACTCATTGATAGGTTCATTTTTTCCTTGTTTGATTTTGCCAATTTGAGCATAGGAAACATTTTTAGAAATATTAATGGAAAAGTGTGATAAAAAATGATCTACAAGAGGTTTGAATGCTTTCACATATTGGAGAAGTAAATCATAGAACCACCTCAAAGCATATTCCTTGAGGCTTCTTGGGAATAATTTGGTCAAAAGTTTATCATTAGAGACATAATTCAGGCATGCCACACAAAAGGATTGAAGATTCTATTCAAGATCACCCTTTCCATCATAAAATGTGAACTTATGTGCAACACAACTAATTAATAAAGGGTGCAAAGATATCTCAAGTGCAAGAGGGTTATGTAACACATCTTAGGAATCAATAACATGAGGAGATTTTAAATCATTTTGTTTAATGTTTGTGACCTTATCCTCAAAGGTATTTATAATTTGAATGAGTGTTTGAACTATGGACCCATTGGGATTTAGATTAGCAAGTTGAGTAGTCACCATATGAGATGTAATCATGGTTTTAATAGGTATAGAAGCTAGTATTTGAGTTGAAATATTTGTTAGCCCATGGTAGATGTAGCAATAGTAGTTTTAGGAAACAAAGGTTGAATACATATCTTGTCCCTCCACTAGATGTAGGAAGGTTGATAGGTATGGAATCAGTTGTAGTACCTTTTATGGATTCACCATCGCTAGGTGAGGAAGCCTTAGTTTTATCATGTTTACTAATTACATCTCATGTAACATACAAAAAATCATCCATTAAGCCTTTGTTATTATTGAGATGAGTGATCAATGATTATTTATCTTCCATTTGAAAATGTGTTTTTACATTAAAATTTTTCATTGCTTCACAAATGAAAATTTTAGAATTTACAAAAAAGTATATAAATCAAGAAAAAAACATAAAAAACCCCTAAACCACCTAGGGTTTGGTGTTCAAAGGTTAGGTTCACTAAATGTTTAACCCTAAAAATCTAGATTTTTGTTATCTAGGGTTAAATGGGATAGATATATCCCAAGGTATAAGGGTGATAAACTATCTTTATAGGAGGACAATTAGATGTTAAACTTAGATATAATATATGATGAATTCATTAAACTAAGATAGGCTAAAATAATAAGTAAACCAATTCTAGATATGGAAATGATAAAGAAATAATGTACTTAGCTAGTTTTAATGTTGACATAATTTTAGATCTAGACATGTAGGAAGTAGTTCTGGAAGAGGATTCTAGATTAATCACCAAATTATAGATTGAGTACATTTGGAAATACGAACACTAGCATCAACTTTGGATGGTTGCATCGATGCTACTATCTAAACCTGACGTAAGTGTCTTGTATGGAATACCTTTTAAAAAAGGATGTGACCACTTTGATGCTTTTGAGTCTATCTTTGCCTTTATTCTAGTGCATTCAAATTTGGATCATGGACTATCGCTCCTTAGAAAATTATAAAACCCTAGTTCTTCACCTTCATAGTGACCTTGAAGTATAATGGCCTAGTGGGCACATGGTGTCAAGCTGAACTCAAATATCCCTTTGTCAATGAGCTCTACCTACATATCCAATACTCCAAAGAGAGCCTTAGATTGATTTAGTTCTTCCCTACATGTTGGCTTGTGTGTGAATCATGTAATATTTGGAAAACAAGTACAATAGTGACTTAGCTTGTAACTTGGTAAATATAGCTATTGGGATGTTCCTTCAGTACTTCAAACCTATGTATATGTTGTCCTTATGATTGATATGGGAATAAGAGAAAATAAGGAAGCTTTGTTCACTCAAATGCTTGATTGAATGCCTTTTGTAAGTCTCCTGGTGAGTAGGTAATAAGTTTCTAAGTGAGTAACAAATGAAGGTTGATCTTGTATTTATATCAACCCATTTGGAGAAGTAACTTACATTAAATCACTTACACCAACCATTAGGATATGTTTCATTTTTTAATTAGATGACTTTAGGTAATTTGACACTTAAGTTAGAGTAGGACACCTACACCGATACATGTGTCTATTCAAGATGTTAGTGTCTAAAGAAAAAGAAAGTACGTACAAACTCAAAACTTGTAGAGGTGGAGGATAAGCATGTTTTAAGAATTATAGGCAAGATAATAGGTCTGGGTCATCAACATAAAATTGGTCAAACAAAGAGATAAGCCAAAGGGAATAAGTGTTTAATTAGTTTTTTGTTTGTTCATTTTATAAAATTGACTAATAAAAATTCAATAGAGATGTAAGGTTTAAAGTGTACATGTGATTTAGAAGGTTGCACACCATTGATCCATTAATTGTGTGATCTCTTTGTTGTCTAGGAAGGACTACCTGCACACATGGAAAAACTTGGACAAGATTTCATTAATAGGATAGGATAGTGGGATGCCTAGTGCTAGACCAATCCCAAGAAGTAATGAAATTCCTAATGATAATGTCAACCCACTTTTTTAAGTAATTAAGTGGATAATAATGATAAAATAAATTACAAGATACATATAATGATATAGATATGATATTAAAATATTTTGAACTAAGCTTCATCTATTTAATTAAGATGGGAAAATCGATCACACCAATAAATTTTGATAGAATTTACATCTTCTTGTATAGCTTATAATTGGTCAGAGATAGATTCTACAGT